>JBBPBR010000004.1:59644205-59664175 GCA_037974775.1 Cicer pinnatifidum | reverse complement strand
TAAAATTTTGAACTTTGTGTTAAATTATAAATTTACTAACATTTTATTAATTTAATCATATTATTTTACATTAATTTTTGTCATAATTAAATATATTATAATAAAATAGAATTGAAATATAATGTCATTCAAATTTATTTTTTTAAAATATTATTTTTAATTTTAAAAAATACTTAATTTCATTAACCTATTAATTTATTAGCCTATTCAAAAAATATGTCTAATTATAATTAATTTAAAAATATTCATATGAAATAGGCCTTTTAAATAATATAACATGACTGAGTACCTCAATTGATTTGAGCCAAGGGATTGAAAAATTTGAGATTGAAAAATCTAGAATTCAACCGCTAATAAAAGAGAAAAATACTAACATATATATATGCCAATAAAAAAAAATTAGTTTAGCAAGTAAATTCCCACCTCTATATATGGTCCGGCCTTGATGTAAGTAAATTTGTATTTTTCATTTTTTTTTATAAGCTTTTATTATGGCAGTTGATCAACATGAAAGTGTTAAGCCTGCAAGTGTATTTGTCTCCAATAATAGCTACATTAACGCAAATAACACAATTAGTTAACTTTTTTTTTGTTCTTGGCAGTAGTTAAGCATGCAGGGCTTTTTGTAGCAAAATAAAAGGTGGCCTAGTCTAAAAAAAATGTATATCCAAATAAACTATATAAGTTTGATAATATAATTAATTGGTATCATAATCGAAGCAAGAGGGAAATTATTGGTGTTAAAGTTGATAACTCACTGTAATCTCTTTTTTAGCTGATGGAAAAAGGGGGAAAAAAGTAACAAAAAAATAAATAAAGAAGATAATAACCACTTACTTTATAAAAATGGTTTTATCTTGTTCTTTTATAAAAGCAAGTAATTGCGTACGTGGAAGTGTCGTTTATTAAGCGCATATACCTTTCCCTATGAGATTGGAAGAACAACTCTGATCGAATCTATGAGTTTAATTAATTGATACATACTATATGATTTCAATATTATTATCAGATTAATTAAAGTTGAGGTGCCATGCATGTTTGTATCATCACTTTTGTGTAACAAATTAAGCAATTTTGCTAAATAAAACATTTCTTTTCATGAACAAACAAGATAAGGTTCACTTATTGTTCCTAATTTCTCCAAGTTAGAGGATAAACTCTTAAACTTTAATCAAGTTAGAATTACAATGCTAACATAGTTTGCAAGCCTTCCTTATAATTGCATTTATAAACAAAATATTGAATGTATCGTTTTGGTCCTTATATCCCATTTAATACATTTTGCTTATCCAAGAAATAAAAGAAATCACCTATAAAATACTTTGCGATTATTTGATGATGGTATACAAATTTTTATACAATAGTTTCATCAATTTTTATTTTTTTACATGTACAATAGTGCATCAAATTAATTTAATCTCAAAGAATATACTCCAATATATGAATCACCTTTGAGAGACACTTTTTATATCCAAATTCCCCTGACCTACGTCAAGCCTTCTCTATCTATACATCCCTAAAAGCGTGAAAATATATCCATGCAAACAATGACACATAAACACATAATTTCCATACCAAAAAGTAAGAGATAAAAAAAAGTGATATAAGATAGGTGAAATGTTGACAGTATTATAGAAAATAGATATAAAGATAAAATGAGGTGTATAATAAGTGTTTGAAAATATGAGATGTATCATTACTCTAATTGAAAAATATTTAGTATAGACTCAGAAAAATATTTATGTGTATCATTACTTGATGTATGTGAAACATAAATAGAGTGATGTGATATGTTGATCATATAAAAAAAATATTTTAAATAAAATATTTAATGAGTGTATGAAAATTTAGGATATATATATCATTGTTGATATAAATATTGCACTCAATATTGCGTTAGTCTTTTCTTAAGCTATCAATTAAAATTATACGACACATTTGATGGATAAAAGGGTTAAGTATGTGATTCCAATATCAGATGAGTTTAAAAATATCTATAAAAAGAGATAGGATCTGAATTAAATTTCATTTTTGACAAAGAAATCTCAAAAATATTTCATAGGATTAGTTTTTAATTTGGACTGGAGAATACACTAGTCACGCCCAAAAATTACCGGGGTAAATTTTTTTCAGAAGCTAAAGATGTGGCAGAATTTTTTAGACATTGATTTCCTGCCTTGGATCTCTAGATATGTGCAAGACCATAAAATCTCTGTTACTTTAAGGAAATAAAATAAATCTATGCTAATTTAATGAAATAAAATAGATCTTACAAATATTGATATTGTTAAAAATTATGTTCCAAGTTTAAACTCAATATCTAAGTAGATTTTGGATG
The DNA here is from genome assembly GCA_037974775.1 of Cicer pinnatifidum. Classification (NCBI taxonomy): domain Eukaryota; kingdom Viridiplantae; phylum Streptophyta; class Magnoliopsida; order Fabales; family Fabaceae; genus Cicer; species Cicer pinnatifidum. Next base: position 59,661,837 of record JBBPBR010000004.1, on the reverse strand, counting down.
GTATTTTATCATATTTCATTGATAGACTCCAAAAAATACATCTTTAAAAAATATTCATCAAAACCAATAAGATGTACATTTTTATCCAATAGTGTTTGATTTCAGGATGAAAATAATATCTTATATTATACTAATAAATATATAACTTTTAAAATTATGGTGTTAAATCATAAAAATGATAAAATTAATCTACATTCTTTAAATAAAAAGATTAAATTATTATTTTATAAATTTGAGAGACTACTAAATCAATTCATTTTTCATATATAATTTTTAAGTAATCTAGTGGTTAGATTTACACACGCTTTAAATATTGAAAATATGAGTTTAAATCTGAAAATTTGCATATCAATTTATTTGTCACTGTCAACCTATCAATATTTATGAGACATTATTTATACACTTTTTTTTATCAAGTAATCTAATAACTACACTCACACTTTAATTAAGTGTAGAGAAGTATTCGAATTTGAACTCAAATATTACATATGAATGTTTTTAATGCTAAGAACTTAACTTAGCCGTAAGTACTTATCCATACAATTTTAAGTACGAAAATACTAATTTAGTGCCACATATACATAAAATTTTATGAAGACTTACCATACACGCAAGACCAAGAATGAATAGAAACACAATCACCTCAAGTAAAGATGGACATGCATGTGATCGATGTGGGTTAAGTACTTTCTTATATGTAACCTTTTCATTTTCTTAATGCACTACCCTATTTTTTTTTTAATAAAAAAAATAAAGCTTTCGCACTCACTGTTCCTCATGAAGTGGGAACATAACAAAGTTTGCAAGTTGTCGCTTCAAATATATATTTTTATATAAACCAAAGAAGAAAAGGAAAAAGTTGTGATTATATTTCACTTGTCATCTTTAGTCCCAACGTTGCTTTTATATAGTTTGTTTGCATGCGGCCAAATAATAATCACAATAACTAAGCTAATTAGTTAGTGAGTTTTGTCAAATATATATATTCAATTCTTAGCATCAATCGGGGTCTTTCATATTGGACTAACCAAATTTTTGAGGTTACAAATTCTTTCATGTTAGCTTAGATTTATAGGTTGGTTTTCTATTCTTCATTCTTTAATAGTAGTATTATTTTTTTTAGTTTGGTTAAAATTTTGATTTACATAAACTAGAAACATGTGGTTTTGAACATAAGCTTTGATAGAATTATGAATATGTTTGCTTTGATTATTTGAAGTTATACTCTTTTTAATTAATTTTTATAGTTTTGTTCTGGCTAGGGGGGTGTTAGCTGGGGGTGTATAATTGAACTTTTTAAGTAATAGAATCATATATCAAATGACTAAAACAGAATTATGAGACAGCTGTTTTTTTTTTTTCTCTCTTTTTAAGATTCGAGTCTTGGAACATTTTCTAGTGATTACTTTAATTAACATAAGAACATATAAGTTTATTTATTGTTTTGTGGTATATGAAATTAATGTTTTTTGTTTTGAATATTATTGTTATTATTAGGTAGAAAAATCCTGTTTTATCATTTGGATTTTGTGAGAGAAAGAAAGGAAGATCAATGGACATATACGAGCCATTCCAGCAAGTTAGCATGTGGGGTGATAGCTTTAAAGTTGAAGGTGGATTGAATTCAATTGCTTCCCCAATGTTACTGGTCAACACTACCATGGAGAACAAGGTGAGTTATTATTAGTAAATATGAAGTTAGTTTCATTTTATGTGGATAATACTAGATTATATACCAATCTTATTAATTAAATTGAATTTTGTAGTCTGAATTTATTCCTCATGAACCAAGGGAGTCTTCTGGAGCTGATCAAGAGACTACAAATAAAGATGATAGTAAGGTAATGAAATTTCATAAATTCTGTTTCATTTTACATTATTCTAAGATGAATGATTTTGAGTTGTTTATTTGTTTCTGACATTATGTGTAGGTGCTACGGCGCCTCGCTCAAAATCGAGAGGCTGCTCGGAAAAGTCGGTTGCGCAAAAAGGTAGTTTAAATTTACTTATAGAAAGGTAGCAACTGGAAAGTATTAGTCGTTTGATTTGATCTTTTGTTAAGAAGTAAAATGATAAAATCAGCTTTTGAAATTAGTTATAAGTGACTAATACAAATAGCTCTAACTCCCTAACTTAGTTCTAATCAAATTTTAACTAATCCACAAATATTAAACATATGCTGTAATATTATGTAGGCTTATGTTCAGCAATTGGAAACAAGCAGATTGAAGCTCATGCAATTGGAGATTGAGATTGGGAGAGCAAGAAAGCAGGTGAACCAAAACTAAACATTAATTTATCATATTAGCTTCTGCTTTTTAAATTAATGCTCCTTCATTTGTCACTTTTAAGCATATACTAAAATTTATGCTCTAGTTGCAGGGTATGTACACTGGAAATGCATTAGATACCAGTTTTATGGGATCATCTGAAACAATAAACCCAGGTTTGTGCATTCTTTATATCAATTTCAAGCTTTCTTAAAAATTTGTTATTCCACTAAGTGATCCTTCTATTCTGTAATGCAGGAATTGTTGCGTTTGAAATTGAATATGGAAATTGGGTTGAAGAGCAACATAGGTGGAATGAAGAACTCAGAAATGCATTTCAAACGAACGCAACTGAAGTGCAGCTCCATCTAGTTGTTCAGAGTGTTTTGAATCATTACTCGGATCTTTTTCGAATGAAAGCAGATGCTGCAAAGGCTGATGTCCTCTATTTAATCTCTGGTGTGTGGAAAACATCGTTAGAGCGCCTTTTCTTATGGATCGGAGGATCACGCCCGTCACAGCTTCTAAATGTACAAATCTGATCCTAATAGCTGCTTAGATTTTCTCTTCACTTGTTGTGCAGCATGAGAATTGTGTATCTTTTTTCTTTCCTATTCTCAAGTTGCAAGATATGAACTTATAAGTTTATAGAGATTTAGTGCAAACTCAACTTGATAAATGACAGAGCTTGTGGCGTTGATTCATCTATGTAGCCTACTCCTTTTAGTGCAAAAGAATTTGGTTGTTGTTCTCACCTATTTAGATTTTGAATTTGGTTGTTATTTACAAAAGTTAAGCCAATATGCTTTTAGTATATATGTTTAAAACTTTTGTATGCATGCATTTAATCACGTCTTACCATGTAAATGTTTGTGGAATCATGATCTAATTTAAGTGTATATATAGAAATTCATCTCTTCAGTATAATGTTAGGAACAAAAATATCTTATTAGTCTGATGTTGCTTGAAATACCTAACATTATAAAAAAAAGGTCATAATGTGGAAACCTCAATAAAAAATCACTAACCATTATTAGGCTTTTTTTCCTCTTACCTACAGCTCATTCTACCACAACTTGAGCCTTTGACTGATCAACAGATTGCTAGCATTAACAAACTTCGTCTATCGTCTCAACAAGCTGAAGATGCTCTTTCACAAGGACTGGATAAACTCCAGCAGAGTCTGGTCCAAGACATGGCAGTTGATCCATTAAGTGCAGCAAATCATGGATTTCAGATGGCTATTGCTTTAGAGAAATTTGAGGGACTAGAAGGTTTTGTAAGCCAGGTAATATAACACTCTCAAATTTGATTCAACTAGGAATGGCCTGATGCTACTTATCCATTTTCTTAAGTGCCGGTTTTCCAATTATAACTTGACCGTTCCTCATTATTAGGATCACAATTCATATTGATCATTACATTATTTTATTTGATGTATCGTGAACTATGTAGCACTGATAAAGACACAAACACTTGACATTGATAATATTTAACAATTAGAAGAAATTGAATGTAACCACGTGTGTTAGTATCCGACACTGACATGTGTCATCAGACACACTTTCACCCTTAAATGTTAGTGTTACATAGATTGTGATTATCACAAGTTTACTAATTTTACTCAATTATCTACCTACCATTTTAAAACTAGATTATTACAGCAAATACAAAAGTGCCCCTACATGCAAAATTGTAACAAAGTTAATAACTCAATAAAATGATTTGTGTTGTCCACAGGCAGATCACCTTAGGCAGCAAACTCTGATACACATGTCACGGATCCTGTCAACTCACCAAGCTGCTAGGGGATTGCTTGCTCTTGGAGAATACTTCCACCGTCTTCGAACTCTTTGTTCTCTTTGGACTTCTCGTCCATGTGACTCCATCATGTCACCTAAGATTACTCCTTAGAGGAAGAGGTGGAGACATACTTCTGCTTCAATTTCAACTACACAATCTGCTATAAGGTTTACAGAACCGATATTCAAGTTTTGGATGAATATATATTATATATATGATATATGTGTATAAACGAAACTTATTGCTGTGTAGCAGCATGAGGCAACAATATTATGTGATTTGCTGCTCTTTAGAGTATGCTTGTACATACTATATATATTGAATTGAAAGGGAGTTAGTTCATCTTCTTCGTAGTTATCCTTTGGAGCACAAAAATGTTAAGGGTCCATTGTTTAACATTATAATTTTCTTCCAAAATTTGAGTTTTTCACTATGAATAAGGAGGGACAAAAATCACTTCAGTTTAATGGGACTGTTAGAAAGTAGACTACATACATAAATACTTTTAAATTAAAATAACAAATTATTGGTGCTTACAGAAAGATGAAGATATACAAATTATTTCTACATGGAACAAATTATTGGTTTATTTGATAAAATGTGAATAAATAAATTTGACATAACTCTATAAATTAAAAATACACCACTATAAATAAAATTGAAACAAAACTCCATTGAGATATTGGTACACAAATCGCTAAAATTGAAACAAAACTCCATTGACATATTGGTACACAAATCGCTGTCACAATGCTATTTCAGTACAACCATCACCGTTTTCAGGATGATTTGTTATAATCATTTGTTGCTTTGCTCTTGCCACAACACCTCTATTTGTTTGGATAACTCCTTATTTTTGTGAAATTCATTTTGTTCTGACGTGGATCTTGAACGGTGGTTAGAAGTGATGAAACACTGTGGAGGATGACAATTCGAGATATTTGATATGAGATGGTGTATCTAGAAACATTCAAACACTTAAGTCATTGGGAGATTGAGGCTAATAAGAGGTAATTGAAATAGTATGTACTTGCTTATGATGGAAGAAACTTCTTATATAATTATATAATTGAGCTACTCAAGAGAAAATGACATATAAATTAATGTTGTTGTGATGTGAAGATCAACGTCTAATTATGATTATGTATGTACTCAATGATTATTTCATGTGGATCTTCAAAATAAAAATCTAGTTCGGACGAGTCTTGACCTAATCCAGACCACATTTCAGTTATCATCTTCTAGTCGTCTAACATTCCGACTAAACAAAAGTCAATCACCGATCTCTTATCAAATTATTTGGAGTACTTTGTCGTTTCATTCCACCATTTAGCCTCGATTTCCTATCATTTTTGTACTAACACACAATCCACTAAGTTGGGTACCCTAAAATCCAACCCCAAATGCATGTTAGCTATTTTGGAAGAAGCACATGGGCATAACTGTCATACTATATATCATAAAGAAGCCAGTCCACAAATTTCCCGGGAAAAAAATAGAAGATTCCTGGCTATAATTCATTAAAATAAATATCAGAATTTCCTCTTCAAGAAAAATTACAGAAAAATAAAACAAAAAATACTAAAATTGAAAAGATTCTGTCAGATTCATGAATGTTAGTTATCACTGAAAGCCAAAAACCTCTTCTCTTCGTTTACACTTCCACCACCAAAAAACTAAGCATTTCTCCATCTATGGTAGTCGTTGATTCTTCACGTTGAATCAATTTCAGGCTAAGGAGCATAAAAAATCAGAGGAAAAGTTAAAGTATGAGCAATCTAAGAACCCTATGTAGGACTCACACGGTGTTTTCCTTTATTAATTGCAGACACCAATTTCGATTCAGGGCTTCGTTTTGGAACCCTAATTCAAAGCCCCTTTTGCAATCTTCTTTGTTGTATTCTACATGGCTCGTTTCTTCGGGTTCGAGCAGACCCATGGCACGGTTTCGTTTGAATCAGAAGAGAACTGTGACGAAAGCATCAAATTGGGATGAACAAAAGTCCCCATATGAAACTCTTGGTAATTTTTGCTTTCAAGTTTGTTCCTTTTTGAAAAAAAAAAAAATGGTTTCAAAATTAATTTAACAGCTAAAAAGATTACATGTAACAAGGTTTGTGTCAATGATAAACTTGCCTCAGAATTTTGTTAGTGTAAGTGTAATTCATCCATTCATGGTTCAAAGACTAACTATTTGAATGATGGTTAATGGTGAAGATGAGAGAAGTTTAATTGTTATACAGGTTAGTGTATAAATGCCAGCAAATCACAATCAATTATATATATAATATGACTTTAGAAGTAGTAAAAATTAAAATCAAATGTTTTTAATTATCTAACGGGGATTAATTGATAGTGTTTGGGTTAGGTAGTGCCAAACTTGGTCTTTTTTGTAGGAAGATAATAGAGATGGAAATTTTTTGTGGATACTTGTTTTGACAGTTTCTTTTTCAATTGTGAATGCTGAAACAACAGAATTGGAAGGAGATGCTGATGACGAGCAGATAAAGATTGCTTATAGACGTTTGGCCAAATTTTATCATCCAGATGGTATGTATCTTATTTTAGCTACTTGTTTTATTTTTATTGTCTTATAAAGTTTTGAACTGTATTTGACAACTTCTAGTTGTGACGGCCTCATTCTATATTTGATCCTATAATAATCATATCCAGCAGCAATTTATTATTTTATTCATTTAAGATGAAGCTAAGCAGCTTTAACTACTTAGCATTTTGTCTTTAACATTTTTTTCTTCGAATGTTAGTCTGCTAGAACATATAATATCTTTTGTTTTTCTCCATAAATATGTTACAAAGTAGTCTTGCCATGCAAGTGTTTCTCCAGCCATGCGTCATGCAACTTAGTGTGTGTAAGAATAATTTTCACGGTGGTGCCATGCAGTTATCAAGAAGCTTACCTTTGTGCGTTCAGTACAGCTCACTGAGTTTCCAAACATACCAATAGCTGTGATACGTTTTTATTTTTACTTTTATTAAAGATGAATATAAACTCCCAATATGTAATAATATTATCTTTTTTACTTTGCTTTTAAGTCTATAATGGAAGAGGAACTCTTGAGGAAGGTGAAACAGCAGAAGCTAGGTTCATCAAGATTCAAGCTGCTTATGAATTGCTTATAGATGCAGAGAGGAGAAGACAGTATGACATGGACAACCGGGTCAACCCTCTGAAGGTAACTTTTATTTTTATCTTTGTGGTTATCAGTGGTTGACTAGGTACTTCTTTATCATTTGCATAGAAACTTACAATTCTTTTTTGCACATTTACTGTTACATTGCCTGAGTTTGAAACTAATTATATGGGATTTCATGTGAATCATTATGTTCTGTGATTACCAGTATTAACTATCAAGCTTGAACCAAGTCTTTCCAGCTTATAGAATTGATGTAGCTGTTTCAATTTCTTCTACTTTCCAGTTTTCAAGGTGGTCAGTAAAACTAATGTCTACTGCGGACTTTTCAGAAACTTAAATTCTAAACTATTAATTAATTCTGATAACTAATCAAATCACCTTTGTTAATCCTATAGCTATAGGAAGGAAAGAGATATTATGATTTTCTACCTTTGTATAAAAGCTTTAAGCATGGATAGTAATGAATGTATTTCTTTTCTTCCTGTAATAATTAGAATAGATCACTTTTCTTCTTATTTTAGTTTGGTGTTGTGGCCTTCAGGCATCTCAAGCATGGATGGATTGGCTTATGAAAAAACGAAAAGCTTTTGATCAGCGGGGTGATATGGCAATTGCTGCTTGGGCAGAACAGCAACAGCGCGAGTTGAATATTCGTGTGCGTCAACTTTCCCGTTCAAAGGTATTGGGGTATGCTTGAATGTGTTGCCAACTTACTGTAGGATTAAATGATTGTATCAACCTGGTTTTCTTCCTACAAATAAAATTATATTAAGTTGTTTTTACGCCTCACTTCCATTTTGGAGTGAATTCAAAGAATGCATGGTCTTAGCTTCATACATACACATCACACATAGTTGTTTTTCACCCAAAAATGGGGTGTTGGAAAATGTCAGTATCGCATATTTCATCTCTTTTAAGAGCCATGCTGCATGTTTTCCGCTGTGCATCTGAATGGAAATATTTTATAAAATCTCAGATTGATCCAGATGAAGCAAGGAAGATTCTAGCAAGAGAAAAGAAGGCTTCAGCTGAATATTTCAGAAATACCCTTAAAAGGCACACACTTATACTGAAGAAGAGAGATTTAATGCGAAAAAAGGCAGAGGAAGATAAGAAGAAGACTATCAGCCAGCTCTTAGCCGCAGAAGGTCTTGAGCTTGATACTGATAGTGATGAAGCATTGTAGTGAACATGGGATGGGTTTCCACTTACAAGTAGCTAATATGTGATCCAATACCATAATGTCTCTCTCCACGGATCTCATTATTCTTTAATTATTATACAGAATATATATATATATATATGTACATATATTTTGTTGCATCCAGACTAAATTGAAAGTGATTTTATCTTTGCAATCAGGGTCATTTGGATGGAGGAACTGATATAATTCAGAATTTAAATTTCAGTTCTAATTTTATTACTGAGGCCGAGGGTATCCCCCAATCAGTTGTTAGAAACTAATCACGGAAGGTGTTCAGATGGACCACATACTTAAAGAATTGGGTTATCTATAATGACCTTATCTTCAGTTAATTAATAAGAGATAGAATTGTAAAATATATAACAAAGGATATAATAAGAAATTGATCAATAGCTTTAACACACAATGAATTATATTTCTTACTCTATCTACCATAACCTTAAACGCCTAAAAAGAAACAGCCAGAGGACATGCAACCAAAATTGTAGTCCCCCAAAATTGCAAGAAGGAGAAGAAACCAAAGGTCAGAGCCAAAGTCATTCCACAGACTTACCTGCTGGAATCCTCAATGTAACTGACATGTCTCTCTGAGAGAAGTTTAATCAAGGGATTCTCTACATCATTAGCAGACTCACCATTTTCTCGCAGAACAGTGATCTTCTCAGAACTAGTGACGACGACCACTTGTTCCTTGCGAGTTAAGAGTTCATTTGCAACAACTGCATGCATCTTGTACTTTTCAAGAGCTGCATTAGCCTAATTTAGAAGAATGTTTGAATCTGTCTCTAACTGTCAGCCAAAGAGTAAAGAAATGGTAATTTTTTATGTCAATAAGCGCAATTCAGTGTTTATCAAAATGGTAAAGGTCCAGATAGAATTCTGAAAACAAAAAAAATTGGTTTTTGCTCCTTAGTTTTATAAGTACCATCAATACCTTGAAAGATACGCATAAAGCCAGAGGAGCCCAGTCTTTCCTAAGCACTGACAACATTTTTGGTACTTGAACAAGTTTCATGTCCAAGAGGTGAGATCCTGACTGAATTTTGTGCTCCACCTGCAAGATTAACATGGAACAAGAAAATAGAAGCAACTCTTAGAATGATAAATCTGTCCAACTGCAAAATCATTTTAACCAAGATTAAAGTCATATGGCATAAAAACTTTCACAGAATTAAGAAAAAATATCATACTTATACTATATCCTTCCAAGGAACATAATAGTGAGATACTGCAGCAGCAAGATAAAACATTGCCCGTGGGCCAATACACCTCATCTACGTTGCAATCATCTGCAACATCTGCAAAACAAACGGCAATTAGCCCTGACTAATTAGTGCAAGAAAGTCTTTTTTTTATGACTGCAAGAAAGTCTATTATTCAAATATCTACAATTAAAAATTCGAATAAAAAAAGGAGCTCTATTTCGCAATCTGACGAACACATGGAATAAAAAGCACAATAATTTAGTCCACCTCCATGGTTGATTGCAGTAAACACTTAGACAGGCAGAGAATGGGAATAAATAACTTGTAGGAGATTTGAATGTCCTTATCTGTTGCATTTAATAAGATTTACAATTAACAAAAAATTGACTAAGATAACTTGAAGATACTCAAATATGGTGCTGAAAGGAAGTTTTAACAAGTGACCACCTGCCACTGCCTGCAGTGGAACAAAAGCCCCAATGAGGCTATAATTACATTTCAATAAGCTAAAGCTAATATACAATTGTAAAAGAGACAAAGATGAAATTATAGAAACAAAAAACGAAGATACAGATGTACAGCACAAATTCAATCTACCTATCATGCAATATGAGGATCCAAAATAGCCCTTTTCACTGCTTCAGAATAAGCCTTGCTAACTGAAATAGAAAACATAATTTAGCAAAATCAATAAAGCCCGGTTGATTTTCTAAAATAGCAATAGCTATACATGAAATAAATTAAGTACGCGTACTAATTAAGTCACAAAATTTCCAAATATAAATCTTTGAGTAGCCTTCATTTGGTGTGCCGCACACCAGTGTTGTCAACTAGCGGCGCTATGCGATAGCAGCTTTTGATGAATCTGCTATGAAAATAGACTCCATTCAAGTTTCGCTGTCAGGAGAATAGCTGCCGGAAATAGCGGCAATAGTGGCCTATTTTTATAATAGAAAAACTAAAGAGTTAGTGAGTAATTCTTATAACTTTAAATATATAAGCTATGCTATGGTTCCATTCCATGTTTTATTTGTATGCAACATGCCTTTTTTATATATAATTTTGTTATTTGGACCTCTATGCGGCCTCCGCTGCAACGCTATATGTGGATTTTGGTATTTCGCTTCCCCAATCTGCTGTTAAGTATTTTAGTCTATCAAGATACCACATGCAATGTATAGGTAAATGTTGTCACTAATGTGAACAATTGTTCATATAATTATATGTATTAGCCTATTTATCTTATTATGACATGAGAAAAGAAGAAAACAGAAACTGAAAAACCTTGAATATTGAAGTCGTTGGTCGGCTCCAAGCATTGAAGTAAGGGATCATCTGGAAGAGATCTACAAAATGGCTGGAAACTTCCTCTGCATAATTATTCATTGCTATTTGTTATTAAACACATCAAACATGACAAAAAGGCTAACTGATGGTACGAAATTTACCTACGGTGAAGAAAGATAACATCGTATCCGGCCTTCAGAAAGTACCTGCAAAATAACCATCATTTGTATTGTGCAAAGCAGGAGCTGAGTCAAAAAAGGCTTTGGCTTGTGCTTCATGGGTTTTCTCCACATTTTCTGATCTGTTTGTGGCATCCATCAAAATCTCCCTACACATACAAGTTATTCATCATTAAAACTGAACCCATCAATCATCCTCATCAATTGCTTGCAAACTATGAAACACGTGACACAAATATCAGATATGATGCTGACACATTAGCGCCGGCAAGAAATTAAGAAAATGGAAATAACTAAATCATTTAGAATTTTAGACTAAATGTAGTCACGTGTGTGAGTATTGTAACAATGTCCAACACCGACACGTGTCGATCCGCAAACATGCTTTCAATTTGAAGTGGTGTGCAAACTGCAAAGCCATCATAAACTGAAGGAGTTTAAGTTTTACACATTGCAACCCACACATGCAACTAACAATTAATCATAATAATGTGTTTATCTATATCAACTCTAATTTTCATAACAACACAGGAAACGTGCTTATGTGAAAGTTTTTCTACATTTAAACTAATCTTCAAAATCTGTTTGAATAAAGAGCCATATTGCATGAGAAAGTAACTACTACTAGAAATCAAGATATGATAACAGCTTTGAAATTACGAAAAGAAGCTAATGTGTAATCAAATTACTAAGTTTATTATTAAAAAATACATAAGCGAGAGAGTTTTTTGTATAATCACCAGCATCGAATGATGTATTTGGCGAAATGGAATTGAAAGTGTCACGCAGCCTCACCCTTCTATTGCATTGCATCTTATTCTTATGGCATTAGAGTGGGGCTTTTCACTTTATTCCCAACTTCAATTGTGTAACAACAATTTGTTGGATTTAGAAATTCCCAATAAAAGGCCAATTAATAATCACAACACTGTCATGAATTATATAACCCAAAATAGGTTACATTATGCATATTAAAAAAGGTATTGATGATATTTAATACGATTTAAAATATTTTATGCTTAATCACAACATTAGATACAAAAAAATATTTTCACTTTAATTTTTTATACCACATAAGTCATATAAAAATATAAGTTTTTGATTGGTTGATAGTAAATAAAGTCTTTTAATCTCTATTTAATTAATGTAATTCCGATAAGAATTTAAACTTATTATTTAAATTATTTTTTATGATTAATAAATTGGATGATTAAAAATAGAAAAAATTATATTATTTAAAGAATATTTTAAAAATAATTTTATTAAATAAGAGAGATTATTGATTTTTGCTTATATTTCATTTAGAAAAATAAAAGCTAATTTTATTTGTATTTCACACAGGAGAGAGTCAATGTTATTTTTAGATTTTAATATAATTAAATTATTATTTTTTAATTATATCTTTAAATTAATACTGATATTTACATTAATCTCAAAATATTTTATTTCACTTTATATCGATGATAGTAAAAAAAATACTAATATAATTAATAAAAAAATTTAATAAAATTATTATTATCTTTCTTTTATTTGTAATCATATCTTATACATGTGAAATGTGAAACAAGCGAAAGTGACATTTTTTTAATGTGTTTTTTAAGTTTTAATTAAAGAGAATGTCCAAATTAATAATCACAACAATATTAAGTAAACAAATATAAAATGTTTCTCTGTAAAATGTTCGGTTGCTCGCAAGCAGTGTTTTCAGTTCTGAGCGTGTAATGATATTGCATATGGGCTGATTGGGCCTGTTTGAGCCCAAGTTCGTTGAATTCAAAAACAAAAAATTTCCAATGGAAGAGGGAATTGAACCCGACGTGAATCGAACACGCAACCTTCTGATCTGGAGTCAGACGCGCTACCATTGCGCCACGGATCCATTGGATGCTATACAATCTTCTTAAATCGTATTTGGATGTTAAACGTTCTGTTTACTATATAAAAACAGAAAACAAAACGAAAGTTTTCCCGCCAAACTCAACGAACCAAACGATTTTTTTCGTTTCACTCTCTATCTCTTCTTGGAGATAGAATCTTGAATTTTGGCGGGAAATCAATGGAAGAAAGTTCAGAATACATCGATATCAAGCTTTCTCCGGCGAAGCTTCCTTTCGATCTTCCTCAAGATCCGCCGTTGAAATCTAACCGCCGTCTCCGGCGAAGAGGCGACACGTGGGTAGTTTCTGTGTTGGTAATAATCCACATAGGGTTTTTCATTGCGACGATGTTGGTGAACGATTGCTGGACCAATTCTCACGGTGATTGTACTCTTCCATCCCTCGGAAGGTTATCGTTTCAGCATCTCTCTGAAAATCCATTGTTAGGTCCTTCCATGTCCAAGTAAGTCCTCAACACGCTCTATGCTCTGTTCAAACCGATTCTATATTGTATCTGTTCAATTGAATTTGAGTTTGATTTTCAATTTAGGTTTTAATAAAGTAAAATTGAGCTACATTTAATGTGGAATTTGTTAGTGTAGGTTGGATGAAATGGGAGCTCTTCGAAGGAACTTTTTGACGGAATATCATGAAACTTGGCGTCTTTTCACGTTTCCATTGTTGCACGCTGGACTCTTTCATCTTATCATCAATCTCTGCAGTGTCATCTATGTGGGAATTCACCTAGAACAGGAGTTTGGGCCACGTAATTTTTTTTTCATTTTCTTTAATAAATATTTTAGATTATTTTTGTACATCATCAATATAAAAAGGTTTACAATGTTACTCACTTGAAATATTAACAAACGATGGAAGACACTTATTATAAGTATAAGTTTGGGTTCTTAAGACTGAGATGATGACTCGGTCAACATAAGTTCAAAAAACTAGGAAAAATGAAAGTCTCCCTCAAAACTCGAGTCAACTCGTCTCAAACCAATATCAATCAGGTCACCTTCGTAGCTGCAAAGACCATGAAAACTGTTAAATTATAATGCCAAAAAATGTCGTTGATAGTCATTAGAGTTTCATGTGACTTTTAAGGACTCAGCTCATGGTGGATCGTGATCCACCATAGAATTTCCCATCAATAAATCACAAACCAATTAAAAAAAAAAAAATTCACTTACTCCTATTGATAGAAGGATCTAATTTAAAAGAAGTATATTAAAATGCTTTCGTATTGTTCAATTTTATGAGTATTTTTTTTTAATTTGCAGTACGGATTGGTATAATCTATATACTATCTGCTTTTGTGGGCACCTTAATGGCTTCTCTTTTTCTTCAAAACACCCCTGCTGTTGGTTCTTCTGGTGCTTTATATGGATTACTAGGAACATTGCTTTCTGAACTTGTTTGGAACTGGAAATTTCATACCAATAAGGTGCTTCTTCTTAGTTCTTCACCTCATTGATGTATCTCATTGTTCTGCATGATTTATTTTTGATCAACTTTTCTATGTTAAATGCAGGTTTCAGAAATAGCATCATTAGTTTTTATCTTTGTGTGCAACTTCTTCCTTGGTTTTCTTCCTTATGTAAACAATTTTTCAAGCATTGGAGGTTTTATATCAGGATTCCTTCTAGGAACTGTTCTTTTATTCACCCCTCAGCTACAACAAGTAGTTCCAAATAAAGGAGATCGCATTGATTATGGTTTCAAAAGTTACATCAAGTTGAAGTTCAAGCAAAAGCTAGACAGACCAGTTACCAGGATTGTTTCTCTTATTCTCTTCACTCTGCTGTATGTTTTATTTCTTTTTACATTTTCTTGTTTTGTTCTATTTAATTTGTGGTGTTACGTGCTTTCTGGTATATGTCAAATCATTATATGAGAAGGTTCTTTCTATATATGCAGATTGGCTGGTTGTCTTGTTGCAGTTCTTTATGGAATCAACATCAACAGTTATTGCACATGGTGTCCATATGTTGACTGTATCCCTTTCACAAGCTGGCATTGCAAAGACAGGGAAACCTTTTGTGAGGTATACACCTTACTTTTGGCATTTCCAAAATTTAAATACCTAACAAAATATATATCACTTGGGTGCGTATTGAATTGTTGGTTTGTTAATATTAATATATCACTTGGGTGCGTATTGAATTGTTGGTTTGTTAATATTTGTTAGTTTATTAATATTAACTGCACGGTGACCAGTTAGATCGAAAAGGAAATTGAATATATTAAACCCAATGGGAATGTAAAAATACTGACAAATGACTGCAACTTTTTCTTATCTATTAGTTTATCTGCTTTGGCTACTGGCTATTTTTCAATATCCTTTCCACACTTTATTTTCAATTATTACTGCTACTATATGATTTATAAACACTGTGATATTATTGGTATGTATGGATACTAGTCGGGAAGCTTACATTATTCCTAAACATAAGTTTCATAAAGCATCTTCAAAATTGATTTTGTCTCTAGATATCAATCAAATTAGTAGTAAAAATTACAGTTTATCGTTAGGTTGAATCATCTATATCAAGTTTTAAATCCAACATTCCATCAAAATTTAATTCAACTCAAATTCATTTACTTTTACAAAATCTTGTAAAATCGTATTTGATAAAAGTCACTCAGGGTATTAATTTACTGGATGATGATAATTCCTAAAACTCCTGCTGGTTATGTACTACAACTGCAGACAATGGTGAGTAATGCTCACCTAACAATGACATGTTTGGGGAATGGCAACTTCAAGGTCTTTCATTACACCAACATCTCTCGAGCAAGGATTAATGATTTGTGCAATCTGATATGTTGATGAGACAGATTGTTAGGATAATTCTTTTTGCCCAAATTACCAGGTATTACTGTATAGGTGAAGATAGCTTGATATCTTACCAAATTGTCATATTCTTTTTCTGAATATAAAGAATTAGGAGCTTAATTAGAAACTTAGAGGAGCTGATCGGACACAATCTGATGCAAGAGTTTGTGGAGCTTATCTTTGGATGTAAATACCACTTGGGTGTAACATTTCAAGTTCCTGTTGTGCAATAAATTCATTTCATGCTAGTAGAAAATTGAAGTTGCGGGGAAAAAGTGATTTCTTTTCTGAATTGTTTTAAAATTTAGTTTAATAAGATTCCACTTCAAAAGCTTGGTTTTTTTACTTTTCATATTTAGGAATACTAGTATATTGTCATTTTCATCCATTTTAAAAACATAAAGAGTGACAGCTATGTGACACTTGTAACCACTTTTCCAGTTCTGTTATTATAAGTCTAAGAATAAGCCTGCATAATTTGTAACTGCATAAAATACATGTGGCTGCAGCTATAATAAGCCTGTGACTTGTGAGTTGTTGAATATACACCCGCCACCGCCGCCTTTGCAATTAAAGGCTATCAAGTCACAGTGCTGTAAATAAGTGCAATAAAGACTTAAATTCCATTAGCGTGGGCCCCAAATTTGTATAGGCTTCATAGTTAATTAGTTACAGCACATTGAGATTGAGGTGTGCCAAAACCTTCTGAGCAAATTGTAGATCCGTTAAATAAATGGAGTAGAGTAGGTTTGTACATCGTACTCATTGCCAAACCAACCAAGCAGATCAACCAACTCAGAGCAGAAGATTAGAGGGGGAAAAAAGCATGCTGCTTATATTCTTTTTTGGTATTCTGTACTTCTGTTTGAAATATATAAATAATTGCAGGGCACCACTTTATATTTAAAAATGATTAAAAATAAATTTCGGCTGAAAAAAATTCTAAGTCTTTTTCATTGGACCGTGGTACTGTCGGCTAAGAAAATATACACACTTGGACCAACATACCTTTAGCTAAACCCATTAATAACCCCTCAAATACTTGACCTGTGCATCTACATATGTGGTGGATACTTGTACTATACATTATATGGTGGTAGGAGTCTTATCCCACTAATGACCCACTTTATCTCTGCGCTGGAGCAGCTGGTTGCTCCTCCATCTCAACTGATCTGTCAAATTTTAAGTGGAAATTAAATCCCCAAAAAAAATATACACCCGCATTGATGGTACTAAACTAACTAACAGCATTTTAGATTCTATGTATTTATTATATTTATTTATATTTAATTAAATATGATTTAAGTTAGTTAAAACTTATCTATAATTAGATAAAATATTGTATTTATGTAAATTACTTGAAAACATTAATTAAAAATATATCTCACATTAATTAATTGTATGATAATCTTTTATATTATCAATTCAAATTTTATATTTTTTATATTTTTTTATCAAATAATAATTTTTTAAATATTTTATATTTATAATTTTGATCTTTATTTTTAAATTAATTTATATATATTATTTGAATTTTTAAATAATTTTTTACAGATATATTTATGACATTATAAGAATCTTGTACACAAAATTTTAATTTTTTTAATAAAAAATAAATTTTAAATTTTTAAATTTTTTATATTAAAAAATTCATATTTAATTTATCTTTTATTAAAAAAAATTAAATTTTTATACAAGAATTTTTTATAATATTTATAAGAAAAATCACTCAAAAATTTAAATTAAACATATGGATTAATTTAAAAGCAGAAATCAAAATTATAAAATTTTTTTTGAAGAATTACTATTTCATAAA
>JBBPBR010000004.1:59624959-59638193 GCA_037974775.1 Cicer pinnatifidum | reverse complement strand
AAACTGCATTTATGGAATATTCAATAACTATTTTAAAGGTATTCAGTTTATAATTTATAATATATTGAAATATTTATTCATTTAGCAACACCACTGATTTTCAAAACTTTTTTAATATTTATACATATCTTTGTTAAATGATCTTTCACCTATGATTTTTTTAGTATTTATAAATATAAATATTAATAAAAGAGATGAAGAAAAAAAATATATAGAGAGAGAAGAGAGACGTGTAAATAGTTTTATATAAAACAAAAAATTGTCTCATAATTCACTAAGATACAATAATTTATATTTTAGCTAATCATTTTATCTTTATTTTGTCTAATCTCAACATTAATTTTTGAATCAAACAAAATAAAAATAAAAAAAAAAGTTGTCATATTTAATTTTATATTTTTTTAACAAACTTACACACAAAACATTTCTTGTATGAAGTGTTGGGGACATGGAGGCAAGAAGCCAAGTGAGATGATTTGATCTTACTGCTCCCATGTTTCAAAAGTGAGATTAATTTTTGTTATGATCTTTATCTAATTCGTTAAGAAACTCGACTGCTTTTCCTCCTTGAGTTGCTTAGTATCTTTTAAACTCTATAAGAAATTAACAACTGAAAAATGAATAGTTTACTAATTATGCACTAAATTTGCCTAAAAAAATATTATGCACTCAAATTGTAAAAGAAAATAAATGTAAGCACATTTTAAAAACAATTGTTAATTTTTAGAAACAAAAGTAGAAATATTGTCTTAATCCTCTGTTTTTCTCCTCTCTGTTATTGCCAAAATTGCTATAACATGGTTGAAAATTTGATATGTCCACCTCGCATCATAAAAATCAATGCTACATATAAATTGGGATGTAAATAAGTTTATACCTTTACTTCCATCAATCGAAGACTGCATTAAGTTACTGTTACGAGGAATTGCAAAATTTTGTTTATATTTTTTATAGAAAAAATAGTTGTCAATGAAAGGAAAACACTTTCTTATGATTCAATGTCCACTCATTTCATACTGAAATCATTTTCTTAGGCAATAGTGAAATCATTGTTTTATAACAAAATTATCACATTGATATTATTATTTAAATTCTCTTTCATCCAACATTAAATGACTTAGGTTTAAAAAAATTGTCCTAAAAGAAATTACATGTGAGTTTTCAAGACAATGTCATATGCACTATTCTCTCGATTCAATTATAAACAAAATAATTATGTGTATATTTATTAATAATGATAATTAAATCCATTTATATATCTTTAAATATAATAATAATAATAATAATAATAATAATAATAATAATAATAATAATAATAAATCAAGAAAATCAAAAACCTTTTTTCCACTCCACATTCACTTGCTTGCTTTCCATTTGCTCCATTCAAGCAAGCATAACTTTAGTTTCACAATAATGAAAGTTTCAAAGAGATTAGAGATCTACGATAGAGTTCCTCTATTTTGGTATTTAAGCAAATCTCGTATATATATATATATAATCTTTTAATATTAATATTTAGTAACCATTCAATATCTTTAATTCAATCTTTAAAAACAACTTACTCAACTCACTATGAAATGTCATAGCAGCACTAAATAAACTTCGCTAATAACTACATATGATTAATTTTTCACAATAATTTATTTATTAAATTAATCGAAGAGGGGAAATTAGACAGTAATTGAAGAGATAAAATGTATTTTTCTAAAGTGATGTATGTGGAATTTAAAATGATAGGAAATTGGATTTACTTTACCAGGGACGATCACATAATCGATATACCATCAACTTTTCGATTTAAACTCGACAGTTTAAAAATTCAAATTTTTAATTTATAATTTAAAATATAAAGCTTGAATTTAAACCATCTAACATTAATCGAATAACCATCAAAATATTGATCAGATAAGTGCATGGATCACCACTTATTTTTTATACACTACAACTAGGTGTCTATTTGAATTATGTTTAATAACGGAAGGACTTCACTAAAGATGCTCATACAAAATTAGTCAAATAAAAATATATCGCAATATTTTATTTATAATTTTTTGAAAAATTTGTATGAAAAATGATAGTGTGGATTCTGACCTAAAACATAAAGGTATGAACACGTAGACTTAGTCCAACACCTTGCCGGTGCAATATTTTGGACTCAGTAGAATTTCGCATAAACATGATGCAACCTAACACGCCTCCTTGATTCGATCATCGTTGTGTGAGCAACATCACATAGCTATTCAAGAATTCTGGCTTAAGTGTCTCAAAGATTATCTCATGAAAGAGTCACCCTATATATAAAAGAGTCATGTATTTTCTAGTACAAGACACACAATCACTTTTATTCAGAATATCTTCCACTCCCTCTAACTCACTATGACTTAAAACGTTCGAGTGTTTGTATATATAACCCATAAAAAATTATTGTCGTATTTTATCATATTTCATCAATGTTAATTGTCTTCTGTCGCATTAAATTTATTTATATTTAAAAAAATTTAAAACAAAAATCATTTTAAGACAGATAAAATACTTTATTTTGTTTCAAATACAGAGAAAGTGAATCATCAAAAATATATATCCTTGGTTTAAATTTTAGATTAAATATTTCAACTTTTATTAACTTAATTTTCTTTTATATTGAAGTTTAATAGGAGTATATTATATAAAGAGAAAGGGCACCCCCATGACATCATCTTATGCAAGCTTCCATTGTTGTGACGGGTGGCCATATAATGTAATAATATATGGTGCGAAATCTCTCCTTTAACTATGTCCAATTCAATTCAATATTTACTTTTGTAAATGAAATCTTTGAAGACCAACATACTTCTAAGATGTCCCATTCTCCAAAAACCCACGAGCACTCGTCTCAACCAAATTTAATAACATAACATGTTTACATAACCCAATGCATAATTTTAGATTGCTTGGTAATGGTCCCCCATTCCCCTCTCCCCCAACCAAGAAACTTTAAAAAATTAAATAAGTCATCCACATAAATAGTAATTGGAGCATATATATGGAAAAAGGAGAAAAAAGAATCGCATACAATGCAATAGTACTACTTTGTCAATTAAATAAAGGAAAAAAGAAACATTTCGTGCCCTTCAATTAGTGACTAAATAGTAAATTCGATCAATCAATTAAAAGTTAAAAACCCAATTGGTATTATACACATATTATGGGACCCAACTGCAATACTGGACAATCATGAAGCTATGCAGCTCAAAATGTTTTTTTATTTTTTTATTTTATTTTTATATTTTCCTACCAATATATCTGTCGCTTGATGGGTAGTAAGGCCTACTCAATCAATGGCATAGATATATATAATAATTCACTTATTTGTAAAAAAAAACTTATTAAAATAAAATAATTTATATTTTTAATTTTTAAGGTGATATTAGTTATATTTTTTAATTATAATATCTAATTAGTATATTATCGTCCAATTAAACTATAGAGTAAATACTCATTAATATTTGATACAGATAATTTAATAAAAATATTATTTTCTCTATTTGATTTATATAGTTTTTTTTTTAATTTGAATGATATAGTCAAATATATTGATTATTGTGGGACATAAAAATAAAATAATATTTATTTTGTTAATGGCTAGGACAATGAACAATATCCAATTTAAATGATACTTTGGATTTGGATTATACTACTTAGAAGTTAGTGTTTAGAATTAAATTATATACAAAAAACAGGGGAATAAAGAGTGTTAAAGGGGTATGTGGAAGCATCATCCTTTTTTCAGTTCTTGGTCCCAAAACAAAGTTGATGATACTTATTAATAAAAGTGGTAAAAGAGCATATATGGCCTCAAAAGACTGATTTATGTATGGGAGAAGATTACGAAACACATAAGAACAAGTAGCCTCATCATTCCATTTTCTCCTTTTTGGAAAATATCAACATGAACAATATATATATCTAGGAAAAACAAAAACTTCAAATTTCAATAGAATAGAGTTTTAAGATGAGCTAGCAAATTTCAGGAGCTCGAGGAAGAAATTGAGGAAACAAGAAGCCAAATAGTAGCACTCAAAACAAAAGCATGATCTATAGAAACAACCCAGTCAAACTTTGCATAATCTAGGAAAATCTCAACCTTAATAATTTATATAATGTTGATCCATAAAAATATCAAAATTATAACCTTCATATATATAGTCATATGTATTTAGATCAAATATCCTATATTTTGTTAAGAAGAAATCCTTAAAAATCTAATACACACAAATAAATGGAATGAACTTGGTGAAATCATAATAATTTGAAGGTTGACACACACAAAATCAAGTTGAAAAGAAAAAACTCAAAGGTCTATAAAGATGGTTTTATGTCATTGACTTGGCCAATGTTTCTTTCTCCATAATAATAGTCCATCCCTCCCACTCATCAAAATTTCCTCACTTGAAAATTAGTCTTAGAATTTTCTTTTTCCTCTTAATATATTTCAAAAAACCCTTTTAATTTTTCTTTTAACTCTCTTCTTTTTGTGTCCATTAAACAATGAAAATGGCATATTACCAATCATCCTTTCCCCTCTGTAGGAAACACCCATCATTGCCCCCAACAATCCTTTTCAACCTTAGAAACCTGAGCTTCTAAGATATTCCACTCTTCCATTCCTTTCACTTTTTTTTTCCTCTCCTCAAATTCAATTCTCTTCCTTTTTTATTTTCCCCTTATGATTCTTCCACTCTCTCTCAATTTAAATATCTCCTCCCTCTTCACAACTTTCTCTCCTTTCTTCCATCACTCTTCCAATACAAACCAAAAAACCAACCACCTTTTTTCTTCTTCTTCTTCTTCAACTTTTTTTTTATAATAATAATTCCAACACAAAAATTAACTTAAAAAAAAAAAAAATGGATCCTTCATCAACAAACTCAGTGAATGGATTCTACTCTTTTCTAACAAGAGGAATTGACGATCTAGAAAGAGTGTTCTTAAACAACAATTTCATGTCAATTCAATTCCTTCAAAGGGCACTTTCTCTTCTTCGATCTTTACATACCCAATTGACCCTTTTGGTTCAAAAGCTTCATTTACCTGTTGGTGATAAGTGGCTTGATGAATACATGGATGAAAGTTCCAAACTTTGGGAAGCATGTCATGTTCTTAAGTCTGGCATTTCAGGAATCGAAAATTACTACTCTTCTGCTTCAAACATCACTTCCTCTCTCGATTCTCATCGACACATCACCCCACAACTCTCTCGACAAGTATGATTCATACCCACTTGAAAAAAATTCAATCTTTTTTAAATTCATTTTTTGCATGAAAAAAAACAAAAGAGACTTTTTTTAATTTTTTGTTTTTGATGTTGCAGGTGATAAGAGCAATATCAGGGTGTAGAAGAGAAGCTGTTGGGTTAGAAGAAGAGAATCGTGCTTTAATGGAAACAAGGATTCAACCACTTTCATTACGTTTTGACGAAAGGGTATCAATTGAATCGAAGTTAAACGGTTTCAACGGTTTCAGGGGTGTTTTATATGCAATGAGAAACGTGAGTTCGTTGTTGTTAATGATTTTGTTATATGGTTTGGTTTATTGTTGGCCAGAATCATCGGATTTGGTTTTTGGAGGGTACGAGTATGATGAGTACGAAGGTTGTTTGTTTCTTGGATCGGCTTTTATGAGGTTGCAGCAGAGGGTGGCGGCGGAGATGGGGAGGATCAATGGTGGTGGTGGGGCAGGTATGTTGTTGCATGAGTTTAGAAGATCAAAGATTGTTATGGAAGATCTTAGAAGTGAATTGGAGAGAAAAGGTTCGATTTTGGAGTGGGAAAATGAAGTTGGTATTAGGGAGAAAGTTGAGAATTTTAGAGGATCTTTTGGTGTTCTTAGATCTGGTGTTGATAATATTGTTGCTCAACTTGATGATTTCTTTGATGAGATTGTTGAAGGAAGGAAGAAGCTTTTGGACTTTTGCAGTCATAGGTGAAATTAAGAAATAAACAAAGAAACAAAAAAAGTTATTAGTTAATGGTTGAATTGAAGAAAAACAAGGTAGAGATTAGTGAGGAACAGTTGATGGGGTTGTTGTACCTTTTATTAACCCTTTTTTTTTTTCTTCTTTTTTTATAATTTATCTTTTTGTGGTATTTTGTTTTGTTTTTCACAGTTGAAAAACTTAAAAAATTTGATGCCACTGCCAAGTTTTTTTCCCTAGCAGAAGCCTGTAAAGAAGGTTCTCAAATTTAGTTTAAATGTAGTTTCAGATTTTTTTTCTTTTTCTTTAACCTTCCGTTTTTCATAAGAACGAACTCATCATAATCCAAAATTCAACCATAAGTAATATTCTTTTGATAATCAAAAATTCGACTGGAAATAAAATTTGACTAAATATTATTGAAGTTTGAAAATAAGATTAATAATAGATTATAATTTAATTTTAACTTCTTGCTCTAGTTAAATTCTTTGGGAAACTTCGATTCTTCCCTCCAATAAATACAGCTAAGGAAGAAAAGGACAAAAGTAAAAGGTAGTAGTAGTAGTAACCAAAAAAAGTGAAGGGAAAGAAAATAAAGTTAAAAAGAGGGCCATGATCATCGACATAAGAAGGCAAACACTGATGACTGCACAATGTCATCATAAGGGTGAAATTTAAAATACTATTTTTTTCTGTTGCAGTGATTGGTTTTCTTTTTCTCTCTTTAATTTTAACATTGAATTTGAAAGAGCTCGTAAGTTTTGCTATAGAAAATGACTAATCATTCATTCTAGTTATAGTCCAGAAAGAATAATGGAAAGTGATGCTCGGAACTGTTGCACTCTGAGATTCCTGAACTGCTTTAACACCAAAGCTAGCTTCTTTTACTCTTGGCAAAGCTTTTGTCTGATTCGGTTCAATTTGAAAGCAAAATATATATTATGATGATCTTGAAAATGAAAACAAGAATTCCTCTCACCACATTCTCCCGTTGTTGTTACCTGACAAGTCTCTCTCTCTTTCTCTGTCTTTCACTCAGAATTTTGTTCTGTTTCAAAATTCTTCAACTTCCACCTTTTTGGGATTTTGGGTTGTTTTTAAATATATATATATACAAAAATTTCAGAGGACACTTTCTCAATTCTAACCGTATCTCATGCTTTTTGTCCCTTGCCGCAAATTCATGCCTTGCCTCCTTATAAGGGTTCAATATAAGTAATGCTTTAAAACCAAAACAATAAAATAATGCAGAAAGTGCAAACTTGCAGACAAAAAAGAAGTGTAATATATTCCAGCATGCCGTAGGTAACTAATGGCTGCTGCTGCTGCTTGTTCAACAGCTGTTAACAGCATTAAAGGCAGTATGGTAAATGTACTAACAATGACAGCTTCTTAATCACAAGAAAGTAATGCCATGAACTTTTGCAAAATACCATTAAGGTCTAGTGGTTGATGCATTATGCAAGTATTGTAAACTCCAGAGTACTAAGTTCGATTCTACTCAAAAAATAAACTCAGGATCAAGCACAGAAACACAGGCCAGTGATGAACTAGGAAATAATCTAATGCATTGCTCAGTTCAAATAGCACATCAACATGAGCACTAAATAGTAACACTGTCATGTAATTTTGCTGAAGTTTCTTCATAAACAAAAGGGTAGCCACAAATGTTGTGATTTGAAAAGGGTAGCCACAAAAGTGTGCCCACCATGCATAATTTGTACAATCGCCATGTAATAACCGGAAACTTGCAAAGTGTGGTGTATGATTTGCATACTTAATTACAAGAGCTAACTTGATAAATATAAGACTAATAGGAAAAAAATATGATTAGTTACCATGGAAAAATAATTCAAAACATGGTAACCAAGATCTATTATGATTTATAGTGATGTGAGGTATGCACGGATGGAAGGTGCCTGTGCCTCCTTTACACTCTGAAATCAAATATTGAATCCTGGCATTTCAAACTGGGAACCAAATGTCTCAACCCGATTTCTGAGCTCAGAAATATCTTTATTATTCTGAAGACCCTTGAGAAAATCTTTGCATGATTTACCATGTTCCCTCTGTATAATGCTGGTAATCTGAGCTGCCTTCAGAAGAAAATCGGCTATGGTCTCAAAATCGTCCTCTACACAGCCTCTTGATGTCATTGCAGGAGTGCCTGAATACCAATAAAATAAAGGTTTTTTTAGCAAGAATAAAACACAAGGGCATTCAAAAGAGAACCAATCGTAATTTGCAAAATTGTTTGAAGTCCAAGAATAAATGCGACTGTTTGAATATAAACTTGATTTTGTTTCATTGGACTAATCAAGTGTTATACCCATTTTGTGTGAATGTGTTGTAGTCCTAAAACTCGTTTTTCCTTTCCATCAAAGTAGCATCAGAGTTTAGATTCTGATTAGAAATCCTACTTTAAAAATCCAATGATCTTCTATTAGTCTCGAACACAAGAATAGGGTAGGCTGCAAGCACGATACTGGTTTTCCTTCTTTACATCAATTCCGAGAAAATAAGATATTACCATTTACTAAATATGTGGACATTGGATTTTAATGGAATTGATTACATTTAGACATTGGATCAAAGACTGGTTTCTGTATCAATACCGAGAAAATAAGAGATTATTATTTACTAAATATGTGGACAATCAATAAACTAAATAGTAGTAAACACGGATATTTACTGCACTTGCAAACATAACCGAACCAAAATTGCCGTAAATTAGAACTATAACAATACTTTGACTTCAGGTGAACTATATGAGAGGTACTCACCAATTCTCACTCCTCCAGAAGAAATAGAACCATAGATGGCACACTTATTGACAGTGATGTGACATGCCTCGCAGACCTTCTCATAGTTTCTGTCTGTATAAACATGATAAAATGATAGAGAGAGCATGCTCTTGTTAACTTTAAGTACAAATCATATAAAGGGAAAAAGAGTATAGGAAATCATGAGCAACACACACAGACACACATGCATACAGGAACTTCAAATGATAACAAATATATGTTAGAATCTTTAGTATTCGAAAATCAAAACAATGGAGGCAGGCACATCATATCAATTTCTTCTTTTCTTTTCTTTTCTTTTCTTTTCTTTTGTCTTGCCCACACTCTTTTTTCTTTTTATTTTATTTTTTTATTATGGATTACTCTAATCATGTAAACCAAACTTCTATACAACAAAAAAAAAATGGGGACAGATATGCATCAAACAAATATTTTGAATTCGCAAAAAAAACTTCCCATTATAACTTTAGACTAGAACTTCAGGCAACACTTGCAAAATCTAACCAAAATTTTTCTAGTAAACACATTTGGGACCCAAGACACAACCTAGAGTTACAAGCACACCCATACGAGACTCCTCCTGACAGAGCCTCTTGCTCAATGAGAATATAAGAGGGTAGGTAGCCTGAATAAAATTTAAGTCACTTCTGTATTTGCATCATTTCCCAACGTAGTTCACCAAATAATAACTCATTACTATTGACGGAAAAACAGCATATTCACTTTGAATTTGATTATAATTTTAGCATATCCGGAATAAAAAAATCAGAGGCAGATCCAGAAAAATACCTATTAAGCCAAGTGCAGTTATATCCCAGAGCAAAAGATGATTATCAGTTCCATCAGTTACCAGCCGACATTTTCTTCTCAGCAGAGCAGATGCTAATGCCTGTGCATTTCTCTTCACCTGCTGCATGTATGCTTTATACTCTGGAGTTGCAACTTGTTTCAAAGCTATGGCAAGAGCAGCAGTGTGATTATTGTGGGGACCTCCTTGTAACGATGGATATAAAGCAAAGTTTATCTTCTCCTCGTAATCGTAATTACTGTCATCTCCGTGATTAATAACAAACCCTTGCTTCCTTGGTTTTGTCCCTCTTCTGTAAAAGACGATACCTCCTCTTGGACCTCGAAGACTTTTGTGGGTTGTTGAGGTAACAATATCACAGTAATCAAATGGACTAGCAACCTCCTGTAATAACAATTGTCAATATACTTGAAAGCACATTAAGACATGCTATGGGAAAATAAAAATATTTACAAAGAGCCAAACAAATAAAAAAGAACACCACGATTGGCACAAAAGCAACTTAATTAAAAATGAGGAAAACAAAATCCAAAACTGCAGGTTCTGTAAGTAGAGATCATAATGTGAAATTTCGTCAATAAACATTACTCTATACCAGGGATTATGAGGATGGCTTGGTTGGTTGGGGGTGTGCAATATATGAGTTGGGAATCATAAGGAGGCAAGATTCGAATCTCACTCCCGACTAACATCGAACAAATAATTAACATTTATCTTTCAGAAAAAAGTATATACTAGGAAAACCAGACTACAATTCGATACACGGGCTTAACTTATCAAATTTCTGGAACCACCTTTGCAATTTAACTTCCAGTCCAAACATGTAAATAGTAAACCACTCTGCCATTAGTTTGCTTCGTGAAAGTGTGAATGGAAATTAAAAAATTTCCCCAATTCATTTAGAATTCTTGTCCAAAAAGGAAATTTCATCAAACTCCTAATAATAAAACATTCAGGGGACGATAGGAAAGAGCAAAGAAAGGATAGGTCATTTGCTTTCCATTCTTTGTACCAGATAGAACCAAAGAATCCATATCCTTAACCCAGAAATATGCTAGCATATGCTGCTTTGTCTAAATATCAAATTATTTCTAAGTTCTAACTACTTTTACTTTCATCAAACACATAGTAAGACAGGAACAAATCCAAAACATGTTTATAGTACATGCAGCTTTAATTGTTCTACATCCAAATGTAAAACAAAGGAACTACAACTACATCTTACAAGTTCTTCTAAACCATATATCTAACTCTACCACCCAAAGAGTATTAATTCATAGCTGCATTGATCTCACAAAAAGCAAAGTTCATAATTTAGTTGAACAGAAATACTAAGAGAAAAAACAAAAGGAGTACCTTAGCCGCGACAAGACCACTAATATGAGCCATGTCACACATCAAAACAGCTCCACATTTATCAGCAATCTTCCTAAACCTCCCATAATCCCATTCTCTAGGATAAGAACTACCACCACAAATAAGTATCTTAGGTCGATAATCAACAGCTTTCTCCTCAAGCTTGTCAAAATCAATTAAACCAGTCGAAGGATTAACCTTATAAGGCAAAGTCTCAAAGAAAATAGAAGCAGCAGAAACCTTCTTCCCACCATGAGTATAATAACCATGACTCAAATGTCCACCAGAAGGTGAATCCAAACCCATAATCCTATCACCAGGATTCAAAAGACCAGTATAAACAGCAAAATTAGCAGAAGTACATGAATAAGGTTGAACATTAACACCCCAATTATTGGAATCAAGATCAAAAGCAAACAATGCACGTTCACAACAAAGAAACTCAAGCTGATCAATATACTGATTACCGATATAGTATTTGGCTCCCGGCATTCCCTCGGAATACTTGTTAGTCAAATGACTACCAAGTGCTTCCATCACTGCCCTGCAAACAAAATTCTCAGAAGCAATCAATTCAATCCCTTTGAACTGTCTCACCTTCTCTTTCTCCATGATTGTGTATATTTCAGGATCAGCTACACATAGTGGCTGGTTCCCCCAATTCACAACAGAAGAATCCATTGCCACACGCTTCAATGGTGGAAAACACTGTTCTTCAATTTTCCTCTTGACACATATAGGTCTACCCATGAAATCAATTGTTTCACCTTCTCCTTCATCATCAACTTCTTCTCGTTCTTGTTCTTCTTCTTCTTCTTGTTCTTCTTCTTCTCGTTTTTTCACATTGTTTGATTTTTCATGAAGTAAACGCCATGAAAGAGAAGGGTTTGATTTGGAAGCGATATGAAAGGAGAAAGAGTTGTTGTTGTTGTTGTTATCAGTAAGTGAAGCAGTGGATGATGAGCCCATTGGTGACAAGATGGAGGATTTCAACCCGAGAGATAGACCCGTTTTAGCATCCATGGATAATGGATCGACCCGAAAATTCTCAATATAAAAAATATATTTTGAATGGAATTAAGGTTATCTATTGATAATTGCAAGAAGAAGAAGAATAAGAGAAAGAGAAAGATGGTTGCATAGAAAGGGAATGCATAAGAAGGAAGAATAGAGAGTGTGTGTGAAATTGAGGAATATGTAAAAGGGTAAAGGAGAATGGTGAATGGAGAATGAACCTGAATGGAATTGAGGGAGAAGAGAGTAATAATAATAATAATAATAATAATAATAATAATAATATTAATAATAAAATGTCAGGTTGCGTAAGAGTTTATACATATTAAAATACTCTGCCATGTGAATATGAGTTGCAATGCAGAGTTTGGAGTTGGTTGAAACTTGAATGAATTTTATTTATACATATAATTCAATTATGGATCGATTTGATACGGTCGAATTCCTAGGTGAGAGAAGTTTCGCAAGTTGGGTTTCATTTGGATGGAATAAAGGGTAGGTTCATTTGGTGGCGTTTATGTTAAGTCATTCTTTTCTGGTCCCACTTTTTCTTTTTTCCTTTTTTGAAGGATTTTTTTGTTTCCCTTTTTATTTGTGACTTTGCTAGCTAGTTTCTTATTCTGTTTCATAACAGATTTCAGCCGTTGGATTTAAAGAATCTTGTTGTGGCCGGAGAGTGTTGTGCAAATGGCATTCGTTGTGCTTTGCGTCTTCAGATTGAGTAACGGCTTTTGGACCACATACATTCGTTTGCACACACTAATTAGACACATATACATTTTTTTTTTTAATATATAATTTAATTATTGTTTTACTACTTTTTGTATTTATATATCTAAATTCTTATGACCATGCAAAAGTTATTCTTGTTTTGGAATTTTAATGACAAATCAACTAACTGATAAGTAGTAGCTTGTAATTGAGATGGTAATCTAACCAATATCAACTTAACAAAATAAAAAGGAAAAATTGTTTCATTATTTAATTTATATTTGCTTTTTCTAATTTTTGTTGATAAAATTATTCTCAGTTGTAATGAATGTAGACGACTTTGAACTTCTATCCACATTAATATTGAGATAAAAGAAAATTGATAGAATAAGAAAGAGAATGAGTTCATAACAAAAAAAGACAATGAATGATATAATAAAATTCTTTTATATCCTTTTCGGATAAAATGAATAAAGTGAAAACTTGTTTTTTTTTCATTTTTGTTTGTTACAAAAAAGATAAATTGTACAAACAAATTTTTTTAAAATAAAATGACAAACCAAATAAAAATATATATTCATTTTTAAT
>JBBPBR010000004.1:59613884-59624451 GCA_037974775.1 Cicer pinnatifidum | reverse complement strand
TCAATATAAGATAATTTTACACTTAACGCATGTCTTAAATCTCTAATTTAAAATATAAATCTGTCCAAGAAAAGTAAAACATGATTGCTATTATTTGGACTAGCTTCTAATAAAAAACATTTTACTAATTAAGATGAACTCAGCTACAGTAACATGTTTTTATATAAAAAATATATTTATAAATAAAAATAATAATTGAATTATTAATCATATTTATTTAAATTAAATTGAATAAGTGATTAATTTTAGAAACATTTATAAATTGAATTAGACCTATATTTACAGCATAGGTAAAACATTTGTCGGTATTTTATACTTTACTGTTTAAAAATATCAATGTTTGACATATATTTCATTAAAAAAAATATATAAACTTAAAAAAAGTCACTATAATGGACAAATTATATAATTCTATAACATCATTCTATAAAGTAAGTTGTTCACTTTAAGAGAATTAAATTTGTCTTTCTCTCTTGTGTATTTAATCATGTCCCTTTTTAAATTTATTATCTCATATACAGGTTGTAATATAGAAAGTGGTGATGAATCTATAGTATGATTAGACCCATAAAAAATATTCATAATTACAAAGCTCCCTTTATTAAATTTTCTATTAAATTCCAAATTTTGAAATCCTCTTAATGAGTTTTTTTTTTGCCCAAGCCCACTCTTTCTTAGTTTTTTCTGGATCTGGGCCAAAGGACCTCACGGCCCTTTTTTTTCTTCTTCCATTTTTTCACAATTGGACAGAATCGTCGTTTACACATGGAAGTGATGGAACCCTAAATCAAAGCAGTGTCGTCTATTTCCTCCTCCGTTCGTTTGGTTTCGACCAACATCACTGTTGATTTTATGACCTATGTTACTTTATTGTTGTCCTTCGGGAGTTATTGGTGTTGAAGTCATTTACCCATCAAGGTTTGTGGTTACCTTGCTTAATTGCATGCATTGATGTTTTGCGTATATACCCTCTTGCTTAAGCGCTAGTGTTGATCATAATGTGTTGTTCTGTTTGATTTTTATTTGATTTTTGGTTGTTAAGAAATGTTTCCCTATTTAACATTCCGCTTTGAATACAAGAATTATCCCTGATAGAATCAGATTTGTTATTATGTATTTCTAGTTTTTTTTTTTTTTTGAAGTTTTATAGTCTACGAAATAATTTCCATTTGAAAATCACATATGGGAACATAATTTGGATGGAGCACAAGATCTGACGTTTAATTTTTGCTTCTTTTAGCTTTTATATTACCATATTTGTGATTTTTAGCATGTAAAACTAATTACCATTTCATATAAAAATTAAATACCATTTAATATTGATTCCAGGTTTGGAAAAGAAAGGTTCTAAAATATTTGGCTTATTTTGGTGTTCCATATACGAATATAAGGTACGTCGGTTTATGTCCATACTTGACATATATAGAAAATTAGAAGATTACATCGGTTTATGTCCATACTTAAACATATATAGAAAATTAGAAGATTACATCGGTTTCTTATTTACTACATACTTTTGTAGCATTAGAAACTAGAAGAATAAACTTTGTTTTGTTTGGCTATCAGTTTTAGTTTTGAAGTTCCTTAAAACAAAAAAACCAAATATAGGTTTGAAAGAACATTTTGATAATTAAGAGCTGAAACTATTTATGCATATCATTAAAATCATGTATTGAGTACCCACTTTCTCATGCTTTATTATGTGCAATTTTGAGTGAAAAATAAGGAAATTTATTATAGTTTGTTGATATATTGTACATTGTTTAATGAATTGTTGTTTGTTATTAAGAACAAAAAGGATGTTGAGAGCTGTAAAAACTTAAAAAATAAAAGTTGTAACACTTTGTGAGCTAGAATCCACAAGAAATGAATAAAAAATTGCAGAGAAAAAGTAAGGTTAAGTATTAAATACTAGAATCAAAATCAAAATTTGAACAGAGCAATGGTTTTGGTGGTTTAGAATTGTGGACTGATGAAAACTTATATTTTTTGCAGCAATAATTTGCTGAATTATGATCCAGTTTGTTACGTTAGAGTTTAAGTGACATTGTTAAATTTTATTTAATTTAGTGGCATTGTTAAGTGACTGATACATTATAGGATTTTAAAACTTTTCAGAATCAACCTACATCTAACAATGGGAAGAGTGAGTTAGATGCATATCTTGAAGAAAAGTCAATTGAAGTTGATGAAGAACACTATTAAGATTTTGAGGTACTTCTTTACTGGAATGTTAATGAGAAAAAGTATCATGTACTCTCTCCTTAATGACATGAGATGTGTTAAGTATTCTTATCACCACAGTAGCATTAAAGTCTTCTTTTAGTATTGGTGGACGTGTTCTCATCAAATACAGAAGTTTCACTCTTCTTGATCAGTGCAACTGATTACATGGATTTTTCAAAAATCTGAATGGTATTATTTAGCTTTTTAATTTTTTAATCTTGTAAAATTATCTCATGAGTGATTATCTAATTGTTTCTTTTGGTTTTGTTTTCAAGATAAGGATGGATACAATGCTTCTACTCGTGAGGCGTCTGAATGATTGTTTCGTTTCAATTAGTTTTATTTGTTAGTTGTGTCTACAACGTCTATTGGCTCTTGCTCTTTGTAATAGACGTTTGCATGATTACTTGTTATATTTGAAACTGTTTGTCCGCATATACCTTTGAATGTTTGTTTTGTTTTTATTGATCACTTTGGTGACATAGTATTATGGTATGAGAATCCATAAATCAACTAATGATGGTGAATTTATTTGTTTGTATGATTCCCCTCGTAAACACTAAAATATATTATTTTGTCTAGTGAAAACTCAAACTTGTATGGAATAGTTGTTATCATATCATATATGGTATACTTTATTAAACATTAGATGAGGATAGCATAAAAATCAAAAGAAAAAAAAATTAAAAAGAAATTAAAAAAAAATATTGAAAGATTTTTTATTTCAAAAAATTAATTCATTTTTTTTAAGTGGGCCTAGGGGCCCTCTAAACTCATGGAATTTTGTGGACTTTTTTACATTGGGGGCTTTTTTTTAATTGGCCTTACTTTTGTAAGGTTTTTTTTTTGCCCCCTCCAATATGTGAATTGAGGTCAATATATAAGGGACCAAACAAATTGACAACTCTAAGTATGATATATGTATATTCAACCACAATATCCCAGAACATGAATGTCATCCACAAATAATCTTTGTAAAATAAAAGAAGAAAATTACTTGTCCCGCATACTATCCACAAAGACTATGGTTATAGAATATTTGATACGCAAATATTTAAGTAGCAAACAAAAACATATCATATAGTTAAAAATTGTTAGAATCAGAGAAAATGAGATAGGTATATGGTAAAATTGTGTGTTTGAACTACACAATGGAGTCCGTTTTATATAGGGTCAAGAAAATAAATACAAAAATAAATATAGGAGGTATAATTCATATTTACATGAAATGATGTGATATGTAATAAATACAAAAATCATAAATATATTTTCAATACTCCCCCTCAAGCTGGAGCATATAAATCATATGCATCAAGTTTGTTACATATATAACTGATTCTAGGACCTCTAAGGGATTTAATGAAGATAGCCAATTGTTTATTGGAGTTAACAAAACTAGTGGTGATGTCGTCTGTTTCGATCTTCTCTCTGACAAAGTAAAAATTTATCTCAATATGCTCGGTTTTCTCATGAAAATCGGACTAGAGACAGTATGTAATGTTGTTTGATTATCACATATTAATGTCATTTATGTTGCCTCTTCAAATTGAAATTGTTTGAATAATTGTTTCAACCAAATGAGCTCAAGTCACTAATGTCACAGCCTTGTATTTAACTTTAGTGCTAGATCTTGCAACTACACTTTGTTTCTTACTCTTCCACGATATTAAGTCTCCTCCAACAAGTACATAATACTCAAAAGTGGATCATCTATCAATAGATGAATTTGTTCAATCGATATATGAATAACCAAGTATCTAAGTATGCCATTTGTTTTCATAAATTAGACATTTTTTCTGGAGCACCTTTAATGTATTGCAAGATTCGTATCATAACATCTCAGTATTCTTGGCAAGGAAAGTTTAAGAATTGACTTCAAAAGAAATGTTTGGACAGGGGACTGTGAGGTAATTTAATTTACCAACCAATTTTTTGTATCTCCTTGAATTTGAAAATGGCTCTCCATGAATAGATAGAAATTTGACATTTGGATCCACATGAGTATCAATTGGCTTGACATTCAATAAATTTGGCGCTTCAAGAATATCCATGACATATTTCCTTTGTGAAATTACTAAGTCGTCCTTAGATTAGGTTACCTCAATACCCAAGAAGTAGCGGAGCTTGCCAAGATCTTTAGTTTGAAAATAATGAGATGGATGTTGTTTCAACTGGAGTATGTCATGTTGATCACTACCATTTATGACAATATCATCTACATAAACAATCAAGTAAATGCACCATTTAGCTAAGTGGCGGTAAAAAAGAGAATGATCAATTTCACTTTGAATCATGCTAAATCTATAAAACCAAGCTCGAGGATATTGTTTAAAACCATAAAGAGGCGTGCGAAGTCGACAAACCATGGTAGAGGACTCCCCATGAGCAAACAAACTCATGTGATTGCTCCATATACACTTCTTCTTCAAGGTCACCATGCAAAACTTCATTTTTAATGTCAAGTTAGTGCAAAGATCAATGTCTAATGGTTGCAATAGAGAGGAGTAATCTAACAGATGTCATTTTAGCCACATGTGAGAAAGTATCACTGTAGTCGAAGCCAAAAATTTGAGTGTACCCTTTTGCCATCAAACGAGTTTTAAAGCGATCAATCTTACCATCAAAACCAACTTTCGCCATGTAAAGCCAACGACAACCTTCTAAAGACTTTCTATATGGTAAAGGAACCAATTTCCAAGTACCACTACTCTGAAATGCACACATCTCGTAAATCATTGTTTGCCTCCACTATGGGTGGGATAAAGTTTCACCTAACGATTTAGGAATAGAAACAAAAGATATGAAAGACAAGCAAGTATAATGCAAATGAGAAAGACGGTGGTAACTAAAACATATGTAATGAGGGGATATATTACGAGTATGATGTATATCTTTATGAGTAGCAATAGGAATATCAAGGGTTGGATCCGATAAAGGAGGAGGTGGCAGTGAAGGAGCGTCTGGAACGACATCAGTATTAAGAACAAGTTTAAGGACATGTATAACCGATGGTGGTTGACAATGGCAGTATGTCATAAAAGATTGTTCAGTTGGAGGGTCCACGATATGAGTCTCAAGTGAGACAACGGGAGGGCCAACAAAGGTGTCTTATGTGAGACATACGTAACAGACTCTAGTGGTAAAAAAAAAGGAAGGTGAAACAGACTCTAGTAGGTCCACAGGAATAGTTGCAGACAAAGGCTCAAGAAGCAACTCATAGTATCTAACAAGCTCAAAAATTGTGACATCAACCAATATTAAATATCGTCGAAGAGTAGGAGAATAACAACGATAACCTTTTTATGATCGATAATAACTAAGAAAAACACATTTTAGTGATCGAGCTGAAAGTAATCAGGCAGCATTGCACATTGTACATTACCTCTAATTTCCAATAGTATCTTCATACTCCAATCATAAAATAAATTGAATAAAGCTTTAGTTAGAAATGCATGTTTATATGTATTGATAAAATAAACGTTCTACTGTAAATGCAGTTGGAAATTACTACAATTATTAGCTAAACTTTCAAGTAACATAGTTATCAGGCAAAAATGGGCGTTCAACATATTTTCAAAACTCAAATGGCAGTTGCTTTTTGGTTAGTGCCCGACGAAAAACTATGGTGCACTGTTGCGTTCTCTTTAGCGTTTACCCTTCGTGTAATGTTGTAAAGATTCAACCCATCAACATCAAGGACAATATCAACGGAACAATTTCAAGAAAAACAATTTATGTCTTGCAAAAATGGATTGCCCAATAAATTCATCAATTTTCCATGATGACTCGAAAAAATTGCAGTGCAATTAGATACAAGTTAAAACTGGTGAGATCCATACTACAAGGAATGGATTATAATCCCCTTGGACCAACATTTCGATAGTTAAACAAGAAACATTTCGAGTTTATCAATAACAATATACCAGGTAAGCAAGTAGAACTAGGCATTTGATGAATAAGAGATAAATAAAAGTTCAAGAGATTATCTTTCATCAATTCTAGCAGCTGTTTGCTCCAAGGACTTGGCAGGTGCTACTGAAGATTTCTTATTCCCAGGACCTAAGGAAACCTTCACAAGTGCTGGCCTTAAAACCTTATCTCTGAGCAAGAAACCTCGTCGGGATTCTTTAATAATAATCCCTTCCTTGAACACGTCAGACTCCTCACGTGCAACGGCTTCATGTAGCTACAACAAAAGTAATCCAGAAACAACTTAAACAATAGCAATGTGGATAACTTTTTATAAGCTTTCATCAAACGTGGCTTCATTTTAGTTTTCAAGCATATTATGTGGTGAAGGCCCACATAAGTTCGGAAAAACAAGCAGTATGGTGGCAATGAGAAGAGGCAAAACCATCAAGATATTTTCACTTTCCAGAGGAAAAAGTAAGCTGTATGAAATTCAATCAGTGTTTCTTTTCCACGAGAGTGCAATCAAAAGGCAATTTAGCTTACAGAAAGTGGTAGAATATAGGGCTACCATTACCAACAATCAAATTAGCCATAAAAGAAAAGGCCATTTCATAAAAAATTATCAAAACTGTATTTTGTAATTTGGTTTACAGCCATGAGGCATTAGACATAACATATTGATAGAAGTCTATTTAATGCTAAAAATAACAACTGGATCACTTTAGACAGTACTGGAATTGATTTTCACTTAGAATATACCAAACAAAAATCCACTCACATTAGCTGTAAAAGATTCCCAAAAAAAACCGGATTTGTTCTACCAAATACTTGCAAAAATATTTCTCTTCAAAATCTAGATAATAGATATGGAGCAATTCCAAACAAACATCTCATCAATGGATTCTTTAGTTTGTTAAAAACGTTACAAGTGAGAAAGGTTTTATCGGTACCTTACAGTCATAAATCCCTAATCACAAATATCCGATGATAAATTTAAAGTTTGTGATACTTGAGCAGTGCAGTAGCACCACTAAAAAGTAACTTATATGCCATAAGCAAACCTAATAACCTTAACATTGTTTCCACAGTTTCATCGCTTACAACTACGGATGGGAATAGGCTAGGCCGTCCGGACCCTATAGCCTGACCTACTTATGGTCTAGCCTGGCCTATTTAATAAAAAGGTTAGGCTAGGTTCAGGCTGCTTTTAAAGTCTATTTACTTAAATAGGTCAGGCTCAAACTTATAAAAAAAGCCTATTAGGCCTGATAGGTCGACCTATATATACTTTATTATTTATTAATATTATTTTTTATTATTATATTAATAATATTATTTTCTGTTTTAAATTATATCAATTAGACAATCACTCAGTAATCATTTTATATTCAGTAGTCGTTCCATATTCGATAACGATCCTATATTTGGTAGTCGTTCCATATTCGGTAGTTGTTCAATTAGTCAATCATTCAGTAGTCATTCCATATTTGTATAAGAGATAATAATAGATGTGTTTGTTTCAGAAGAAAAAAAAAATTTATTATTTGAAACCAAAAATTATTTTTTAGGGTTTAAAGGAGGTTTGTTTCATATTTTTAAAAAATTATTTTATTAGAAAAATTATTTTTTATTTAATATATATAGATATGTACATTGATATTGGTATGTGGGGAACATCATGTGGTATTAGTATAGCATTTAAATATTTTAATGTGAATAAGGCTTTTAAATAGACTTCCAGCTCAGGCTAGACCAGGCTATGATAAGCGTAGACCAGACTTAGGCCTAAAAATTATTTGTAGGTCAGGCTCAGGCCTAAAAAATAATTTGTAAGTCAGGTTCAGGCCTTTCAAAGCTTGGCTTGGCCTATTCTCACTCCTACTTACAACTATAACCGTCAATAAAACCCCAATGTCCAAAATCTCAATTAAAAAATTTCTAGTAAGCCCCTAATATTAAGTCCTTATTGAAATAAATTTTTTAAAGTCCGACCCATTATTTCATTATTTGTGTGGGATTAAATGAAGGGGCTCATAGGCTCAATGTTTTGTTTATTGAGATTTTTTTCTTGAAAATTTTTTGAAATTTATTTTTTTCGAAAAAATTTCTCAAATAAATCTAAGACATTTTTTTCTCAGAGAAATTATCAAATAATTTTTTTATTGAAAAATCAAAAAAAAAATTCTCGAATCAAAATTAATTCAAAAAAAAATAATTAAATTTGTAAATCAATTTTGATCGAAAAATTTTGAGAAAAAAATTTTGTATATTAACTTCTAATTCCCTCCAACATGAATTTGTCGCACTTTACATATTAACTTCTAACTCCACGGAAGATACAAATCAAGGAACAAACTTCTCATGGAAAAGGCCAATAAGAAACTATATCCTCGTGTAACATCAGTTTTTGTATTCTATAAATCTTATATTAGAGATTATAACTAATTCGTCCTTAAGTCATAGCTCAATTGACAAATGTCGATATTGTTAAGTTGCACGTCTTGTCCAAGGTTCAACCTCGCAGTTGTCTGAATTAATTATAATGATATTTATCATCTCTTCTAAGACAAAAACAAAATGACTATAACTGATTCAGTTTTACAAAGAAATCACATACAGTTTGTTATAATCCGGAAACTCTTTTAAATATCAATAGAGGTACTTTTCAAATTTAACTTACCAATGGATTAAAAGGCTTGCCCACTGTTGCTACCACAGAAACATGATGGCTCCTCAAAGTCTCTACAAATTGCTTGTAAATACTTTGATAGCTCGCATCAATCTTCTTCTCTTTCTCAGTTGCTGCTTCACTTTGTTGCTTGACTCTCTCAAAATGGTCGACCATGAACAGAAGCTTTTTAATGAATTCTTGTTGGGCATCTGATTGGATGCTAATTCTTTCTTTGTCACATCTCTTCCTGAAGTTATCAAAATCTGCTTGTAAGCGAAGATATTGCTCCTTACAAGCAACTTTATCTGCCGACAGACTAGATATTTTCTGACTCAATTTATTCTTTTTATTTGCCTTTGATTGTATTCTTTCTTCAATCTGTGATGCAATCTTTTCATTGCCATTGAGAAAGGATTTCTTGTATGCCTCAAAAAGGACCACTAAGCTGGGTAAAGGTTCTTTATCTTCATTTTTCACTCTTGTATCATTCTGAGTCTCCTCTGTTTCATCATTTGTCTATGGAAGACAAGAAAGAGAGAGGATTTAGCCAGGGATATAATTCAGGAACAACCACTGAAACAAAAACAACCTATTGCAGCTTAAAATAAAACAAGTGTAATGAGAATTAATGATTTTAAAAATGCAAAGTTGGTCTGGAAAAACAGAAGGTGCAAAATGAAATAAAACAGATAAAAGCCAATACATCTGTACATTTCAAACTTATTTAAGAGGAACATTATCATTTTTAACACACTCTTTATGACTGGTCTAATAAAAACTGACCACTTTCAAAAAAATGTTTCAATCTTATATAAAATGGACAAGACATTAAGACTTATGAGTGTGTTGCAAGTAGTAAGAAAAGTAAAATTGTCTTACAGTAGTTACAAACTTGTGACAAATCTAAGTCATAACCTTGAGTTCTATCCTAATTGAATAATGAATCAAAAACACCAACATATGAGAAAACGCTTTACGATTTTGTATCAAACTCTAATTAGTTTCCTTGGTATGAAAACAAATATCTATGTTAACAAAATAAATGAGAATTAGATGATGTAAATAAAAAACAGATAGAGAGAGTACCGTTGGAATGGAATCTTGAGAAGCGAGAAACGATTTGAAGAGTTCGGTTCGGTTGAGAGAGGAAAAGGGGGCTGGAAACCCTAAGATAGTTGAGGATGCGTGAAAGGGACGATATGGAAAACGTGCGAAATTGGGTTGTAATCGAGATTGAAAGGGGTTTGAAGAGAATGAAGTGGAAGAACATGAACAACAACCGAGTAACAGAGATTGGTTCGAGAGAGAAGCAGCCATTGTACTCTATTGTGTACTCGCCAATTGAACGGAGTTTCGCACTGTTTGGTTAGTAAATTAGTACCAGAGCCCACTGTTTTCCAAAAATAATTTACTCATTTCAAAAAATGAAAATATTATTCTAAAAAACTTTCTGAATAATCAATTATAATTATATTATTTAATAATATTATATATATATATATATAACTTTTAATTTAGTATTTTTCTATTTACATTAATAATAATGATAAATAATAAATCTATCAATAATTAAAAAAAATTTAATAAAAATATTATTATCTTATTTTGTTTATATATCAATTTAGTAAAAAGTAAAGTAAATTAATTGGTTTATGCTTATGTTCATCGATTAATTGGTTTTATCTATTTTTTATTGATATTTTATGTCAAATTGTAAATTATTTCATATATTATTTACTACATAATAAATATAATTTT
>JBBPBR010000004.1:59580361-59597294 GCA_037974775.1 Cicer pinnatifidum | reverse complement strand
TAATGTCTTATTTCAAAGATAAAAAAAAAAAAAAAAATTAAACTAATAACCAACCTATTTTAATGGTTGATGTATTAGTAAAATTCATTAAGAGAAGCTATCTTTCATGATTTCAAGAGAACCAAAATCTATTTTCATGATTTTATTCTCCTATCCAATCTTATGAGCCAGATATCAAATTCACTTTTCAGTACATCATTTGATATCCAAATATGAACATGATGAAGTAACAATATCAATCACAAGGAATAGAGGTTTGAATTGTGATCCATTTTTAAAATATTAATTTCTATCTTGGTTTACCCAAGGTGGAGTACATTTAGTCCTCACAATGATGTATCTTAGTTTACCCAAGGTGGGCTACATTCAATCCTCACATTTTGTGAATTTTTCCACTAATGTGCTTGACACAAAAACGTTATTACTTTCACACTATCTTTTTTGATCAGTTGCATAATTCACCTTTCAACCTTTAAAGAATTTTTATAGTTACCTTTCAGTCCATAAATGATTTTTACAAATTACCTTTTAATCACTAATTTTTTTTACAACATGCTCAAATTATCTTAAGATATAGACTTTAGTTTCAAATGTATGTATGATAAAAGATTTTAGGATCAAGATATACTTAACACTTGTTTAAGATCGATTATCAACAATAACTCAATAAAGATATCTTTGAATCTAGTAAGAGAAATTTGGAGTTTTGCTTAAGTGAAAAATTTTGTTGCTTAAGTATGATTGTTTGAGTATTGGAATGATTGCACTTAAAACTCTTGCTATTATCTTCACTTTGATGTTCGTTTTATAAGTACATAGAATGTTAGAAAAGACTCATTATAGT
Source organism: Cicer pinnatifidum (assembly GCA_037974775.1). Taxonomy (NCBI): domain Eukaryota; kingdom Viridiplantae; phylum Streptophyta; class Magnoliopsida; order Fabales; family Fabaceae; genus Cicer; species Cicer pinnatifidum. The sequence continues at coordinate 59,596,450 of JBBPBR010000004.1, read as the reverse complement.
TGTTACTAATCTTGAGGAAAACGTCTGTTCACAGTGAGATCTAATAGGCATGTGTGTTATTCAATTCATAACGTTCTTCTTTGAAATCACAACTTTCTTGGTTTTGTGTTGTATGAAAAAAATGGATAAGAGATTGAGTAGTTGTTTAGTGTTAGTAATTTGTCTCAGAGACATGCTGAGCTTTCTGCAAAAAGTGCAGCAGCAACGTTCTTTCGTCCTTATTGTCCTTTCTCACAACTCATTAATCTAAAGACTGATTTGGTTATTAATTTGAAGGTTGTTTTGCTTCTTTGGGCTTTCAACTTGAGTCATGGGCTTGATTATGGTTTTAAGTAGTCTTGATATTCTTTTATCTTGAGGTTTAGACTAAGGAGAATGATTTGTTTTAATTATGTCCTTAAAACTAAATAACCAGAATGACTTTTTATAAACCAAAATGATCATCCGATAATTCAAAATGATCATTTGATAATTCAAAATGATCATTTGATAATCCAAAATGATCATTTGATAAAATATAAAGATATTGATATATATAAAATAACATAATAAAATTAGACAATTGAATATCATTGACATTAGAAATTTGTTATGAAATTTACAAGAACAAAAACAAGAGTACCAATAAATTATGGGTAGGAATCAGAGTCAAACTGAGTATTTTCGTCCCTTTTTATAAGAAAAACAACATTAGAAGTTAAGGCAATAATCCTTGTTGTCTTGGTGTGGAAAATTCTCATTTTTTTCTCGTCCAACTATTACAATTGTAATGGTTATTACAATCAAGTTGTAATTCTTGCTAGAACTTGTTTTTCTTTCATCTTCTTGACCGAGATGAACTATGATTGTACCACTTGACTTCTAAGCTCTTTGCACCAATAATCATAACTTATTCCTTCACTTCTCCCTGCAACCAAAACAAAACAAAAAGATAGTGAAATAAAACTAAAACCGAATTAAAAACATTAGATTAATCTATTAAACAAAGCTATAAAAACAGATAAATTATAGCTTATCACTTAACAACACATACATGAGGAAAAACTGTACACAAGCGGTCATGCACTTTTTTTCTTCTTACTGGTACAATACTTAGTGAATTGGCAAATTGGTCCATGAAATTATAAACATCGATCAAATTAGTTCTGAATTTTGTAAATTGACAAATACATCCATAAAATTGTAAAATATCAATCAAAATAGTCCATATTTAAATTTTTATCGTTAATGGTTATGATGTGACATGTTAATTGAATATGCAACCCATTTACATTGATCTCATATCAATGTAATTACAGCAGGAACTTATTTTCTATGAAATTTAAATATTTCATGGATTGATTTGTCAATAATTAGTGTATACACAATTACAATTACTAATAAATTTGTCTTTGAGATATATGTATGTAGTTTGTGGTATCTTATTATAAAAGTATAATAAAGTAGTGTAATATTCTATTACATATCACTAAAATTATTTTCCATTATAGGTTGCACATCATTTTTTTCGTGTATATATATATAATATAAACAATACCACATATAGTAAGTTATGTAGCACAGTTTTGGAAGATAAATAACATTTTTAGTATATGAATTGTTTAGGATGTAATACGTGGATTTGACTTAGATTTTAAGAGAGGAAAATATGAATCAATAAATAGAAATTAGTTTTTTGGTTTTCCATCTTTAAACCAATTTTTAAAACTAGGATTGCCAAACATATGTATTATTATTTTTTTCTTAAAGAGAGTTTTTAAAAATTAATTTGCAAAAGAATATTTAAAAACAAAAAAAGTAAAATAAAACCAAACCAAACAATCCCTTAATCTAATATAATTTCATTATCTATTAGTAATGAGAAAGAAGTAAAAGGAAACTAAAGTCTAAAACAGAGACCAAAAAGAGTCATAAGAGAAGACCACTAATTTAAATTAAAGAATAAAATTAGACAAAATCGCATATGTGATCATACAATAACACCAACCCATTTTGACAATCTACGCGTCACAACGTAACTACTGTTGTAACTCGCTCACCAATTATTACCACTGTTTGTATTTACAACACCATTAAATTAAACTCCTTCTTCATATTCAATAACAATAAATAATAATTGATAATGACATATATACTACTTGCGTTTCTACATCTGCATAGCTTTTTGTAGCAGACATTTTATTTTATTTTATTTTATTTTCATTAAAAAAAAAAAAAACTGAAAAGAAAGAATAACATAGCATAGCAGACATGATTAGATTTTAGACCAAAGACTCATTCATCGTTTGACATTTCCACCAAATTTCCAACATCTATAACTTCTTTTGCTTCATTTCTTCATCTTCCAACAATTTTCTCCTAACTCAAACAACTCTAAGATGAAGACTCGCGCCTCTACCAAAATCTCTGCAAAATGGATTCCGATTTTCTCTCTCTTTTCTTTCATTCTTGGCATGCTCATCACAACCAGGTCTTTCTCTCTTTTCTTGCCCTTTTTTTGTTTTTTCATCAATCATACTTTTCATTGTGCTATGAGTAAGATTGCTTTGAAATCCAAAACATGGGTTGTGCAATTTCTATTTCAAAATTTGAACTTTATTTTGATCTGATTTTGAAGTTTTTTGTTTTGTTTTTGTTTTTTGGCAGTAGGATGTGGGAGCAGCCTGAATCAAATGGTGTGATAATTTCTAAGCATCAGCGTGATCAAGAACTTCAAGTGGTTTCAGAGGATTGTGCTACCAAAAAGGTATGCTTTTTATCATTCTCAGATTTCTAATTTCAGCTGTTAAAAAAGTGTTTTTTTTTGCTTTTGGTAAACCCTACCACTTTTTTTAAATAACAGAAGCAGGAAAAGCCTAAGGATGAAATGAATGAATTGTACAAAACACATGAAGCTATTCAGTGAGTGATGACTTGAATCTGTTTCCTCTTTGCTAGTTTTGTTTGCAAATTGCAATTGAATGTTTTTTTTTTGTGTGGGAATAATTTGGTGTTTTGATTTCTTGTGAGGAATATCAGAGCCCTAGACAAGCAAGTTTCTATGCTGCAGATGGAATTAGCAGCAGCTAGAAGTTCTCGCGAAAACAACTCGAATGGCACAGCCACCACTTCCGGCAAAGGTGCTTCCAAGAAGAAGGCATTTGTAGTGATAGGTATAAACACAGCTTTCAGTAGCAGAAAGCGGCGTGATTCGGTTAGAGAAACTTGGATGCCTCAAGGTAAAACTGTCTCACTTTAAGACACTCAATTTAGTATTAATTTTGGGCTGAAGAATTTGAGGTCAATTTTTTCCCGTGAAGTTAGTTCTTTAATTAATTTCTGAAAACTTATGTTTTGTCTCACCATTTTGATCAGGTGAACAACTTCTTCAATTGGAACGGGAGAAGGGAATTGTTATCAGATTCATGATTGGCCATAGGTAATAATATAGTTTGATGATTTCGGTTGTGTCAATGTATGAAATTATCAAAACAAAATTTGTTGTGATTCAGGAGATAGTAACAATGAAAGTGACCAAATAAATTAGGTGTACAATGTGAAACTGTAGGATGTTTCTTTTTGTTCAGTTTGAATATGACAACACAAAAAGATTGTTGTTTGCTAGAACAAAGTTATCTCTTTTAAGTTTAACACTTCTTATCTGACTCCTAGATCAAAAACATGGACCACTTCTAGAAATGGTAATGTGTTAAACTAAGTAATGGTCACTTGATTGTTTTCTTTGGATCACGATCAGACTTGTTTCAAATGCTTACCTCAAACTCAAAGAACTATGTAGTACCAGTTTCAGTTGGATCCCTATACAGTTCTTTGTTTTTCTATTCCTGCATTTTTCCAATTACCGCATGATCTGGTCATTTATATGAATTCGGGCACTAACATGGGCGATATTTCCATTGTTGTCACAGTGCAACTTCCAACAGCATTCTAGATCGAGCCATTGATTCAGAAGAAGCGCAGCACAAAGACTTCCTTCGCCTGGTAAGCCAGATTGTTATTCTTATGATTATTAATTTTTTGAGAAAGATATGAATGATTTGGAAGGATTTTGATATTTGGTTTTCAATTATTATCTTATAGCAACATGTTGAAGGGTATCATGAGCTTTCTGCAAAGACAAAGATTTTCTTTTCTACCGCAGTCGCATTATGGGATGCTGATTTCTATGTCAAAGTGGATGATGATGTTCATGTCAATTTAGGTATATGGTCTTAGGATTCTTGATTAATTTCCTGTGTTTTCTTGCCATTGTTTCCTTTAAACCTTTACCACCTTTATCTGTCATATTTTCCTAAAAACTAACTTTGCGCTTCTTTATTGCTTATTAGGTGTCCTAGCAGCAACCCTTGCTCGTCATCGCTCAAAACCTAGAGTCTACATCGGTTGTATGAAATCTGGACCTGTTCTTTCTCGAAAGTAATTCCTCTCAATGTCTGTGTATATAATGTTGCTCCTCTTCTATCTCCTCATTGTGGCTCAATGCTTATCCATTTTTGGCTTTGTTTCTGTATATTATAGGGATGTCAAGTACCATGAACCCGAGTTTTGGAAGTTTGGAGAAGAGGGGAACAAATACTTTCGACACGCAACCGGACAGATATATGCAATCTCTAAGGATTTGGCTACTTACATTTCCATTAACCAGTACGTATACGTTTATTCATATAGTCTACGTATTTTTTGCCAACCAAGGAACCTTTTAATAGAAAATCGAAATTTTAAACTACATTTGTCTTTGCGTAGTATGATAGTCCTGCATATTTTATTGGAAACTAAATACTTATTTCTATGACAAGTTAAAATGTTTCCAAATATGAAATATCAGCCTATGGATCAGATCTTGATAATATAACCAGCAAGAGTCTTAATGTATCTGACATATAATATCCTTATTATAATTGCAGACCGATTTTACATAAATATGCTAATGAAGATGTCTCACTTGGTTCATGGTTCATTGGTCTTGAAGTTGAGCATATCGATGACCGCAGTATGTGCTGTGGAACCCCTCCAGGTATATAACCGCAAAATATGTAACCAACAAACACTCTTTAGTCTCAACCTATATATCTCCTTTGCAGTCACATTGCCATAGAAATATAAACTGTATTTTTCTTTTCAACTCAAGTATGACCAAAAGCTCTGCTCCGACACTTGACATGTTTTTCGTGTCACTAAACGACTGACTTCCAAAACATTTCTGTCAATTTTCTTCTGTTATAAAGATTTTAAATTATTTTTGTCAATCACAAAATTGTATCATAAACAATTAATCAATGTTGCACAGATTGTGAGTGGAAGGCACAGGCAGGTAACATATGTGTTGCATCGTTCGATTGGAGCTGCAGTGGAATCTGTAAATCGGTGGAGAAGATTAAATATGTGCACTCAAAATGTGGTGAAGGGGATGGAGCTGTTTGGAGTGCTTTATTCTAAATTTATATCCAAAGGAAGATGATTTTTTTTTTCTGGTCATAAGAGGGACCGATTGTTCAAATTGCGGCTTGAACATTTCGGATTTGAGAATGAGAATCCTCTGCAAATAGATAACAGTTCATCAGCCATTCAAAGATTAGAGACAAGGCTGGTTGATCATTTTTGTGGAAGTCAATAGCTGAAGTTAACAAATGCATGAATGTGGAGGATTTAAGTATGGGGTGGGGAATATGAGAATTATACAGGTTCTATATAGGACATTTAATTTAATTAGGCCTATTCTAAGATTATTAATTTGTTTGTTCATTTTATATATATACACTTATGTGTTGTGTGACATATTGGCCTTTTGTTCTTTGTAACGAAAAGCAGCAATGTTTTGGTAGATTTCAAAATGTCTAATTTTTTTTTCCTATTAATGTATTTGAGGTTAAATTTTGATTACTGTCAAGTGAGATGTTTATGTGATAAAACCGAGTTGATGATGTAATAATAACTATATAAATTTTAATGTAACAATTAATTTTCATATCATCAAAATATACATTAATCTTGAGTAAGAAAAAAAAATACATTAATCTATACTAATATATCAAAAACAATTAATACTAATATATCTAATCCCTTGTTTGCGGTTGATCGATTGGTATGTTTATTTTTTTGGGATAGATTTCACCTCTTGTTTGAGTTTGAGAGGCCTTCACTGTTTTTTTGGACAATCTTATTAACTTTTGTAATATTTATCTCTTAATACATTACACGTTGAATTAGTTTAATGAATTTTAATCGTTTCTGAAAAGAAAAAATATTAAAGCCGAAAATATATATTTTTAAAAATAAAAAAAAAATTTATATTGGTAAAAATAATAACACGTTAATGTGACGTGACGTGTTATAATAATTATGAAAAGTTGTTAGTATTGGATCGCGTGTTGGTGTTGGCATTGTCAACTGAGACGAAGCTCCAACAGCAACACACAACACAGTAACAATGGAAAACGCCGACGTTTTTTTGGGTTTACACGACTTCCTCGAGCGCATGCGCCAACCCTCCGCCGCCGATTTCGTCAAAGCAATCAAAAGGTTCGTTGTTTTTAATTAATCAATCGTGATTACAATTTCAATCACTATTATACTCTGAAATCGGAACCCTAATCAAGTAACTGAGTGATGACTCTACATTGCAGTTTCATAGTTTCGTTTTCAAATAATGGTCCCGATCCTGATAGAGACAGTAGCGCCGTACAAGACTTCCTTGCCAATATGGAAGCTGCTTTCAAAGCTCATCCACTTTGGTCCGGTTGCTCTGAGGACGAGCTTGAAAGTGCCGGTGAAGTTAGTTTCTTCTCAATTCTTTCCACCTTTTCATAATTCTTATTTTTTATCCAAAAATAAAGATTTTACTGTAATTAATCTACTATGGACTCATACACTCACTCAACTTCCTAATCTGACTTGTACTATATCTACATTGCAGTTTTCATCTCTGTCTTTTATGTTTGAATGACTGAACTGTGCAATTAATATCATTTATGGATGATATTTATAGGGTTTTCTTTTTCAATAATGGTTAACTCTTTTAAACAGGGCTGAATATGAACTAATCAAAATGAGTATAATCATTTCCATTTTCCATTCACTTTTGAATTTCACTAATCTAAATGAATCAAATCATTTGAGTTTCCATTCACTTTGTGATACAAGTTTTATGCAACAAATTGTTAGTTATTAACCTCCTGTTACAATGTTGTTGGTAAATAAAACATGGGCTTGGACTTCTCTGGATGTCAACCTAAAATGACTTAGGTTTGAATATGCATTCCTCCGACTCATATTATGTGTATCAGACTCAGTTGGAATGTGCACAGTTCTAAGCAAGTTCAAGGCACGTGTCGTCTTGTAGCTTACTAGTAGTTTATCTAGTCACTCTGTTTACCAACTGAAACACCTATCCCTGCCATTGTTGTTATGGGAATAATTTTAAGAAAGCTCATCATTATTTCTTAATCAAATTCTGGAAGTAGTGCAGTTTAAATAACTCTTAGTAGAGTATATCATTTTTTCTAGAGTTTGACGTGAACTTTTTCGATTAGAGAATTGAATGCTGTTCCTACATCTTTGTACATTGTTACTCATTGAAAACAAATTTAATGTTCTCCCGGTAAAATTCTGTTACTATATAATGTTTCTGATAGGTCTATTATTGTTAGTTAACTATTAATGGGTTAGTTAGTGGGTGTGTTTGAGGGATAGTTAGGCCAAATAAGGCACACTGCCTATTAATCGAGATGAGTGATTAGAGAGGGGATCATCTTTCAATTTGAAAGGAATAGGGCCTTTTGGCATCGGGAGGTAGGCAGACCCTTGCAGTGCTGCTATTGTTTGTAATCATTGGAGATTCTTCCCCATTTTCAGTAGTAATATGCCAGTTAGTTCTATCTGTTTCCTATATTTGCTGATTGTCTTACCTCTGGGTTTTGATTGTGTACAGGGTCTTGAGAAGTATGTCATGACGAAGTTGTTTGCCCGTGTATTTGCTTCAGTTCCTGATGATGTAAAACTTGATGACCAACTTTCAGAGAAGATGTCTTTGATTCAACAGTTTATTCGACCAGAAAATTTGGACATCAAGCCAACATTTCAGAATGAAACATCATGGTTGGTGAGTGTATAACTACGCATTCCAAACTATTTTACCTATCTGACTATCTCTCTGTATAAAATCATGTCAACTAATTACATGTTCCTCATGATAACAGTATTTGTCATTCATAAAAAGAGCTCTAAGTGAAATTATGTTAAATGAGTTCTGGGATTGTCGTCCAGTGTTGCAACAACATCAAGCTCAAATGCTGCTCAGTTATTTTCCTGTCTCTCAGTTTGGTTTTAAATGTAACTGTAAATTTTTTGGTGTTGCCCTACTAACTAGCAACCAATTTTGTTGAGAAATACATAGTTGAATTCGAAATCTAAAAACCCTACATAACAAATATCTTTTCTTTGACATGGGACATAAGCACGTTGTACAATATGGCCTAAGTTCATATAGTAGGGGTCCCTATTCTTATAATTTAAATTTAGCTCATGATAAGTGATGATGTATGCTTTCTTCATGTTTCACATATTAGGTACCATTCATTTTTTGAAAACATTTCCAAATGCCTTTAGATTGAGTGGTTCTTGGGTTCTTCAGATCTCAATATTTTAGATACATTTTTATTCGGTTTGTTCTAAAGTTTGATTGGTAATATTCTTGATTGGCCAAGCTTTTCCTAAGAATCAATTTTCTATTTAATGTATCGCTGCTAGCCACAATATTATTTTGTAAATAATTCATTTGTTGATTTCAGGCAGAAACGCCAGAATACTTCTTCTAGATTTGTTTTTTTCACCATGGCTTTGGCAACTAGAAATTACAATTTAGATTTGTTAAGGTTTTCTGCATCTGCTTCTCTTAAATTTTATATTTTCTCTCTCATTCTTATGGTGGCAGCTTGCACAGAAAGAATTACAGAAGATCAACATGTACAAGGCACCCAGAGACAAACTTATCTGTATCCTAAACTGTTGCAAGGTTATTGGCAACTTGCTGCTGAATGCTTCTGTTGCTTCCAAAGATAGTCCTCCTGGAGCTGATGAATTTCTTCCTGTGCTAATTTATGTTACCATAAAGGTATGAACTCAATGTTTACCTATGTACTTCTTGGATAGAGTTATTTTGGTCTCTAAAAGTGGAGTTATTACTTCCTGCACTCTCTACAATATATGGGTTATATTACAAATGTGCAGTGCTGTATCTATCGTTTCCTTTGTTCTATTATGCCACTTTGCTTTGATTTTTCACAATATGAATTTCACTTGTTGTGTACAAATAAAGCTTGTAATTCTGTGAAGTTATACAAAGTTTGCTTGCGCCATATTTCACTAGACATTATTCGACGTGTGTTTTGATTTTTGAAATATCATCTTGCATAAAATGGTTCATTCATCACAGCATCATGACCATATTACCCACAAATATGTATATACTTTTTCTGTGATGTTGGTTGCGTTATTTTTTGCTTTAAAGAACTCTTTTGTTTGAACTGCTCATGGTGTGAAGCTTTATGACCTTTTCCTTTGAAATATTTTGCCATCAAATTAGTTTTATTTTTTGCTCAAAGATGAAGTGCGATGAAACTAGACAAATGGAGACATACTTCTGTGAAAGCATTAATATACTTATGTATATATATTGAGGTAGTGCATCCTTGAATATATTCAAGAGCTTGTCATTTATACACGTTAGTTGTAAACAAAACATTGATTATGCAGAGGCAGTCGAGCATCCAAATATTCATAAACTCTATTTTAGTTGCTATTTTCATGCGGATATAGATGGTAGTTTTTTTTTAAAAGAAAATCTTCTATTGATGATACCTTGCAGGCAAACCCTCCTCAACTGCACTCAAATCTACTGTACATACAAAGGTTTAGACGCGATTCTCGTTTGGTTGGGGAAGCATCATATTATTTTACAAACATGCTTTCTGCTGAATCCTTCATCTCAAACATTGATGCAAAAGCCATTTCAATGGATGAAACCGAGTTTGAGAGAAACATGGAATTTGCTCGTGCTCTTCTTTCAGGGCTTTCAGTTGATACGCAAGATCCCAATTCACCTTATCAAAATTATGGACAGCATCCAAGAGCAGACAGAAATAAAGCTTTGAATGACAATAAGGACCCTGCACTACGAACTCCACCATCTGTTGCAAAATTAGAAAGTAAGAAAGTGACTTTTGCAGATGAATCATTGATAACAAAAGTTCCATCCCTCTCAAATTTGGAGAATAAAGGGGCAAGTATGATAATAAAGGAGGATAAGTTGAATGATGTTTTCAGGGATTGTCCATACTTGTTTGCTAGTGCTGGTGATCTAACAATAGATGACGTCGAAGACCTGCTAAATAATTACAAACAATTGGTTTTCAAGTATGTGTGTCTTTCCAAAGGGTTAGGTATCAATTCTACATCTCATCTTCCATCGAATCCTCAAAGTAACGCTCAGGACCATTCTGAAGCCCTTTTCAAAGGGTTAGAGGTTGCTTCTTCACATCATCTTCCATCCAATTCTCAAAATAATGCTCAGGACCATTCTGAAACCACAATAGATTCTCCAGACAGTGGACCTGTAGCTTCCAATGACAAATCAGAAAAATCCAGAGATTCATTAGAAGATAACTCAGATCCTGAGGAGAAAAAAAGTGATTCAGGTTTGCCACAGAATGAAGCAGTTGCACCAGAGGATGGTGCCCCCTCGTGACTGATAGGAACTAGCTACAATCCATTTTTTCTCGTCATATACCCCTGCATTTTTTTTCACTCGTGCTCATGTAAATTTATTTTATATTTTCCCTTGTATGGTACTGGTAACTGTCTTTTGATAGGGATGACGATACCATGACCACTATGCCCTCTGTAACATTATTCTTATACAGATTTTATAATTGCTGTATTAGAAATTTTGCATTTGGTTTTGCAATGGATGAAAAAGAATGTGAAGAGACAAATCTAGTTTAGTTTGATTCACCCTGTATGCTGTGAATATTGGTATGGTTTGGGGTATGTGTGTAAATATAGCCCACCCCTTATCAGGTTTATGTATGTTATCTTCATTGCGGTGTCAAGACATCAAGAGTTCTATGTTGGATCAAGATAAGAGAAGTGATATCTAGAGAGGGGTATCACTTTAACTAATCCTATGCACTTCAATTACTCTTTTCGATCTCAAATATCAGTAAAAAAGTCTATATGTGTTTAGCTGTGGAGGTATGTCTTACCAATGTGTATGGATTGCATGTTTCGTGAATTATTCAATTTTCCTCAGGTTCTAACCGTTAGAAGGGCCATGAAACATGGAATTCGTCATTGTTGGAAACTAGACCAGATCACTCCCCCCTACAGGGTACATGCTTCTTGCACCAACCAAATCTTACCGAATCTCCAACCAATATAAATGACATGCTCATGCATAGAAATTTGAAACAGAGAATACAATACTCTTTATTTCCATGTTTGAGGTTAAGGGAGCTTGATTAGAAATATTGCCTACCACATCAAGAAAATAGCTTATGCATCATATTATATGACAACGCTGGATAGCACCGGTGTGCTGTCTCTTGCTCTTGTATTTTATAATAAGTTTTATTCCCATAATAATGCAAGTATTATACAATGTATATATGGAGCCTCACCTTGTTGCCGCCTTCTTTCTAAACCACAGTTATGGGCAAGGGCAAACTCAAAATGATTGCGAATAAAAAACTCAGTTTTAATTTTTCTGTCGGAAAACCCCAACGTTAAGTTTCGATGTTTTAGGCCTTATTTTTTTTAAAAATCAATATTTTGGGATCTAGTTAAGTTCAGGGTCCAATGAATTCTTACATGTATGACCAACATGCTGCACATCAAATTCCGTTTACATTGGAAAAATATTATTTTATTGTAAAAAAGTTATTTATTTTATTTTGACGAAGGATTTATAAAGATAATTATTATTATGGAGAGAAGATGAAATAATAATTAATGAAAATGTATTTTTTTAAAGTAATATTTTTTTATTTTTTTTATTGTTATTATGGAAAGATGAAATAATAATTAATAAAAATGTATTTTTTTTTAAATAATAATTTTTTTTTAATTTTTTTTAATTTTTTTTATTGTATCTACAATTGTAGAACATTTGTTCGTTGTAACAATATCTTCACTTTTTATTAAAAGAATAAATAAAATTAACAAAATTTTAAAATAAAAAAAAAAATATTTTAGCCAAAATAAATTCATAAGTTTTTTCTTATGCTGACATCATGCCACATAGATGTCTTCTTTAAAGGACCATGAAATGGACCCTGTCGAATAGCAATAAGCCCCTAAGTACGTGTAGACTACTAGCAAATCCATACTATCACATTTAGAACCCAATACAAGTTTGATATAAAATAGATTACTCATATCGAAATGATTGTTGAATTCAAGATTTTATAAATATAAGTCCATTTTTTTATTAATTAAATCATTCTTTCATTGAGGATTCAGTTATATACCTCATCTATTATTTGTCTCTTAACAAATATTTCATCTTGTATAAAAGAGATTATCCAATATTAAAAAATGAATTAGCTAAATACAAATTGGACAACTAAGTATGAGTATAACTAAACCATCAATCACGCATAAAAATGAAATCACTTCATATGTTGTATTTATTGTATTCAAAATAAGTAGTATGAGTAAGTGTCAATAATTAAACGTTTGGTTTCTTGCGCTTTCTTTTGTACAAAGTTTTCTTACTTTCTTTTTAGCATAAAAAGTTTGCTTATGAATTAATTAATACAACCAACTGATCAGTGATCAACCATAAGATAAAAAATAAATGTTAAATATATATTCAGTTTTTATAAAATTTTAAATCATTTAATTTTAATTTTTATAAAATAAAAATATAACTTTTAATCGTATAATTATTTCAATAAACTGTTTTAGTATTTGCTAAAATAAAACATATGTAATTAATTTTAAAATTTAAATTTTTTGAATAACTTTTTACAAATATATTCAAAATATTATAAAAAAAAAATTAAAATCTAGAATTTTTTATAAAGAACTATAACAAAAGTAATAAAAATATAAATTTAGAAATCAAATTTTAAATTTATTTTTTATTGAATGACTTGTTATATTGTTTTGAAAAAAGTTTTTCAAAAATATATATTAATTTAATAACAAAAATTAAAATTGCATGTATAAATTTTTTTTAAAGTCTAAAATTTATATTTATATTTTATTATAATTAAAATTTTATACAAACTAAAAATTTATTTAATTAAAAAATAAATAAAAGTGCAATCACGTGTCTCCCACGTGCAGACAGCTATGGCTTGTCGGCCGCAAACAGATGCATCAATCAACAGAGTCCGCAATCAATTTTCTTCCACGTGATTGGTTCCAATATTTAGAATTTCTTTTTACTTTATAAATGTGTGAAATTGACGTATTGATTCAATAGAAAAAATCAAGGGCATTACAACCGGATGGAAGTAAAGGTGTTTGAGGATTTCTGAACGACATATTAGAGAAAACAACTAGAATTGATTAGACAAATATCGAGCTCCCTTGACCTCAAAATATGAAAATAAAACAACTAGAATTGGATATCCAATCATGTGTTGAGTAGATATGAAATTGACATAAGCCACATATGGCCTTGTCTACTCTATGATTTCCAATAAAGGTCTATCTCTTATAGGGTATTCAAATAAACACCATAGGTGCAAAATTTTGTTTGTAAATCTCAAAACTCATCCGGTAGGAAAATTAAGGATCTCACACTGGCATAACAAGCAACTTATTTTACCTATGTTTAGGGGTTACATTTAGGACGCTCAAAACCCAACATTGTTCCAAACTACTAGTTCTGATGAAGGGAATGTTGGAACTCCAAAATTCCTTTTGGATTTCAAAGAGAAAGAGTTTATATATACTCCTAAAATAGGAGAGTGACAACTACCAAAGAGTTGGGAAAGAGTTATATATATATATATATATATATATTAATATGAGATATTTATATCTATCTATTACCTGTTGCATATTTTTCATATATTTAATTTTATTAATTTAATTTTTTTACTACTATTTCATACTTATTTCAAATATAATTATTCATTGTTATTTGATAAATATTAAATTTTAATATATTACTTTCTTGTATTTAGTATCAAACATATTACTTTACTATGAAATTCTAATATTAGTATTAATAGCACCAATTAAAATTTGATATAATTTAAATTGAGTTGGATATGATTTTAGTATATGTTTTAATTAACGTTTTTAAATATATTCTAAATAAATTTTATTTTACAAACATACATTTAATGAAAATTAAGTTTTATATAACGTAATTTATGTTTTAATATTTTTATTTATAAACTTCATTTTATAAAATAAAATATATTTAAATTATATAATTAAATGTATTTTTAAATATGTATTTACGAGAAAAATATTTTATTATAATATAATATGAATAAAATATTTATGTTTATATTTTAAATAATAATAATTACAGGAAAAAAAAATCTCAATTACAAATAAATTAAACAAATATGCACATACCTATATTTTGTTGTTGTTATGAAATGCATGGAATGTGTAGTTCAGTATGAAACACAAAATATATATAATAAAATATTCTCAACATGAACCCATAATTTTTGAGTCAAAAAATAATGCATCCATACTTTTCTCCTCTTTTGTTGGCATCAATCCGCTCAATAGTCAAGAAAACGTGATTATTTAATATTTAATTTATTTAAGCTATCATTTGTGTTTTGGAATTATTAAAAATTTAAGTATCTAATTAAGGATTTTTTTACCAATATATCCTCTTTTAAAAGTTTGAACTAAAATATCATATTTTATAATTTATATATTAAAATGTCTTACTTTTTTAGGCTACTTGGAGGTCGTGGTCTAAGAGTGTGACAAGCTAAATGAACTTTGTAATTTTTTTAATTCGTTTTAATTTTTATGTAATTGTTAATATTTTAATAAATTATTAAATGATTATATTAAATAATACATTTATAATAATAATTATTATTATTAATTATTATTATTGTTATTTTATTAAAAATTGTTATAATTAAAATTAAATTAAACATAATTAAATTTAAAATAAGAAATTAATATTATAACTTTCAAAGAATGCATATCCTCTCAACAACAATGTAGATCCTCCCAACAAAAATAAAGCAATCGAACAATAATCTGAATAATAGACCATTTACTTATTGCTTAGATGGTAACGTTTGATGGGAGGATGTCCATTCTTTGAAAGTTATAATATTAATTTCTTATTTTAATTTTAATTATTTTCAATTATAACAATTTTTAATAATTATAATAATTATTATTATTTATTAATGCATTATTATTAATTATAAATATATTATTTATTATAATTATTTATTAAAATATTAACAATTTCATAAAATTTAAAATAAATTAAAAAAAAAAAATTAAAACTTCGCATCTCCGGCCAACGACCTTCTACTAAGGAAAAAAAAAGTTCAATTAACTGGTTGCACTCTCAAAGACCTCTAAATAACTCAAAAAAAATAAAACATTTTAATATATAAATTAGGCTAAATTACACTTGTGGTCCCTTAACTTAATTTCAGGTAACGTTTTAGTCCTTTAACTTTTTTTTTTCTCGAGTTAGTCTTTTATTTTAATTTTAAGTGACAATCTGATATTTTATGTCTTAAAATTTCAACAATGTTATCATTTTTTATACAAAAATTCAAAAAAATAATCAAAATTTTCAACCAAAACCTATAAAATTAATAATCATCTTCAATATAATGCAAATTTTATCAAATTCATAACTTAAATATTCAAATACACTCATATTTCATCTCCAACAACATCAAATAAAGAATGAAAGTATTAGTTTATTTCAATATTTAAGTTATAAATTTGATTAAATTTTTATTTTATTGAAGATGATAATGAATTTTATGGGTTTTGTTTGAAAAATTTGATGATTATTTTGAATTTTTGTATAAAAAATGATAATATTTTTACATTTTAAAACATAAAATATCA
>JBBPBR010000004.1:59557092-59571451 GCA_037974775.1 Cicer pinnatifidum | reverse complement strand
AATTTGTTCAATCTAATTTTTTTAATAAATTATGAAAATACCAGCTTTAAATAAAAAATAAAAAAAAAAAGAAAGATTTGACTATAACAATTGAGAAGTTAAGAAATTAACATTGCTAGAAAAACTAAAATTGTACATAGTTAAAATTAGAGTGAATTAGTTCAAAAATATATAATTTTGAAGAAAGAAGACAAAAATGGTTGTGTTTGAAATTGTTAAAAACCTTATATTGGATAAGATAAAAGTTTAACAAAGTATTTTCAAGGGATTGGAAGTTTTTACCCCACAAATTAATTTTATAGAGTTGTATAAGGCACAACGCAAATTCAAAGAGAAATTTTGACATGCGCATCTATTTCTTTCAAATTAATACGATATGAGCAATGAGCAATTATTCCATAAGATTGACTCAATCAATTTGAAAAGTTCAATGTGTATTAAAATAGTAAGTAAAGGTTGTTGTAAATTTATTTTAATAATATCTGAATTTTTAATATATTATGTCCGTGTTCATGTAGAAATTATTCTGTAACAACCAAAGTAAAGGCCCGTCAATCCGTTTTGGAACTTGGGAAGTCAATATTATTGTGCAAGTTAAATGATAAAATTAATGATTTGTGAAGCTGGAGAGAAAAGTTGAAAGATCACCCCCAAGACCTGTAATCAAGTCAATAATATCATGCCCACAGTATGAACAGTATTTAACGAACAACCATGTTCAACTATTGTACAAGATCGATTCAATTAGAATGAATAATTAACGTGTCTTTAGAAACGTTATGCATATACTACTTTGCATAAAACATGCATCAAGAATGGTCAAAATGAATTTAAATCCATAATCAGCCAACTTCTTAACATAATAATTGATAATCGGATATTAAAAATAATCAGTTTATTTGATTTAGTCAATTGCTAATTAAAACTCATTTGGCATGTTAAATACATCGTTGAATTTCACAGGTTTTACTTTGCTAGCAGCAATGCATCACAATTTTTTTAATGCCTCCAAGTCTTACTTATGGGCTATATAAGTCATCATTGACAACCGAGACAGCCGAAAAACAACGTAAGTATGAATTCAAATCTCCTCAACCAGACTACATTAAACTAATAATAACGTAAATTTTTGTTCATAATCGGGTTTTACTTATCACCACAGCAGCAGCTGGCACGGTTCAACGAGGACTAAAGCTAAGCCAACATTTTCTTCCTCTAGCATAAAAAAAGTAACTAAGGTGTTAATATACACAAATGCTAATGCCAAAGGTTGAGCAACGCAACGAGCTCAAATGCTTATGGTTGTATTCTACATTAAAATATAGTGAAATGTAGCAGTCAATGATTACAAAAGAAAATCAGCATTAATTAAACTCAATTAGAATTAAGTATAAGAAAGGAAAAAAAGAGGTTCAAGGTTACATAATTTATATGCTCGGTACAATCTGATGCCAAGCACAAGCCCTATCAGAATTAATGCGACTGTAAAAATATGTACATCAACTTTACATAAAAGCAGGTGGTTTCCTGATATTCCCTTGTATATGTTTTACAAGAGGGAATGCTTCTGTTTCCTTACACGAGTGTCCATAAAACGGAATGCACGCCCTTCCAAATACAAGTAAATGCAAGAAATGCTCATCCACTGTACAGCTTACACTCACAACGAATGTACAACAACGTTAACAAAACTTCCCCTCGTCAGAGCAGAATGCAACGTTCTGCAACAATACAGTGACCAGAGCCCTGTTCCTACATTTTGCCATACTAAAATACAATTCCACGTGCAAAATGGCATGGCATCGTATATTGTGGATGTCAGCCTCGTGGGTGAAAACAAAAAACCAGGTTGGGATACAATACACTACCCATCAGGTTCCCCTGGTCCACTAGCATATATATCCTCGTTAGACTGCTTGTCATTTGACAAGCAATCCGCGGGAACATATGCATATCCTTTAGGTAGCATTGAATTCTTCATAGATGCTTCATCTGACGTCATAACAAGCTCTTTTCCAAATGGTTCAGTAGTCTGTAACTGCAAATAAGCATATGATGGATGAGGTCTTGTCCAGCTAAATCCATAATTTACCCTCTCCCAATATAATATTTCAAAGTAAAAAATGAGCAACAAAATGAAAAATAAAGACATGAGTGTCTTCATTTATTGCAGACCTTTCGAGGTTTGGATCTCCATCCACCCTCCTCGGAGATATTGTGCGACGTAGCAGAAGCTCTACGAGGAATCTGTTTGCCAGAAAATTGCATCTTCTCTGGAATCTTGTGGTTATAGTGACTTTGGGAGGTTGAGCAGTCATCATCCAATTTTGGGTCTGTGTCCATGGATACGGCAACTTTAACACGGTGCTCAGCAGAAACTGAGCTATCCACAGTTACATCATCTGATCTTTGGACCGCTTCACTGCATGATCTGTATCCTTCAGTGGTCACTTTAAGGGATGTTGTAGCTGATTCTGAACTACCATCAGGAAGGACAAAAGGACTGTGAACAAGCACAGACCTAGCAACATGATCTCTTTTAAAGGCAAGTATGTCGTGTGAGCATAGAACCAACTCCCGCTGTAAATGTCCACAGAACCAGAAGTTAATCATCAAAATGACCGTGCAAGACAGATCTCACATATGTAGAGATTCCCATATTGCTTTAGAAATGACACAATAATCGCCATCAAGAGTATATCGCAACTATGTAGAGATTCCCATATCGCAACTAAAATTTTACCTTTATTTTTTCCCGCTTGACAATTCTTTCACAGAGGAGACGTAATCTCTCAAGTTCCACCTGTTTTAAATGCATAAAGAAAGAATCGTGTGCAAGGTATTAAAATCGAGATTCTACTTCAGATAAAGAAGGGGAGTCGGAATGGTAAATCATATGACTGTAAAAAGATTGCAAGATCCTAGAAAAATCATAAAACCCATATAAATATGCAAACAAATTCACACGCTCACATCTATAAATAGAATAGCATTAATAAGAGGAAAAAAACATTTAAAACATACTTTAAACACTTAATTAAACTTGTATAATAGACATTATTTTCTAAATATGTTTTGTATTTTAGTTTTAGTGTGGTTATCTGGTGTTTATTTTTTATATCTTCTATAACAACTGTTCCTTTTTATAATGACACAAAATTTAAAGTGCTCATAAATGCAGTTTATTAAGTTTTTGAAAGCAAATTGCCACATAGACTCAATTTCCTTTTAATTGTGTTTAACCTGAATGGGCTGTAAATGTAAGACCCGATAAAAATTCTAAGACTAGTAGACTTAAACCTAGCCGCTTAAAGGTTAAAAAGGTACTCATGCATTTGGGTAAGACATGGATAACATAACACTTTTAATTATGCATATTCATTCAGACTAGGGATACAAAAACAAGGATGCATATACAACAGTGGTTCATTAAGGGAACGGTCTGTGCAAGGCATCACATTGCTTTAAGCGAAAAAAATATTTGTTTATAACCTGATTGCAAACCCAAACCGAAAAAGAAAACCTGAAGATCCTATGCTTTTGCGATTTAACGCAGTGATCCAATCCGATTTCACCTGCTCCTGACGATTTTTTATTGCATCGGGTTTGAAGAATGCAGATAAGGACATAAAATCATGCAATCTAACGAGCTGACTCTCAATTTTGACTAACTTGATGTTGTGTGTGTAGCTTACTAAAAAGTAAGAATATATGGTTCATGGGTAATTATTTCAATTTCGACTATAATTTATATTTCCTATTAAAATAGGATAAAAGTTAATTGGCATGCCACTAATTTATATTTCCTATTAAAAAAGGAGAAAAGTTAATTGGCATTCCACATGCATACAAGTGACGAACAAGATTTGAATATAAAACAAGCACAGGCAATTTCATCTTGCTATCACTTCACAGACTGATCACTAATGCTTCTCTTGCTCATCTTTGATCATAACTAACATTCCACTCACAGCTAAACAATTATTAATATTAGTTGTATAATTTAGGGTTGAATAAATTATCAATCCCTATAAAATTTTGAAATTCTGTTCCGTCCCTGTAAAATAAAATCACATGTTTGATTCCCTACAAAATTATTTTACAAGCTGTTTTAGTCCCTATAAAATTATTTCAACAAGCTTTTTAGTCCTTGCCGAAACATGTTTAGTATGATAATAAAAGTCCTTGCTGAAACATCTTTCAACTTTTAAATTTTTTAATGACTTTTTGCAAACATGTTTAGAATATTATTAAAAGTTCATCCTCACAAATTTAAAAAATTTTAACTTGGGATAAATTAAACATGAATTTTTTAAATGTCATATTTTTAAGATAAAAGTCCTTAAAATATGGACCTAGAAATCAACTTGATAGCTCATTTTTTGTGGAGGAATTTTTTATAGTGTTGTAAGCATGTATACAAACCAATCATTCAAAAACATATATTGATGCTCCAACAGGACTAAAATTGATTGCATAATAATTTTGTAAAAGGACTAAAATATGTGATTTTTTTACAGGGACTAAAAACATTATTTTATAAGGACAAAACTTACTTAACCCTATAATATATATCAAATTACTATTCATTTCAGCTGAGCTAGGACTAAAGATGTACTCAGAACCATGTGGCAGACATAAGGCTATATTACCAGTAATGCTCTACTTCATCAACACATTAATGGTTTTAGGAAATTAATCCCAGGAAGTTTTATATTGTCTGGATTCAGGACTAACATTTCCTTATTGCCAAGCACTTTCATGCCCAACCAGACTATAAAGGTTTCTGCCACTGTATCCTAAGCTCAAAACAATTATTCAACAAGATACCCATAAACCTTTCATTTCCTCAATATAGAGATACTCAACAATCTCAACACTAGATGTAAGGAATCAAGTTGAAAAAAATGGAGAGGAAAGTCTCACCCTAATTTGCTTGATACTTTTTAACTCTTCAACTCCATGTTTTTGTGTTTCAGCCTGCAAAAATGAGGAATAGAAACTTAAGATGTCATTATGGTAGGCCAACACCGAGGACCTTTTACTACAAGAGACAAAATTAAACCTTTGCTCTCTGCTCCGAACTATGCTTTTCACAGTAAGCCTTGTGTTGAATCTTGCCCCCAACAGTCCTCACAATCATGAACAAACCAGCACTTCTAGCACAGGATGGATGGAATGTGGTCAGGCAATGGCCATAGCAACACTGCACTCAGCACACGTCAACATTATCTTAGCAATCAAAATCTTAATTCCAAAAAGCATGTTGATTGAAGAAAAAAATATAAGAGGAAAATAGTTGCTGATTTTATCATTACCTTCATACATACACCATGCTTATGGTGGCAGATGCAACAAACATCAACTCCTTTTGGCACAGCCTCCTGGCATTAATTAGTAAATACAAAGATAGTAAGACAATAATTTAATGCGCTATTTAATTTTTTAAGTAAACAAGCAAGAGATAGGTGGTTGGAGTTCCAAATGTAAGAATCATCTGTTCCACCAATGCACATACCATTCCTTCAATAGTATTTATCTGCCCTCTTTTGAATGTAGAATCCAAAAGCCACTGTAAGTATTGAACATGCCAGGAAATTAAAACGTAATAAGCAAACTTAGGTATTGAATTATAACAAGAATACTTGCAAAAATAAAATAAAAAGTAACCTCAGCACAGAAGGCATGAACCCATTGACCATCAGATGACTTCCTAAAAGCACCAGTTGTACCACCGCAGAGAGCACATTCAGCAACGACATAAGGCTTCTCCCAGCTATTTATAGCAGATGCCCCACAACTTTTGGACAATAGATCTTCACATAATTCACAGTACCATGGACCTGTTGTTTCTTTCACACTACGATAGCAAACTGAGTGCACTGCAACCTGCAACCGAAAAAAAAAAAACTAATAAGGGCAAAGATCAGAGAAACAGGTGAATGAAAAAGGACTAGGGCCAAGTCCTAGAACCTTGCAACCAGAGCAGACTAGGATAGGATTTAACATATTCTCAAACCGTCTGCAGATATCACATGATTTACGTTGCTCCTTAGAAAAATCTGAGCTTGGCAGGCAGAAATCCGAATATTTCTCTGATGAAGCTCTAGTGACAGCAACTCTCGAAAGAGTCTCTTTGGCTCTTGGCATTGGCTGAGAACATCCCCCAGTCCGCCCACTTAAAGCATTTAGCTTCAATGAATTCTGAAAATGAATATATTTACTGTCAATACGGTTAGCTAGTTGTTAAAAGAAATATTGACAAAACAAAAGCACATTTGACCTCCTGTTGCACAGATTCATCTATGGTGTCTTTTCGGAAAGAAGAAACCCTAGAAGATGCTGCTGCTGCAGCAGTTGCAGCAGCCAACACTGCCTGCGCTTCCTTGTTCTTTTTTTCTTTTCTACCCTGTTTTTTTGCCTCCTTAAGATCACGCAAATATTGATTAACAATCACAGCATCCCATCTTTGTTGATGTGTTTTATCAATCTCCTGAGGCAAACTCTGGGCAACATTGTGGACCAAGTTTTCTGCAATTAGAAATTAGAAAATCAAACACACACAAATGCTTCTATAAATTTAAAATTGAGCGTCGATGCAATACAAAACAATTGATATTGCTAACTTCAGATAAATTCAAAAAAATGAAGTCGATGAGAATTCGGGACAAAATGATGCACACACCAGTAAGCCTCTTTTTTGCAACTGCTTTCTGCAGTAATCTATACTGAAAATGTATAAGTTCCCCCTCCAACTCGTCTTCTGAATAAAATTCCATAAGTCGCATTTTTTCATCTCGAACCAACTGCTCCATCTTTGCTAGATCAGGCATGGCAACGTCGGTGCAAATTAATTGCTGATTTTCGCTACTGGAGCAGCCACTAGTCCTAGAGGAGTCAACCAAAGAATTTATGTAGCCACTTGAACGTGCTGCTGAGAGAGGAATTTATTAGACTAGTCCAAATAACATTAAACAACAGACTGATGAGTCATTTGGTATGTGACTGTTCTAATTTCCCAAACACGTGGAAACCTAACTATTTTATACATGAGTGGGTATAAATATCATGCTAAAAATGATTTGGATTTTTTAAATTGAGATTTGGATTTTTTAATATATCTTTTAACGATATATTATATAAATAAACAGGTTTAGATATGGTCCGGAAATTAGAACAATCATACCAAATGCCTCCTAAAGATAACATTCAAATCTGTCACCTAAAATATCCCCCATGGGCAAACCATCACGAATCTGCATCAATTTCTTGTCAATGTATGGGTGAATGTAACTTGAGATTGCTTCCATTTTTCTGCATATCAAAAAAGAAATTAGATTTCAAAGGAGAATGCCAACCTAAGTAAGTCGCATCAAAGGTTGTCTACTGACACACATTAAGAGACAGAAAGCAGTACATGCTGAAAATAAGAAAAATAGCCACTTTGAGAAGCTCACATGAAACCAGAAATGGGTGTTTCTGAAGCAGAATGAGCTGGATAGTGCTGATCAGAAATAGACACATTCTGCAAACAAGCAATAGACTTCTGTTCTGATACGCAAACAGATAAGCTGGATTTGTAGAGTTCGTCGGCATTGCCTGCATAATGAAGCTATAAATACTCATAACAGGAAGAAAATATGCCATAAATACTCATAAATGTAACTGAAGCACATTGGTAGTTAAAAGCAAACATAATCCTTAAAAGTTAGCATTTCATTTCAATATACCTATACCACACTTTAACAGGAGAGCGCGAAGGAGGGGGAGAGGTATTTTCAAAAGAAATTGGTATAGTAGCTTTTGATTTCTTAAAATGACAGTTTAAAGATGAAGTCGTACCTTGATTCTCATGAAATATATCCTCAGACTTGGTTGTATTCTGCATGGAATGAAAAACAGAAAACAGTAAACAAAGTGTGCTCAAACGTTGCTAATGGGTCAAACAATGCAGCAATGTCATGTCACTTAGCATGTGTACTACCGACACATCATTTAGATCCAGACCTTTCCCAATGATTTTAAAGATATATCTCTTGCTTATCCTACCCATTAAGCAAGTGAAAAAATTGATGAAACTGCTCATTACAAATTTGCAATACAATTATACTGTCTGTGTTTAAACAATCCTCAGAAAAAAGAATATATAATTATGAAAGATGGATTCAAAAGATCAAAAGGGATGGAAAAAAAAAAAGAATTGGTCATGCGGTTCAAACATGACAGGGAAAGAAGCACTAAAAGCCCTATCTAAATAATCCATAATATTAATAATTAATTACTCGAGTAAAAGGAAAATGAGTTCTAGTAGATAAAGACCTGTTTGGTTCAAGAAAACATTTTCTATTCTCATTTTTAGTTCAGTTTTCACAAATAATTAAAAATATATTCGCTTTTTTACTTTGTTACATTAGAAATATTTGAAAACATAAAACAAATTGAAAAGAGCGTGACATTTTTGTAACTCGTCTCACAATGAATGTCGTTTTTGCCCATTTCACACGTATGAAGAAATATTAGGAAATTACTATAAATTAAAGAAATAATAACAATTTCACCAAATTAGCCTTGTTAATAGTTGATGCGTTTTCCACTATCATAAATGCAAAGTGGAATCTACTGTTTTCGAAGTAATGTATATAGTATTAATTAGATAGTACAATTGAAAGAAAAAAAATTGATCATAAATTGATAAATGAAAATGACATTTATTTTCAAACAATTTTTTTTCCTAAAGAGGCACTAAGTGTGAAGCGGAAAAAAATAGTAGGTAGTACAAACAAAAAATAAAAATCTTTGCCAAACAAAATAGGACATAAAATTACCGTTTCAGTGGCATCAGGAATTGACGCTTTGTCAGAACTTCCTGGATTTTCACACTCAGGGTGACAAACTGGGAATTTGTCAATTGACAACCCATTCTCAATAGTAACCCCCTCCGATGAGCATATCACTTTATTGTCCTTCAAAATCCTAATGTTATTGATAGTTCTTCTCCTTGGTGGTACAGATTTAACATTAACAGCAACAGGATCCAATAAGCCTGAATCAGATATTGGTAAAGTATCAGAACCATCTGAAGCTCCGCTTTCATCCATAGATACATTGGCCGGTTTGAATTTGGCTTTTAGGCTTTTATGAAATGCACCAGTATACACATGGGCTTTTAGCCAATTGACTATTTTGTGTTGCACATCAGGGGACATATAGTCTTCCTGCAAGTATAGTGTTTGAGTCACACAAATAAAATATGTTTTGTTCAAATAATCATTTTTCACAAAGTACACATGATAAATTTCGAGCATTACATTGATATTCGCAGTTAGTGTATCTGGTGAAATGCCAATCTCCAATGCCACATCTTTTACATCAACTTTCCCCCGATCTATCAACTGGCAAAAAGAGAATGTCAGCTTAAAATAAGCACGGAAAAAAACAATTGTTTACAAAATTATAGTTTCACTATAAACACAGTGTATGTTTATAATGTGCTGAATACCTTCTTCAAAACAAGTGCAAAACTGGGGGAATCAGAGGCATCAACATTGTCAATGGTTCTCCCAGCCCCTCCAATATTATGTGGTGGGGCAGCACCACATCCCAACATATTGTGAGGTTCATCATTATGGTTCAACTTGTCTGGATTACTATCAGACTCCAACCCTCCATTGCTGCAACCAATTTTAACATTGTGTTCACTTTTCACTGGCAGTGTTGCTGGAAGGTCGTTAGCTTCTGGAAATTCACTGCCAACTGCAATAGAGCCTCCCAATGGCAAGATGTTTCTGCTTCCCTGTAGATCTGAGTGTTTCAAGCAAAAAGCCCGCAATTCAATCTGACAAAGTATAACATAAAAAGGTACAAAACAATCAACTCCTGTAGCCAAACACTAACTTGCAAAAAAAAATGGGACTATTTACTATTGGCGTATTAGGAACTACTCCATCATTGATATTCAACATTTTGCTTGATTCATGTTTCCTGGAAAGGAAAAGGGGGATTTAGTTCTGAAAATTACAGATAACTCACATTATCATTACCGTACTTTGCCCAAACCTCCATTCTATATCTAGCTTCCCTAGCACATAAAGGGTGGAAAGAAGTTCTGCAGGATCCTGAAAACACCAGATAGAAGGAAAATGTTACAAGCTAAAAGAATTTGAAGAGCATAAGATAGTTATGAATGCCAACTAGCAACGAGTTACAGAAGATATGATAAGCGGAGATAGGTGCAGTACATACTACTACAGAACCTTAATCAAACATGACACTCCATAAAATATGAAATGAAAAGAAAAGAAAAAGTCTGTATATTCCTAGTTCACAAAAGCCTACATCGAAAAGACTGAATCCAAACCCAACATCTCAATAGATCAAAAGAGAAAATCTACCTATGAAACAACTGTTTTTGGTAGTTAGCATAATAATTTCAAAGGCACACTCTGATTCCAAGAATAGCACTAGTTTGGTTCCATGGTTTAGACAGTACATCCCTAGCTATTTTTAAAATAGATTTGCTGTCACATATGCAATGATGGGAACTTGCCACTCGTTCAATACCAAAATTGATCCATCCTTACACTCTAACTTATCAGCAAATGCCAAAATGACTAGTACAGTATGCTATCCTGTAACAGAATAGCATACGAAAGGATAAACAGATGGCTAAAAAATGGGCCGGCAGCTGACATGTCATTTTTAAAGAGAGAAACACACTTTATCTTCCCAATTTGTCATCAAATAGATACACTGCAAATTCTACAGTGCCTACCTTTTAAGTTGAGGTTCATTGGCAAAAAGAATACGCCTACACATACCCTAACAATAATGCAAAAAAAATCCTTGTTCACCAAAAGACAATTCAAAATGCAAAAAAAAAACATTTAATCCAATTTAAACTCTGCTTATGCTACATAGACTCCCCATGCCTTGATTTTTCAATCAATAAATAGGAATGATCAACAAGTAAATTGTCTAGATTAGACACTTCAAACTCATGCCTTGCAATTTTCAATCAATGAGAGGCATAAATCAACCAGTCAATTATTCATACTAGATACTACTGTCAGTATACTGTACAATATTGGAAAAATAAACTACTGGGATATTCACTTCAAAATTGAATTGTATGGAACTTCAATAAGAAAAATATAAAGAACTTAACCTTCAATTTAATTAATTTCAATATTTTTGGGGACTGGTAGTTAGTCAAGAACAAATTAGAAACAAAAATAACATAATTTGGTGAATGTAATTAATTGCAAAAAAATATGTTCTTCAAGACAAGGAACATGAAAAGTCCAAATACTTGCATTCTTGAAGTATAATACAACTCTAATGTCAAATCAAATTTCCTCAAAAAGAAAATGTCAAACCAAATTAGTATCTTAAAAGTTATGTTAGCGCTGGTAATGTACCACTATAATAGATCAGGCAGAATAACTAATGTTCTTCAACTTTAATCGGACAGGATTACTAGGGGTTTTTATCAATTGGATGATGTTATAATAATACTTGAATACTTGATCAGCAAAGGATTATACAAGTGGAAGCTGATAATTAATGAATAGCAGATATACTGCAAAGTAGTTAAAATATACAGTCTGCACCAAGATAATGTAAAAATGAAAATAGTAAAACAATAAGGATTGCAATTAAATAGTGTGAAAACTGAACTTCTTTTCAGTCACTACACTAAGCTTAATAGACAAGACCATCTTTGAACAAAGTAAACCAACTCAAGGTATCACCACAGGCAAGAAAAATTTGAACTAACAATCAAATGACAATAGACAAAACTACAGAGTCTAACAGACCTAGCTTTGAGACACTGCAATGCTGGTCTAAGGAATGAAAATTGCATAGTATAAGACAGTGAAACATACCATGACTACACCGAAGACATGCACCACATTTCAATTTGCAAACATTACAGATCAATTTTCTTCGGGTTTCCTTGATGCCTCCCACGTTCATAACAGGCTCCATCTTCTTCAAATCATCAATATAAACCTCCGGCATCCACAGAGAACAATACAGGTGCACAAACTGGACAAACCCAACACCTTCAACAACACTATTAACTGGTTTTAAAGCGCCTCCCTTCTTCGAGCAAAGAACACAAGGACTTGCCAAGTCATCAACATCACCCTTTTGCTCACACCAAGAGCACAACCAAGACTCATCTACATCACCGTGTATACCATAGCACTTCCGATGAACTGCGACTTTACAAGAAGCACAGACTATTAACTGATTGGAATCTCTGCCAGAGTCTCCCCTGCCACAATAATGACAATAAAGTTGGTCCCCATCACAAGGAATAGTCATTAAAACTTTCTCCAACCCAGCATCGCCACCCAAAAGCTTCCTTTTCTTGGATGGACGCTCGGAAGTTAACGAAATTTTATCCCTACAACCTAAAAACCACTCTAAACTAACACAAGAATCATCATAAGCATTACAATTATTGTCATCCTGAGGCAAAGCTCTTTCCAATGCAGCAACGTCAATTAACTCAATTACCAATGAACCATTCTCATTGTTCGCATCTTCAACAGCCTTGTCCCCATTCTCACTACTAACTATATTTAACATTGGATCAATCTTCTTCTCATCCTCACTATTAATGACTACATTCAACCTACGAGCATTTCCCAAATGCGGAATAGTAAAACACTCACGAGAAGCTAAACTATCAGAAGAAGTAACCTCGAACAAGGTATCAATATCAGACAAAGTTAAGTCCCTGAAATACTCCTCCGTTTCAACCCAAACGTTGGAACAGCGCAACTTATCACTAGCTCTAGACGATTTCTTTTTCTTCTTATCACCGCCACCAGCATGGGACTTCTTGTTGCGCTTCCGGTTATCACCGTTGCGGTTTAACAAACTTGCCAGCCCACTCGGCAGAGTAACCACAGCAGAAGTCGAAGCTTCCTCGGCGGCATCATGAGGAGAGCGTTCGCTAAGCGCTTTCCTCGCCTGCGTGAAGTAATCCATCTTGACCGCGGCGGAGTCGTGTGGAATTTCCGGTAGGTCTGCCGGAAAATGTGCCGGAGATGTCCTCTCCTCGACGACGGCGGTAGAACCTTCTTCCTCCGCCACGTTCTTTCGCCGGTAACATCGTTCCCCGGTCATCGCCGGCAACAACAAGGTACAAATGAACGAAAGCATTCCATTATAGAAATTGAAAACCCTATCGTAAAATCCTGTAGCAGTGGAGAGAAAGTGAGAAACCTAATCGAAGTCGGATTCGGTTTCGGATTGAAGGAGAATTGAAGAAGAGGATAAGCCCCGTTTTCTAGGGTTAGGGTTCAGTTATTGTTTGGGATCCGTTTTCTTAGACTCGTTAATATTTTTGTTTCGCGCAGTTCGATTTCGCTTTCATGGGGCTAGAAAGAGAAATGAAAAAAAAATTAAAAATAAAAATAAAAAACGTACGAGAGTAAGAGGAGCGAGAAGAATTAAAAAAGTGGAGAGAGAAAAAAAGAAAAAAAGAGAGAGAATTCGCGTTTTTTGCAGGCTGTTGGAGGGAGGTTCATTTGGGTTAGATAGATATTTTTATAACCGGGTATTCTCTACGGTGTTGTGACGCCATACGATTCATATCATGTGCCACATACTGATAGACACGTGGCACGCATGACACTAAGGTGAAAACGTGCACCTTACCCGTTACCTACTGTATCCACCAGATAAGCATAGAACTGACTCATACGATGAATGCAAAAAGCGATAATAGTGTTTTTATTTTTAATTTAATAAATAAATAAGTATATATTTCAAACAATTCAATCAGCTGAGTAAGTATAGTATTTAGTATATTGATGAAAAATGGAAAATCATAAAATAAACGCGTGCAAAAACAAGGAAAGGTGGATTTATTTGGGAAAAAGGTCATATCCACACAAGAATTATGGAATGAAATCTTAACAATAATTCACATGGCTGAGTCATAAGGAAAAATCTGTATTAAGATTCTTTCAATCAATGAGTTTATAAATCTATTAAAATCATTAACTATTTTTGACATACTCAATCCAATGTATTGTCAATGAAATAAGGAAAATGTTAATATTTACGAATTCACAATCATCAAATTTTTTTCGATAACTTTCATGTTTTTTTGTCAAATATAGGTTATGATGGTTTCATTCACATCAATTCCGTATATATTTATAGTATTAAATAGCGTTATTTTTTATATAATATGCTTAATTATTTTTCTTTTTAAAATTCACAAATGTACATTATTAAAACTAAAAATCAATGATTATACATAAAAGTATGAATCCTTTACTTTGAAAAATAAAATTCAACTTATCATTTGATCTTTCACATTTTTAATTAATAATCT
>JBBPBR010000004.1:59544680-59556805 GCA_037974775.1 Cicer pinnatifidum | reverse complement strand
AAACCCCAAAGATAACTACTTAGACTTTAGTTTCAGCAATATACAATTTTAATGTAACATTTAAAAATTTATGTTTTTATCCTTGAATACACAAATTTCAAATATAATATTTCTAAACTAAGTTTTCAAAATAAAATGGTAAAGAGGTCGTGAGATATTTTAGTATTAAGTTTTTGTGTATAATCACGTAGGAGGATTCAATAATTGATGAAGATATTGCAAAATATTTTTGTACAAATATTTATACATTATTAAAAAATCACCTAACATTGCATTTATTCTTTGGTCGGCCTTTAACAAAAAAATGTACAAGTTTTGCATTAAGTATTCAATAAGCTTGTTCAATACTTACTTTCACATATATAAGAAAATATGGGAAACTTTTTGTCCCTTCTTACCGGCCCTAATAGGTTTGCAATAGCCAACTTCAACTTGGTCAAGAATATATACGAGACACAATCCATAAAAATGACAAACAAAAAAAAATATGTCTTTTTGATAAAATTCTTCAAAATGTACAAAATTCTACAACTTATTCTTGTTTCATAATATTTAAAAAGAATGAGATGAGATGCACTGATAATTGATTTTAATTAGCTGCTATAATAACTTACAATCTATTAAGCATTGAACGACAAATTATAATTAAGTTTTTCATATAACATTTTAGATCAATCTTAATAGACATGAAGACTTTTTTTTTTTTCCTCTTCACAATTCACACCATCTTTTATAATAATGTTGTGATGAATGTTCGACCCAAAATGAAACTCGATTGGAAAAGAAATATGATAGTATCCAAAAAAGGGTTTAATCCAAGTTTACAAATATTTAAGTGGAAAACTTTTAGATCACGTTACACATGACAATCGGTCTAAAATGGGTTATAAACTATAGACATCAATATTGCAGATGAATGCTAACGAAGATTTTTTTCCAAAGCAATAATATAGTTGTCGTCCCACGATTTATCAACATATTTTAATAAGGAACAAATCATAATATCCCAACAACGCTAGAAAAAAAGTTGGGTAACTATCGTAAAGCTTTTATGGGATTCGATGTAAAAAATGTGTTTTTTATAACTACAAGTTGAGGCTTATAACTCAACCTCTCATGTTGATCCTTGAGCTTATTGGGAAAAGGGTAAAACACACAATAGAATCTCTTACCTCTTTATTTTCATGAAATACCTCAAAGTAACAATTCCTAATAATTTCTTATAAACTCTCAAGATCAAACTCCCAATCTCAACTACCATCGCTAAAGGCATACATTTTTTTTATCTCTCATTCATACAATGGTCTCGAATGGATAATATTTAGTATTTATGTTCCATCAACAACTCATTTTCCCTTGGATTTCGATTACCAAAGACACCTACATTTAAGGTTGGACAAGGGGGCGCGACCCGCCCGCCACCGCCCGACCCGCTTCGGGTGAAAAACAAATGGGCGGGTTGGATCGGCCCAATCAGATTAGCAGGTAATACATTAGGGTTGATGTGGGTTGACGCGGGCGGGTTCGGGTCAAAGATTTCAAACCGTCGGTGACCGACCCGCCCGTATAAAAATATATATTATTAATATTAATAATTAATCATTTATTTATTGGGTTGGGTCACTTACCGCTCCAAGCCCAACACTAATTTCATTGTCTTCTTCCAAACCCTAGCCAACATTTCATTCTCATCCGTTTCTCTCCCACTTCCACTTCATCTGTTCTCACTTCTCTCATCAGTTCACACTTCTCTTTCTCTCCCACTCACAGAGTCTCACTATCACGATTCGCTTTGGCTCTCTCTGTCGCTCAACCCTAAAAGAGCAACCGCCATTAGCGTGAAATGAAGGATACTTTCAGGTTTTTTATCGTTTTGAACTATATGAGTCTTGTTTAAGTTGTTGTGTTGATAATTTTAACTTTTTTTTTTCATGTAATTTTTTTGGTAGGGTTTGACTAACAATATTTTTGCTTTTATTTTATATGCTTATTTTATTTTGATTGTTGTTAAAATACTCAAATTTATGCATTTTTCAGAGTTTAATTTATATGATTAACTTTTTTTTTATTTCATTATGTTTGTTTAATGTTTTTCATGGATTTGTCTATGAGTTTCCATATATTTGTGTGCTTTTAACATATTTGAGAGAGGTAAAATTAAATCTTATATTTATTTTTTAGATTTACCAATTTTAATTGGAATGAATAACTTCTTTCTTTTTTATTTCATTTTCTTTCTATATTGGTTTTATATTATATATTTTTGTGTTTTTTTTACTTGTTAATGTTTGTGATTGTTTTGCATATTTTCTGCATCTTTGTTAAAAGAAAACAAAGGTACTCCATTTAGTGCCATTGCTTAGTATTATAATGCAACAGGTTGAAAAGTTCCTAGTATTCTTGACGTTTATTCTAGCCACCTATGCCAATATTTCATGCATGCTGAATTTTACTGAGCTCTAACTAGGTGGTATCTGATTCTCTCTAACTTGAGTTTAAGATACAAATGAACAGATGTTGACTATAGATGTAATAGTAAAATATAAAAGAGTTATCACCAAATAATAAATCTTAAAACCAGATAATCATGTTTAATTAAATAAATCCATGAAAAAAATTAGCTACGTTGTTGTTGTAGTTATGTTAGCCCAAACACTTCATTTCCCTGGCAATGTGTCACAGTGGAATTAGCTCCTTGACCTTCCCTCATTTGATGTGTTCTAAATTAAAATTTGGCTATACTTCTGACGACAAAGCCTAGTAGTTTGAGCTCCATTCTTCTTTTTCAATAAATCAATGTTTATATTTGCTTTCTTGGTATGCAGGCTTTATTGGATAACAAAACGAGCTGGTGAGAGGCAAGGCAGTGGATTGATGAAAGCAAATGCATGGCATCATCGTGCAGATGCAATTTCATCAGTAGTTGCTCTCATCAGAGTTGGTAAGGAATTTGGATATTTGAAAGATCATTAGGCCAGTTTATTCGGTATAATGTGCTAATGCTATAATGCTGGCTTCTAGTACAAGTTGAGTCACCAATCATGTTTACTTGCTTATTGGGCATTAGTAGGGGTGTTGTTGGGTTATGGACAATGATCAATTCAAATCACATGAACTATTAATTAGCATTACTAATTAATTTTTTTTCAATGTTTTAGATTGGCCATCAAAGATGACAATGGTGTACATTCATATTATTTGTACTAATTAATTTTTGTTCAATGTTTTAGATTGGCCATCAAAGATGACAATGGTGGACATTCATATTATTTGTACTGATTTTTATAAGGACATTGGACATTTAGTTTCAGATGTTTATATTTTATGAATAAGGACATTGGACATTTAGTTTAAGATGTTTAGATTTTATGAACATGAATGTATTATGTATATTATTAAGTTTTCATTTTAATGGTTAGAATTATAAATATGTTTGCATTTCAATAATAAATTGGTAGAGTATATATCTTGAGATTTATAAATATGTTTGAAAAATGGATTATGGCTTTAATGATTATTTTTATCTATAACATTTTAAAATTAGAGCTCTAAAATGTTCATTATAAAAAGAAATTAGGAAAAAATTGCTCAATTTAAAACAAAAAATTAGAATAATTAAATAAATAGAATTTTGGAAAATAAATAAATAAAAACAGATGAAAAGTGACCGGAAAATAAATGGACAAAATAAATAAATTGGCAAAAAAAAAAGTTATTGGGCCAAAAAAATGTTATTGGACCAAAAACCAAATATGTAAAAAAGAAAGTATACCCGCATGACCCGCCCGCCTAACCCGTCACCCGATTACCCATTACCCGTCTAACCCGAATTTTTTAATGGGCGGAAATGGGTATATAAAAGCCACTCGCGGTTTGGGTCGGTTGGGATTTTTGGGCCCGAACCCGCCCTACCCGACCCGTTGTCCACCCCTACCTACATTGATAGAGAGAAACACAAGCTCGTGGAGGTCACTATCTAAAGCATCGAGATTAATGTTATGCCCACAATGATGATTATTCTAAACCCCATTTAACTTATAAAACAATTCTTAGTTTTGCTTAAAAATATTACCAAATGTTTCTTATGTTACAAAATTTGAGAATATGGATCGTGACTTCCAATATTTGAATCAATTCACCTCCATAAACTTAGGTATCCTTGATTTATAGGAACACATTGACACAATTTAACCAAGCAGATTCAGGCAAAAAAATGTAGTTGGAGCCATTATTGTCTTTCAGTGTAACAACAATGAGTGGGGATCGAATTGGGTTATAGGTAAAAAAATTGTGAAGCATTCAGTTTCGTTGTCTCCAAACAACATTACACAAAATCCTGACAAGCTTTCTCAAAAATGCTGCCTTTTAATCCCATTTAGGCTTTCTCTAAGTGAGCATATAATTGACTGTGTGAACCTCTACAAGATGATAATCATCCCTCCGATTATTAAATCCAAGCATCTTATTTGGTCAACTCGAGCATCACCCTACTGCTTCTCATGTGTAGCTATCTTGTTAAAGTCCTAAAACATCAACTAAGGCTGAAATACCTCATAAGCTAAGAAGGTCTTTAAGCTATTCAAAGTTGTGTTTTTCGTCTTCTTTTGGACTAACATAAATAACACTTAAAAAGATAATAAAATTATGACAGTGGTCAAACTAAAAATATATAAAAGATAATTAAATCAATGTTTGATGGCTCTTGCCCCAATTGGGAATGTTGTATCAATATAATTAAAAAGAGGCAGTTTAATGAGTGCGCGTCAATGTATCTTTATTATTTTATCTTATTTTTATTCAGTGATATAAATTTAAATTATTTTGAATATAATTTTCAATTGTTATTTTTAAAAATTAAAAAAAGGATATAAGTGAATTGGTTAACAAAAGTCGATTATTAAGGTCATGTGAAAATCTATAGCTAAATATCTACTAAAAAAGATAATGTCAGAAACGGTGAAAAAATATCACAACAACAAACATGAGTTACCGAGATTATTTGGGCACAATTGCTTGCAAAGTGGGAAGACGAACAATACCAAACATTGTGATGTGTGCTGTTGTCAATCGTCGTTTTAGAATTTATTTTGTCAACCAATATCCCTCTTTCAAACTTTTATGTTGCTTTTAGATTTTTTTTGTAACAATATGCCTACTTAAGAGAATTTTAAAATTCATAGATGCACTATTGTTTCACTATACTTTTGTCATAAGACATATGAAATTTCTAACTATTTGTTTTTTTAGGGTATATTTTGCAAGGAGCCTTGGAGTTGGCTTGGTGCTATTTAAAATGGTCAAATAGATATCTCCCCTTTTCACTTGATTTTTATAGTTGTAACTTATTCTTGGAGTCATCATATTATAGTTGTCTTATCAACAACTATTATCAATACTCTTTAGGTTATTTGGTTATGCTGAAATTTTGTTACATTCGACAATAATTTTGTTTCAATCAGATCGACTGTTATTATGATATATGATTTCACTTTCTAGGTGGAAAATCTAACTAAAAAATATACTATCTCAATAATTTATAAATTTTAAATGATAAAATATTCTACAATTTCTTTGATTCTCACCGTATTTAAGTTAATTAGTAACCATAGACATGTCTGTTGTTGTGGAAATTTATTGATCAAAGTGGTGCTATAGCAACATGTTTTGCTTTTTTTAGTATATCTTCAAATGTTAACCCCCATCCCCCTCAATTTCATATATGCAATTCAAGGTGACGCATAACTATTGTGAAAGTAATTATTGTGCAGATAAGTTGATTATTTATGGAGTTTTTATTGGTAACGATTCACTAAGTGAATTTCTATTTCTTCTTTTATTAGTCATAATTTTTTTCTCACAATTGTTTAGTTTATTCATTTTTTATTTCTTTTATGTGTCATATTTTTTACTTTTAGATATCGTACGAACAACGATTAGTTTTTCCATTTACATTAACAATTTTTTTACGCGCGGCAAAAGACGATTGTTTACTAAGTGCCAACATAATTTTAACGCCATTAATCATAGTGTGGTGTATTTGCTAAAAATTACAATAAAAATATAAAAAACAACATTTTCGATACACGTTGACTGATCATTTACTCTCTCTTTCTTTAATTATAAAACTATTTGAAAAAAAATTATCTACTAACATAAAATTAATTTTTCAAACATATTATTTATTAAAATTTTTAATTTATCTTGAAACAATCCAATCTAATACATATGAAAATAAAAAAATTGCGGGAGGTTAAATTCAAAAGTAACTTAGACATTAGTATCTCAGTAATAATTTTTTTATTAAACAAAAAGAATATCTCAGAGTAATAACAGAAGGGCACACGTAAATTGCTTGCGTTTGTGTTGTTTGGGTTTAGGTGCGACGTAGAAAAGAAGATATGGACTTAATTGAATTATGGGCAATTTTCGGCCCCGGCGTCGCCGGCGCAGTCTTCGGCGCCGGCTGGTGGATCTGGCTCGACGCCGTCGTATGCAGCTCAACCACCGTTCCCTTCCTTCACTACCTCCCTGGTAAGTTTCACATATCTCTCTTTTTTCTTCTATCTTTTACTTTAGGGTTTTCAATTAATCGATTATGCTTTTGACTGTTGTTTTCGAAGGAATTTTTGCATCTCTCGCGGGTTTGATGTTCAATTGCGTTAGAAAAGAAGACATTGATTATTCTCCTTATGACGAAGGAGAGTGGAGGTACTTGATTACTTGCTTTTTCCGTCGTCTTTGAACCAAATTTAAAATTCAATTCATCCATTGGAATCTCTTAACCACTAATTAACTATAGAGATGGTTTTGTTCCTTGTTGATTATAGTGCTATCGTTTCACTTGGAAATTTGTTAATAATTTCTATATTGGCGATTCATCACATGTCAACTGCGAAGCATAGATACAGACATTGAACTAGATATTGACACCATTAATAAATTGAGAAAATTAATTAATTAAATGCAATCCATATATCAGTGTCATGTCCGACATATTCACGTAGGACATTGGGACACGCCTTCAATTAGAAGTGTTGGTGCTGCAGAGCATGTCAATGCCTCACAAGACATAGGTTTTTTTTAGGTTCAACATGGAGTAAGTAAGTAGTGATTATTTTGGATTACTTTACTTCACACATGAGCTAAGGAATAAGTTCATTCTCCGAATAATGCATTGTTCAATATATCCGTATCCATGAACAGCACCGTTTGTTACTTGGAATAGCTTTGTAAAGAGTGTTGATGTCCTTGTATCATATGTATGGAATCTGTTTGAATGTGTGCAAGTTAATAAGTTTAAAGAACAACTATGTTGGTCTTTGAGCTCTAACGAAATATGTTAAAACTCAGAAAGTGTAGGAAAAACTTTGTGTTCTCTTGCAGGAGAATTTCTGTTCGATATTCAATATGCTTACATTCAAGTACACTGTAAACTAGCTTAACCGCCACACACAATTTTGCTGGCTTTAAACGTTCAGCTGATGATCAATGTTTATGAGTTTGCTAGTAAGACTACAAGCATTGACATCTCCCCTCAAATTGATGCTAGTAAGTCTACAAGCATCATCTTGCTAACTAGGAAAATGTGGCAAACAAAAATAAAAGTAACTTTTTGATCGTATATCATAGGAATCAAAAAGTTACTTTTGATTACGCCTTCTTTTGTTTTGGAGTAACCTATCTAAAAAAAGGAATGGAACTATGGGTTCTTGCACAATGTATTTTTGTATTATGAATGAAGTAACTGACATGTCAATGATTTGGTGAAGATGTCAGCAACTTTGTAGTCTGAACAAATGGGAAGTCATGAGATACAGTAATAACTATGCGGTTACATGATCCCTTGATAGAGAGACAATTGACATGCATCGTTTATGGTAGATCTCGTTGCAATTTTTATGACACTTCTGTTGTCAGAATTGGTGAAGTTTGCTGTGCTTGAGAAAAAGTAAGACGACCACAACCGAATTATCACAGCATGCAGTAGGCACTGCACAATTTTACACTACTTCAATGAATAGTTTAGCGATCAAATATTGTTTTGTGCATTTCCATGATTTTGCAGCATTGCAATGATAGGAACTAGAAATCAGAATAGAAGAAAAAAACCAAGAAAAATATATTGATAACTATATTAATATAAAATGAATCCTTTTTACAAGGTAATGTTTGTAACTGAGAGAGTATTAAAATGGCAGTGGAAGGGAGCTAGACTCCTTGCAAAATAATCAATAACAAAATATTAAAAGATAAAGCTAATTTTGTAAGAGAACCAACTTCTCTACGCAGCCTAAACCACAAAAACCAATTCCTAATTTTCAGATGCCTTTTTGGTGCCCATCCTTTCCTTCATAGTTCATACTGTTATCCCTCTCTCTACTAGAATGTTCATTGCCTATTATCGTATGCCCCCTATAATTTATGTCAGAGCACTACATAATCTCCCTGAAGTGTTATTCTCATATGGGTGGCCTTAATGGGGCCTATCACGCAAAAAGCATATGGCAGCCACTAGTAGATTTCCTTGTGTCTAGAACTCCAACCAATCAGCATCATTTGATGTTTTGAGCTGAACATAAAACCAGCAGGGAAGAGTAAGCCACACTTGGAGGTGACAAGGAGGTAATGATTGATGCCATGCATTGCTAAGAGGGGGAAACGCGGAAGGGATTGCATGAACTTGCAAGCTAACTATGTGGACAGCAAAAGGAGTGTTTAGTCAAGCAATGGGTAGGCAGATAGGATTACCAACTAGCTTGCAATATAAAGTGGGAACGGCAAGAAGGTCACCTTCATTTTGTCAATATTTTCTTTTGGGGTGTCAGCAAAGGAATATACTTATGCTGTTCTATAACTATGTCTAACTTGATCATATCTTGATTATACTTGTGTTGTTAAATAAATATGTCTTCAGGTTGATAATGCACATCTAACCCGACTAACCAAGTGAGCCGACTAAGTTCTTTCATGTGGAACTGGAAAGTTAAATACAACAATTGCTCCATTGAAAAGAGACAAATGGCTAAACATTCAGACTTTAACCACAATATCATCCACATAAATGTGTGATCATACCAGATCACCACCACAATGCCTTTGAAGTCCTTCGTAAAAAAATAAAGCATACTAGTTTTGTGTGAATGAAAAGTTAAATAGTATGGATCAAAACCATACTTTCGGTGCATTGATTTAGCTATATAAAAGCATTTTTGTTTTGTGGAATGCATTAGGTGATGGTTTCACAATAGAGAAATGTGTTTTAATATCTGTATCTATTTGATTTAATGGCCAGTATTGGAATGTTGCAGTGGAAAAAATAATGCACACAGTAGCCATCTTGGAAACAAGTACAAAGGTTTCATCGCAATCACCTCCACACTTGTTCACAGAGCACTAGGTTATGGACATGATGTAAGCAGAGGGGTTGAACAAAGCATGGACTAGTTATTGGACCCGAGCCCTAGAAAGTCCATAATTCAGAAGGCCTATATATGCTAGCAAAAAAAAGTGTGGGGGGTAGAGAATTACACTCCTGAGTTGGCATGTTAATTGGGCCAGATAATGTGATTATAGGGAAGGGAGGAGTAGTGTGTGGGTGAGCACTAAGGAGGTTAGTCATAGGTTCTTTCTCAAAGAAACTGAGGCCATGATTTTCTCTTTTAAGAGCTTAGGCTCTCCTTTCTGTTTTAAGTAACAGTCTTACATTAATTCTTATTTTGAGTGATCCGTCAATTGGTCCAACCTGCTAGAAATGGGTGTATTTTGACGGTTTCAAAGGGTTTTTTCACGCCACTATTGACGAACAGTCTTAGCTTGCACTATACTTTAAGATTTCACGCACATCAGTCTGAAGATGGTGGATAGAGTTGAATCATTGGAAGCTAATTTTGGTTTATTGGAAAACCATCTCTGCTACAAGAGAATCAAATTTTGGAGAAACAAACTATTGAGGATCGTAACAGTGGAAAGCGTCAAGGTGGAAGTGGTACCTTGAGAGGTGTTGGTTCTTTGTCCTCCCTAGCCAGATAACTAGGACGAGTTTTAGATGGCAGTAAGGATGGTTGAATTGCTCTTGCTCGATGGTGTTGTTCCATTTGGGTGGCCAACAAAAGGTTTAAATTTATTTTGAGGTTTAGAATATTTATGACCAGGTTAAGATGAAGTTGGCAAGGTTGAATATGGACAACCTTATAGTTCATAGGTTTTAGTTTGTTTAAATATAGACAACCCTATAGTTTATAGGTTTATTTTGTTGATTGTCTTTTTAGTTATACAAGCAATTTCGTTTGCTTGAGTATTATTTCCCACCATTAGAGTTAACTTGGACAAGTTTAACTAGTTTATATATATATATATATACACACACACACATATATAAGGAGCATATCGAATAAGAGTAATTTTACAATGAGAGGGTGAGAGGATTACATCTTGACCATACAATTATACATGAATTGTCATGATTAAGAGTTATTTAAGTGACATGATCATTTAAAAAAGTCACATGATTTTTTCTTCTAATCTTGACCATCCATGTAAGGTTATGTGGTCAAGATTTAACCTTTTCACTCTCTCATTATAAAACTTCTCTCATTTGATATGTTCCTTATATATATATATATATATATTAATAACGGATTTACTAATTTACAATCATACAGTTGTATAAATTATGCTGACTCTAAATGTCCAGCATTACCATGTTATGGATTTGATGGTTTTATTTTAACCAACAATTTTTCCAATCTATTTTATTTACAAGTTATTGATCGGCTCTTTATTTCGAAGTTCATAACTTCAAAGTTGCACCTTGCTTCTACTCAACTCGACAACAATAATCCCAGGATTTTATTCCCCGTAGCTGAAGGCCTTAAGCATTAAGAAACACAAGGCTCTCTTGTCTGTGTTGTCTTGAGATTATGTTTTAACCTCTTACTCTTGTTAACAGACTGAAGCTGTGGCTCTTCATTGCATATGTTGTGTCCTTTGTTTCTTTAGCTGGATCAGCTGGTCTACTGATCCAAGATTCACTTGACAAATCTGCCCCGTCAGTGTGGACTGGAGTTGCAGGCGTTTTGCAGTGTGTTTTTGTCTTGATCAGGTAAGAAGGACAAGCTTATCACCTATGAGAACTTATTTTTTGCTTCAGTTTTAATGCAAAGTGCCTTTTAAATCATTATGAATATAGGGCTACTGATTTCTCAAAGTCCTGACTGTAAAAATTAATAATTCTTTTTCCACACAGTTTCAAAAAGCAACCAAATATACTTTCTCCTAATGTCTTGGCAAATTGAAATTTAAAACTATTGATATTTCTCCGTATGTCAATCTTGAAAATGGTTAACAGCTTAACATCATACCTTATCGAATTTTGTTGCTGCAGTGGACTGATTTATTGGACTTCTCATCCTGAATAAGGTGAACCAAGATATGACTTGGAGCTTCGCATTATACCAGTTTATGACTTCTTACCAATGTACCATTTTCGTTATTTAATGTGGTGAGAAATAGCTGGTTTCATGTAAATCAGTAAATGTAAATTGTCCTAACAACCTTGAGCCACTGAGTAGATTTATATTACATGTTTCACATTATTGATCAATTTCTGCTATCCAAAGTAATTTCAGTCGCGTGGTGGTTTTTACACATGTTTTCTTCTTCATTTTCTTAATATTTTGAACTCACAGCCAGAACAGAAATGTGTGGTTTACAACGCACCAAAATACATGTATTTTAATTGAAATTTTAAACAACTTGAGATCTCTAGTAAAGTAAATTATGTATTATTTCAATAACTCCATTGACATCTTATTCGAATAAAAAGTAAATATAATTCATAATTTTAAAGACCCGTGCACTATGATATAAATGTGACATTACATTACATGTACAAAAAAATGTAATATTACATAGACTGTACTTTATAATGCAGATATTAAGGTACTATTCATGCAAAACTTTCAAGTATTAACATAACTAACAATTCCTCCTTAAAAAAAAAGAAACTTAACTAATAATAAACATTTGGTAAGTTATATTAGTCCTAGTATTTTTCATTGTAATATTAAATATTATTAAAAATACAAACCCAAAAAAGAAAATACTATTAAATTAATATATTACAT
>JBBPBR010000004.1:59527516-59541935 GCA_037974775.1 Cicer pinnatifidum | reverse complement strand
TTTTTATGAAATTTAAAATCAATGTTTTGCACATCACATTACAATTTAGTTATATGTTAGACTTTCTTAATTTCATGAACTTTCTGTTTTAACAGTTAATTATTATTTAATAATTAAACATTATATTTAATAAATTTATAGGAGAGTTTGTTAGGTCTCTAAATTGTGATATATAAAGACTCTTTGTTTCTCCTTTTGTTTAAGAAAAATCATTATGTAAAATACTTTTTCATCTCTTGGATAATGAACAATAATAAAAAGTATTCAGTTTTAATATAGTATCGGTGAATCAACTCTGATTTTTTTTTTCTCTTCTTAATTCTGTTTCTTTCCCCAAAATAAAAAAAAAAATAAAAAATAAATAAATGAACAAAGAGAAATGTTCCTATTTCATTTCCTTTCTATCTAAGTGAGCAATTGGAGACGCTAGGTTTTCGAGCAAGTCGTAATCCATATCTTGTTTTAAATCATCGTCACATTCCAAACTGTGATTGGATCCTTCTTCAGTTTTGTTGCTGATTACGTGAAATTCCTTTTTGAATCTATTTCTTTTCCTCGTTTTTCTTCTCTATGGACTCCGACTACGAACAATCTTCTTCGTCCTCCAAGGTGATGTTTTTAGGATTTTTGATTTGCAAGAAGAAATTTATAGTCTTCGTCAAGGTGAATCTTCAATTACTTCTTACTATACCAAACTAAAGAAATTGTGGCAAGAGCTAGAAATTTTTTGTCCTTTACTTTCTTGTTCTTGTAATGTGAAGTGAATGCGTGCCCTAATTCTCAAAATTCGTGATGGAGACTATGTAATTCGTTTTCTCAAAGGACTTAACGAGCAATACTCTGTAGTTTGATCACAAGTGATGTTAATGGATCCTCTTCCTAGTATAAACAAGGTATTTTCTATGATAGTACAACAAGAAAGACATCTTTTTCCTAATCTTGAGGAGTCTCCTACCATTGCTGCCATTTCAAATCATAGTGGGGGTTTGCCCAAGGGTCGTGGTTCTCATTATTGTACTCATTGTAATCGTCATGGCCATATTATGGATGTTTGTTTTCGAAAACATGGCTTTCCCCCTTCATTTTCACAAGAATGGCAACAACTTTGCTAAGCTTCGTGCTGCTAATTCTGTTAATATTGATGATGATCAAAAGTCACAATCTCTCGATGAGCCTTCTAGTGATTTACATTCTGGTTTCACACCCGAACAACAAACGACTCTTCTTGTCATAGGTTCTGTTTGTAATATTTGGCACCACTACTTTGGTCACCCATCTATTGATACTTTGAAGCATATTATAAAAGTTTCCCTTTTGTTAAATTCCATAAGTGTCACTCTCTTTGTGATGTTTGTTTTAATGCTAAGCATAAGAGGTTATATTTTTCCAATAGTCATATTGTTGCTGATTTGATTCATATGGATATTTGGGGTGTTTTTAACTGTTGTTGATGATAAGTCTCGTCTTTTTTTGGATTTATCTCATGAAATTGAAGTTTGAAACCTCTTCTTTAATTAAATCCTTTGTTTCCATGGTCAAAACTCAGTTTGGTAAAACTGTGAAATGCATATGTTTTGACAATGGAACTGAATTTTCTCTTAAGGACTTTTGTCAATCTCATGGGATTACCCATCAAACTTCGTGTGTAGAAACACCTCAACAAAATCGCATTGTTTAGCGCAAGCATCAACACATCTTAACTGTTGCACGTGCCATCAAGTTTGAATCACATTTTTCTATTAAATTTTGGGCTCATTTTATCATTAATTCAGTATTTTTAATCAATAGATTGCCATCTAAATTTCTTAAGTTTGACTCTCCATATCATGTTTTGTATGATGGTTGCCTTATATTTTTGAGATGACAGTGTTTGGTTGCTTGTGTTATACTTCTACTTTAAAGAAATTTGACTTTCGTTCTCGCAAATGCATTAATTTAGGACATAAACCTGGTACTATAGGCGATGTTCTTTTTGATTTACACAATGAGGAGATTTTTGTTTCATGTGATGTTATATTCTTTGAAAATGTTTTTTCTTTTCTTATTGTCAAACAAAAAAAACAAGATATTGTTTTTCCTACAACTAATCCTATATCACATGACTTCACCTTTGACATTCACACCCCTTACAGTAATGATATGCTTGTT
The DNA here is from genome assembly GCA_037974775.1 of Cicer pinnatifidum. Taxonomy (NCBI): domain Eukaryota; kingdom Viridiplantae; phylum Streptophyta; class Magnoliopsida; order Fabales; family Fabaceae; genus Cicer; species Cicer pinnatifidum. The sequence goes on along the minus strand of JBBPBR010000004.1, from coordinate 59,539,787 downwards.
CAATATCCTATTTCTACTTCGACTGATTCACCCACCATAGGGCCTCATTTGGACAGTCTCAGACCATCTTTTAGCCCTGCCATTTTGCCCAGTTCTGGTGCTTCCACCAGCCTTATTATTCCTGTCCCCAACCAGTATTCTCCATCTATGATATCGATTAGAAAATTTGGTAGGACAATTAACCCACCTTCATATCTCCAAGACTATCATTGTGAGTTACTAACATATACAACCCCTATATTTGTTGGTTCTTCCATGCAACAATCAAGTATTATCTATCCTATTTCTAATTATATTTCTTATGATCATTTGTCCTCACCTCATAGAATTTATTTTTTAACAATTTCCACATTTAAAGAGCCTTCTTGTTATTCTACTGCTATTAAAGACAAAAATTGGAGGTTGACTATATAATGTGAGCTTGATGCTCTTAATTCCAATGACACTTGAGAATTAACTACATTGCCTCCTAATAAGTTTGTCATTGGTTGTAAATGGATTTTTAAGTTAAAAATTTATGCTGATGGGTCTATCAAGCGTTATAAAGCTCGACTTGTGGCCAAAGGATTTAGTCAAACTAAAGACCTTGATTATTTAGAAACTTTTAGTCTTGTGGTAAAAATGACTACTTTACGTTTTTTGTTATCTGTTGCTACTTCTGACAACTGGTTTTTATTTCAATTAGACATTAACACTACTTTTCTCCATGGAGATTTGGTTGAGGATGTTTACATGAAAATACCTCCCAGTCTTCATGTTGAGAATAGAAATCATGTTTGTAAACTCAAACGATCAATTTATGGATTGAAACAAGCTAGTCATCAATGGAACTCTAAACTTTGCAACACTTTGATTGAGCTTGGCTTTGTTCAATCCATAGCCGATTTTTCCTTGTTTACAAAACAAACATCTATTGGTTTTACTATTATATTAATTTATGTGGATGATCTCCTACTTGCAGGTGATAATATGAATGAAATCACAACTCTCAAATTTGTCTTGCATTTCAAATTTAGTATTAAAGATTTGGGTGTTCTTAAATATTTTCTAGGCTTTGAGATTGCAAGGAACTCCAAAAACATCTCAGTTTGCCAACGCAAATACTCTTTGGATTTATTGGAGGACACGGGTCTCTTGGCTTGTAAGCCTTTATCCACACCTATGGATCCTACTCTCAAATTACATACAACTTCTAGCGATCCTCTTTCTGACCCTACTCTTTTTCGTCGTTTAATTGGTAAATTGCTTTTCTTAACTCATACGCGCCCTGATATTTATTTTGCTATGCACATTGCTTCCAACCCTGTTTCTCACGAACACACCAAACATATTGAGATGGATTGTCACATCGTCATAGATAAGTTACAAGCTGGTGTCATTCATTTGCTTACTATTCCTTCAACTAATCAAATTGCAGATTTATTTACTAAACCTTTGCATTTTAGTCCTTTCACTTTCTTTACTTCCAAAATAGGATTACTTGACATCCATTCTAGTTTGAGGGGGTGTTAGACTTTCCTAACATCGTGAACTTTCTATTGTAATAGTTAATTATTATTTAATAATTAAACATTACATTTAATAAATTTAGAGGAGAGTTTGTTAGGTCTCCAAACTATGATATATAAGGAGTCTTTCTTTCTGCTTTTGTTTAGAAAAAATCATTATGTAAAATACTTTTTCATCTCTTGGATAATGAGCAATAACAAAAAATATTCAATTTTAACAAGGTTTTTCTTTCTATTTAAGAGAACTAGTAATTAAGACGATTTATATTTGATTTCTGCAAAAACCCATTCAACGAATCTATTGAACTCTGATGAACCATTTCAGTAATATAAAAATTCGAGAGAGAGAAACCAAGAGAATCACGTTGTTTTCATTTTGGGGATAGTGTACAATGAACTAGGTTTATCTCACCTTCTCATACGATTCTTACAACTCTGAGCTTAGTGGACTGCCATAATGAGGCCCCACCTGTTGAACGTAGACAGTTCATATGTGACCAAACGACTAACTAACTAATGGTACAAAGAATTATTACATGCACATAGACCTACGCTAGGAGGGGGGGCCTATAGTGTGGATAGCATTATTTATTCATGACCGAAAAGCTGGCATGAATAATAAGCATTTCTTTTCTAAAGAACTGAATTCATTGTGATTGTGAGCACTAAACAGCGAATAACAAGTTGTGTTTATGTACAGAAGAGAGCTATCCTTGAGTCACAGTTGAAACGGACCAAATAGTGTCAGGTAGGATTTCTATCTAACTGCTCAAACATTAAGGGGATAGCTCAATTTTAAAATGACAAAAAGGAAATGACAGACGAAATTTTATACTTATAATTAGCATGACATTTTCATTTTAAAAAAGGTTTACAGTGCTCCGGTAAGTGCAATCATAAGGTGAACCGATGACAGCAAACAAAACGTATCAACACTAAAATTTACCAAAAAAACGTCATAAACTTTATAAGTAAACTTTTAATCATAAGTAAACTTTTAATTTCCTTTTTTTTTTGTTTGTAAATTTACCAAAAAACGTCATAAACTTTATCATTTAGAATCAAACCCTCTTGAAAGAAAAATGTATGAAAATACCCCAAAAGATGCAATTGCCCCCTGGCACCTTCCTGCAGACAAAATAACCCCTACGCTACTATCCCTACCCAACCAACCTATTGCTTTTACCCAGCCTCAGAACAAAAAAAATCACCTGTAAAGCAGGCAGGTTTGAGGCACCTGTAACTTATTGCAATATTTGCAAATGCATGGTTCCAAACAAAACCCACCCTCTTTTTTCCTTCCCAAATCACCAGCCTTCTTTAAAAACAAAAGAGAAGAATGATACTAGCCATCTGCCATAAAAAAAATGTTCAACTTGGATCTATCCATGATACAACCGAACATCAAGCTTCAGATCCAGAGTCAGAAGAACTCGATCCAGCAGAAGCTCCATTCAAGTTAGTGGCATAAGATTCAAAAAATTTGGACAACTTTGGCTGCATGCCTGGGCAAAGCTTTAATGTGGTGGTGCCCAGTTTCAAGCACTGCAAAAACAAAAAACAAAGAATAAAGTTATACTTTTGACCAACATCAATTGATACCCAGATCAAAGTCAATCAGAGCAAATTGCTGCAAAATGCCTCTCGCTCAAGCATCTAATTTGGTATTATTATTATTATTATTGTTAAAACAAGTCATTTGAGCCTTGATTGACAGAAAGGGTAGTTTTGAACCCATTTCATTCAATGAAACCAAACCTTCAAAATCAAATTTGTGTTATAATTTGTGAAATTACAAACAACATACAAGGAACAACACCTAAGTTTAATCCTTGATAAATGCACAAAGATTTTAAGCAAATTCCAATTCATTATTCATAATGACCTCAATTAATAGAAAACTATATAAATAAATGTAGATGCTAACCTCCTGATAGAATGCATTGATCTCCTCTTCTGTGAGGCCCTCATCCTCCTCACCAGAATCCTCCTCCTCCCAGCCAAGAGAACGAAGAAATGCAGCTTCTTCTTCGTCAGGAGATGAATATTTCCTCACATCAATCTCGGGAAGTCTGTGAATCTCCACATGGGCATTACCGTTAATAGTCACTTCAGCACGATTTCCAAGATCTTGGGGGCTTGCCGGGGGTTCAACTGCCTCCATATTCACTTCACCAGATTTGTCTGTTGTGGCAGGTGAAACCACGGGGCTAGAATCTGGAAGAACTGAGGAGTTCATCTGAGTTTTCTTCTTGATGAGATTGAAGAAATCATGCCGGCTCTGTGCTTGAGAAGAAGAATGTTTCTTATCCGTAGTAGAACCTAATTTCAGATCCAAAGAAGCTGGCTTACGCTCTGCAGTAGATTTAAGATTATTGGGATTCCTCAAAGGTGCAGAAGCAACAGCTGAAGCAACAGCCACATGATTTCCAGGTCTGCTATTAGAATAACTTGTTGGAGTTGAAGCTTCCTTCGCCGTAGGAGAAACACCGTTTTCCCAAACCACAGATTTAAGATCAGTAAACTTTCCAGATGTCTTTGGAGCATCACCTTTGGCATTTCCATTGCGGACAGAATGATGAACAATATGCAAAGCAGAGGGTTGCTGCGGCACACTCTTGGCAGCCATATTCATCTCAGCATTTCTGAGTGTTGTCTTTGGCTTTGATTTGTCAGAAGAATTATTAACCTGAGAAAAAATATCACAAAATCACCAAGGATACAATAAAAATCAACCATCAATGAAACAAAAGACAAAAACAAGTAAGATGCTATAAATATATCAACTTGGAGTAATTCTGACATACGAAGAAAACCTGAAAAACACTTCAATGTTGTTGACAGACTAAGAACAAAAGGAATGTATCATATTACACAAGCCAACGATAATATAGGACAGATATACACAACCATCATAATTGCCAACAGTGGTGCAGAAACCAGAGTGAGCATGCAAAATCAGTTTCAAATGATTATAGTGTCTGGCAGACAGGATAGAAATCACAAAATAAAACATGCAAGTGCTGTTTTCTGTTTGGTGAATTTCGAAAGTAGAAAAAAATAAAACAAGGATACAAAAACAGTATTACAGTACACTTTGGCACAACTAAAAAGGTGAAACAGAAAAGAAGAGAATACTATAGGCCGTATGGCTTTTTTTGTCTGACAGGCTACTATAATGTGAATGTAGTAAAAAAGGTAAAGTCATGTAGGATTTGTGGAATTGACTGGGCGTTCATAAACCAATAAGTGCACATTATACATGCAAGAATGCTAAAACAAGAAGCCATTTGGCTATCCAAGTGTTCTGCCTCATGATTGAAATTCAGGCTACAAAACCATGCCTAAGAAAGAAAAAAGAGGGATGCAAAAATGCCAATTGTGAGGCATTGATAGAGGGACAGCTAAGAGAGGGTAATAAAATAAACAACTTGCGGTTATTTTGCATTACATGTAGACAGGTTATTTGGCATTTCTCACATGCATTATGCACATAGTAAAAAACTAACACCGACCAAACTTCATGTTATTAGTTTCTTCGACATTTTGCTCATTCTAAGTCTAATGGTCTCTCAAGAAACCAGCCCTCAGTAAAGCACCAATTTTAAAATTTTGGTACTAGTCCAAATTTCCGACTTCAACTCAATTGTTTACCACTAAATAACACCCCATAACAAGAAAGAGGAATGGATCAAACACAAGTGCAAAATCAAATTACGGAATCTTTTGCCCTGGTAAAACCTAAAACGTACCAATTATCGCAATTCAAACCTATTAAACAATATTTCAAAGGCAATTTACTCACCAAAGCCTTAGGCATTGATGGTGTTACTGGAATCAACTGTCTTGACTGCTTAATAGCAAGTTCCTCAAGCCTCTGGGTGTTGACCGAAACCTACAATTAATATAAACACATTATAAGCTGGTCATGAAAATAACTAAAATCATTATATTTATATAAGAATGATGGAGAACCTGACAGACAGCTAGCTCGATTACCTGAGGAGTTGTCTGAACTCGAGATGGAACCTGCACTAAAGCTTCAGCCATGTTGAGACCAGCTGATGTACTTGAAAGTACAGACCCAGAGGTTGGAGTAACAGTTTGTTGTGCTGTTAGAGACCCGGTACTACTGCTTCCAATTATAGAAGGTACTTCTGCTAGTGCAGAAGTCCATCCCTCCCCGCCAATCAAAGGTGAACTGCCAACCGGTAGAGATTGACTAGCACTAGAACCCAAACCAGGAGATGCGACTCTGCCTATTTCAGTTGTCCCCAGCCTTTCATCTCCTCCAAGTGATGGAAAATCCTTATCAAAAACAGATTTGTGAAGGCTGCTACTAATACTACCTCCAGACAGTACATCATTGCCGTTACTCTGGTTGCAGTTCCCACCAGATCTTGTATCTACTGCCCCTCTGTGAGTCACAAGATCACTCTGCTTCCTGGATACCAATGAATGGGACCGCCGCAGAGTATCCCTCTCTATCCTTCCAGAGAAGAGGTCAGCTAATGGTTCAGAACAATTACGATCCCAATTGTCTACAAAATTGGATCTATCTTTATCTCTATCACGGTCCTTATCACGATGATTTCTGTTGAAACTACTATAGGCATGCTTTGCAGAGCCATTGATAGAACCCCTCCGAGAATTTGACGAAAAGGTCCGTTCAAGAAACACCGAACGAGGACTATCAAAATCACCAGATGTCTTAGAAGATCTACTCCTTGTGTTATGGGTTACATTAGGAACATCTACACAACAATGTTAAATAAAACCTATTAATATATGATATTTTCCCCTTTCTCATGGAGATAGTTCAATCATATAAACTTATAAACAGATTCCAATAATCTACATTTCTTAGACATATAATTGCACAACAATTCTATTATACAAAACAAAGTACAAAATATTCAGAGTTGATTCAAATAAAAGCATTCAAAATACATTTTAAAAAAAAAGCAGGATATCGAAATTACCGTTACCAGTGTGAGTAGATGAAGATGCAAAATGGTGGGTTGAATTACTAGCCCCACCGGCGACACTTCCAGCACTTCTCAACCATTGTGGAACTAAAGCGGGTTCACTTTTTTCCATAATGAACACTGAACATGATCAGAGTTAACGAACAAAAAAACACCTTCACCAACCCCACACCTAGAACAACACTGTTATAATCTCAATACTAAACTGCTGATTCAAATTATCACCCCCTCATTATCCTCTTTTCAGGAAAACCTAAACACCAAACTGTTCCAAATTAAAACCGGTTACTCTAAAACTAATCAAAGATTCAAGGTCGCAACGACCCCAACAATGCTGAACTAAAATTGTCCCCTTAACAAACCACAAACTTGAAACACAAGACAATGCCGTGAAGGAAAACCCTCTCTACGCTTCCAACTTCAATTACAAAGATGGATTCAAACAAAACCTTGAAAACTCAAAGAAGCATAATCTCTTTTCAAAAGAGTATTGAAAAGAAAATCGATCCCCGCACTAAAACAAGCACGAGTACAGAATCAATGGCGAAACTCTTAACAACAATCGATTCGCAAAACCATTCAAGAATTAAGCAACCAAATTAACGAAAGATGATATCGCCCTATAAAGGGCGAAAAATGCGTCTCGAAAACAGAAACCCTAGAAGTATGCGCACGTGTAATAAAAAAAAAACTAGTCTCCAAAAAAACCTAGGGTTCCAGAGAGAGAGTGAATTTTGGGGAATTGGAAAGCGAAAGAGAATTAAAAAAGAAAAGGGGAGAAAAATAATAACCCTAGAGTTTTAAAAGTGGTTGATTGAAAAGGATTGAGAAACGCAACCGTTTCGATAACCGTCAAACGTGAGAAAGAATGCGTTTCAGAAAGCGAGAAAAGAAGATGAAGAAGCGAAGTGTAAATGAATTATGGAGAGTGCGGTGAATGAGGTTAGTTTTTTTTTTTTTTTGAGATATAAAGAAGAAGAGAGAAAGAGAGTGTTGGAGAGTGAAAATTAGAAAAATAGGGTTTTGTTTTTGTTTTGAAGAGTGCGATGTGGGTGGGGGGGTGTATGTGTGAGAACGCGAGCGAGAAGGTAGTACAATTTTCTGTTAGTTTGGGTTGGGATACTTCAGACTCAGAATGAAACGTATGAAGAACAAACACCCTCTTCTCTAATATGCATACAAATATTATTATATTTTTATTTTTATTTTGTGGAAATAATATATGTGTAATGTGTGTGAGCGTGTGTTTTATTATTATTATTATTATTATTATTATTATTATTATTATTATCTCTATCTTATTATTATTCCGATTTTTTCTTAGCTGCGCCTCTCAAATTCTAACCCTGAATTTCTATGAACCTTCGGGTTGTTGAAAAAACCATTTGTTTGTTTGTTACATTGTGATCCACTTTTCCTGAAACCGTAAAATTGGGTGTATGGTTGTGATGTTTCTTGACCACTGATGGACGGTTGGGGTGAGAAGTATGCTAGCAAAATTTCTCGCGCTCCTTTTTTTTATCACGTAGGAAGAAAAAAAAACAAGAAAAGGAAAACAAGAAACCAAATTCAACTATCATGCATTCTAATTGTCTAATTAATGAATAGGCAATAGGGCAGAGAGATGGGTATGGTGGACAAGTATTCCATATCCTCCACGAACTTATATTTTGTGTCTTTATTTCATTCTCTCACTCTATGTTAGTTCAATTATAAAGGTCCAATGTTGAGATTAATATTTTTAAATGTAAATAATTAGTTTGGTTTTTTTAGGACGGTTGTGTCATGTAATAGAAGTTTAATTGTCTTTGTAATTATTGTATCTTACAATTGATGTTGTTGAAATAGAATGGACAAATACTATAATTTACATTTGTAGTTATAAATAATTAGGATATGGATCTTCTACTGCAGATTCACAGTGTAATTAGAGTTCTTCGGCCATGTGTTTTATCGTGCTAAGCTAAAAAATCTCTTTTCAAAAAACGGTCCTAAAAATACTATTTTAGTCTTATCTTAAATGGATTTTTGACTTCGCGATAGTATGCTATTTAACAATTTTTAAATTTTTATTTGTATTTGATAAAAGTAAGTAATGTAATTTTCATATAAAACATTATTTAACTTTTTATATATTATAACATTTTTTTAGATATTATAAATATTATTTTAAATATAATATTAAAGTTCTTAACATTTTAAAAATTATGTTTATATACTATTTTTTCATGTCATGCAAATGTGCGGGTAGCCCTAAATCTGGTCGGACTAGTCCGCCATGTTAAAATACAAGTTTTAATTTTTAGAACCAAAACCTTATGTTTTATCAGGATTTTTCATATCGACTCAGTCGAACTATCCCATTTTGACGACTCTAAGTGCATCAACTATAAACTTTGTTATAATTAAAGAGATAAAATTTCTCTCTATATTTAACTATCTCCACATCTGTAGCATGATATTATTGTTGTAAGGGATTCACACAAGAACAATTAAGAGAGTTTATAGATGGTGTATTGCATAATCATCAACGTATAAATTTCATGTGGTTAGAGAGTTTAGTTATGTAATGATATTTTCTAAAACCAATATGTCATGTGATCTTAAGTAATAAAACACTAGATACAATTTATCCAATTAGTCATTGTGCCACTGAACACAAAAAAGTTATGCATCCATTCGTTATTCGTTGAGATGTAAAAGTTTGCAATAATAGACTAAAACAAATGAAATATTTTAATTTCAATGTATCAAAATATGCCACAACCAATTCTATTAGTCAGTTAAATATGGATAAACTTGAGTGCAATATATTCCAAAGTGTCGTATTTCTATAAGATATCACTAAATTATAAGTCAGTATTAGTAATATGTACAAAAATATTTGGATACAGAGATAATATCGTTAAAACTAACTATTATACAAGAATGAAGCTCCCTTTTATGACATGATATGGTCTTATTTTTGTTGGTAATAATATGACTAAATTTATTAAGCTTTGAATATATTTAAGATTCAAAATCAAATATCATTATGACATATAATTTATATTTTTGTTTTAAACATTTTTCTATATGTTTTAAAATCACTATTTAGCTTTATATAGAGAGTCGTGAATAAAAGTTTAAAATATTAGATTTCTCCATAAAAGAATGATTTTATCTACATACAATAAATCTGGTATTATTCTGTAAATATAAAAACATAAAAAAGATTATCAGTAGTATCACGATCCAATATTCATATTCAGATGTGTGAAGAAGATAAAGAAGAAAAAAAAACAAAGAAAAAAATGCATTTTGGTTTAATATTAAAACACAAAAAATATCATTAGTAGTATCACGAGTCAACATTCAAACTCAGATGCGTGAAGAAGATGAAGAATAAACAAAGAAGAAGAAAAAATACATTTTGGTTTATAACCAACAACTTATCACTATATTTACATGTGTTGCCTGAAATGTGTTCAAATATTAGATGGAAATGTAGATTAACAACAACTAATGACTATATTTTAATGAATTATGTGAAATATGTTCACTTTAAGTAAGTATGTAGATGAACAACAACCAATTATGACTCAATAAGTCACATGAAATGAGTTCATGTGTAGCTTGAAGATATAAATGAACACAAACCAATTACTTATTTTTACATGTTACATAAAATTTGTTCATGTGAAGAAAACAATTTTCATGAGTTGCGTATGTTGGATGAATTATGATCGCACAATATTCCAAAGTCTCACATTCCTATTCCACAAAATACCACTAAAGTTTAAGTTGGTGTTTGTAATATATACAAAATGATCATGTTACGAAAAATAATATTGTTGAAATAAATTGTCACACAAAAAAATTAAACCTCTTCGTTTCTAATATGTTATGATCTTTGAATAGCAACAAGGATCAACAAGTCATGCATACCAACCATTCTATTGAAAGTCGTAAGTCAATCTCTTAGTATGGTGAAATGGAGTGTTTGAGTAATATGAGCTCTTGAGTGAAAATATTGAACATGCTTAAATACATGATCCATCCATATATTTATGCTCATTTTGGTTTGAGTCTTTGTAAATTTTTGTTGTTTGCTTTTAGTTGATCAAGGTAAGTGTTAAGACATGGTAATTAAATTTAAAATTATAATTGATTTAGATCAATCAAATAACCAAATAAGTTGATCAGATAACTACACTCGATTAGTATAAATGGGTTAATATGTCTAGTACATATTTTTATCGAAATGTAATGATTGTAATCCAATAAATCTTAAATGGATTATGTAATATGGTGTGTGTTGATATCTTACTTTTGATTTTATTAAAAAAAAAAACATTACTTTTGATTATTGTTATGTTTTAAAAGATTACAATCCTAATTCAACCTTGAGCTCGAGTTTGTTGTTTTTTGTTATGTTAAAAATATGAAATCAATGAAATACATATAAGATATCTCACTTGAAATGCTAAAGTCAATGAGATAAAACTCTTTTAAGTTCTTCATTTGAAGAAAAAAAAAACTCATGATATTTTTTATCAAGAGAGTTCAAATGTCAACCACTACTCAATTTTCAAATTGATGACAACTCTGATATGAAAATCAACAACTTTTTGAGGATTATCACCCTTAAAGTAAATCAAACACTCATGGAGATGATTTTTGCATCCTTCTAACTCAATCTTGTATTTAAAATAATGATTTTGTATAGTCAGCACAAACCTTTGATGCATGATTTAAATAATCGTGTAAAAATAATCTTAATTACATTATTTACAACTTTTGAATAAATTTTTTATGTGTGGGTCAACTACAGTTGAAACAGAATCAACCACTACAACATGATTTAAAGAATCATATGCACTTACATCACGATGAGAACTAGGTAATTTCTCGTGATGATCTTTTTCACACACATCACCATTATTCAAATGTGTTCTCTCATTCAAACGTTGATTGTCAAAATTTGCTGCATATTTCACTTGTAAAGTATTTTGCATTGCAACATTCAATCGAACAACATATCATCTCACATTGCACATATTCAATACACATTAATTCATGTGTCATATCCAAATTAACAACTACATGATTACTTTGAGATGTCATCTCCAACCTTTTATTCGCATGAACCCCTATAAATGTTTTCTCCAACGTCGAATCTGCCATTATTAACCACTTAACTTAAATTTTGAAATTCCCATGAAAAAATATTTATCACTAGTCCAAAGTTTGATCCTATGATACATAAAGTTTGGTGATAATATTAAAGAAATATAATATATCAATTAGATAATTATGAGTAATTAAAAGATTGTAGAATGCAATTAATTTAAAGGGGCATTTATACTTTAAAGAAGACAATTCAATACTTCTTTCTATTTGTAAATGTATTGACCACACTTTCAAAAGGCGTCGTTACTTTAAATGATACAATTAAGAAAATAAATTAAACAAGTCAAGGAAATACCAATTACTTGTAAAACTCATGTTCTAAAGTAAAAGATTGGACATCTAATGGTAGTATATACATAATTAATTTGTGGTAGCCATGTGAGGTCGAGAAAGAAAATTTATCTAGATATTGTATTTTAGTTAACAAGAGAAAATTAGGATTATAGATACATCTTATATCACAATGTCAACCACTGAGACATGAGTATTATGATATTGATATTTTTTAATTTCATTCAAATTCAAATGAAAATGTTAATTTTACTAATGAAAAATGTGCATTAATTTTAAGATTTTGTTTCCTAAAGAAGAACAACACATGAT
>JBBPBR010000004.1:59516126-59527506 GCA_037974775.1 Cicer pinnatifidum | reverse complement strand
ATTTGCATTATTGAACTTTGTAGTGAAACAATGACAAATAATAAATTTAATAATAAAATATTTTTAGAGTAAATTAAAGTTCTTATTAGAATTTATCTCATAATTTAAATGTTATTTTTGAATAAGAGTATTTAAAAACAATAATAGTGATAGAATTAATTAATGTCATAATTAAGAGAGTTGTACAATTTGTTATGAAACAAGAAAGAGAAGAGATAAAAATAGGAGTTTTGATAAAATATTAGAGTATACAAATGTTTATAATACCTCATATGTGTTCTATAATTATTTTTGTAGGCATTATATGACTAGTTCTCATCGGAGGATTTAATATAAATTTATCCTTATTTTTGTTTTTATCCTCTTCTTTTCGGTTTAGCTTTTATTTTTTTATGGGTTAAATATTTGTCCACGTTTTTGTTTTATTTGAATCTATTTTTCGAATATAAAAAATAAATTGCAGAGAAACAAAAAAACAGGTGATTTTTATTCCAATGTTAATTAAAATAAAAAATAAAAAATAAAAAAAAGTCCACCGGAGCTATCAGAGCAATGCGTTGGTTTGGTCGTCCATGTGGCAATGTCACCGCGTTTTTTCATCCCTGTTCAACTTCGTTTACCAGTCGTTTTGATTTGCTTTGCACTGAACCACTCTTACTTCCCTTTCTTTATTCACCACCTTGCTCACCGTTTACTCTCTCAATCTTTTCGTTTCTCACTGCTGAAATACCCAAATTAGAAACATTCAACACCATTCTCCCTCTAACTTCCTTCAATTATCTCTTTCTATATCATTATACAAAAACATACATGGATCAACGTTTATTTCTCCACGCATCTGATTTTCGTTTATAGCAACTTAACCAACGCTATGGATACTAAGAAGCTTCGAAGAAAACCAAAACTCGAACGCCGTAATGCTATCAAGTACTTCGATTACGACGCTGGACCGTCTTCATCTTCGTTCGATGACTCTTCTGGTTCGCTCTACACTCGTTCCATGGAGTTATACGATCGTTCCAGCTTCCGTATTGAAGGAGTCGAAGGAGAATTGGATCGAATTTGTATGAGGTTAGGGCTTTCTGGACCAGAAGATTTTGCTATTCCTGCTGCTGCATGGGAAGCCATGAAGATTCGATTCTCGGGAGATATTCTTCCGAATTTGAACCTCGAAGAGTTTGATGTTCAACGGAAGGTAAACGAAGTTAGAAATTCAGTGGAGGATGGTGAATTGACTGAGAAATTTGAAGATAGAGATAGGATTAGGGTTATAGACGAGGTTGTTGATACTGTTGTTGCTGTTGGTAGTGGTGGTGGTGGGGGTATAAATGGAATTCGTCCACCGATGCTTAAGCCGCCGCCTGGGATGAGAGTTCCGGTTGTTGATAACACTTGTTCAACTTGGGACCTTTTGAAGGAATTGGCTCCTGTAAGGGAAGAAGATATTTTGAACGATGAGCGGGTAGTCGTGGAGAAAGAAGGTGAGGAGATTGGTAGGGTAAGTTTGAAGAGAGAAGAGGAGGTTGTGGATAATGCGGAGATTGTTGCTGGACTTTCGGAATCATGTTCGTTTACTACTCCTAATGGGAAAAGTAAGCGTGTTATTACTCCTCGTTGCTGGCAAAAGGGTGGGTTTTTGGGGGGTGGTTCTTTTGGGTCTGTCTATGAAGGAATTTCTGAGTAAGTGTGATCAATCATCAATCCCTTTCCTTTCAATTTGCTTTTGCATATGTGTGTATTTGTGTACTTTAGTAATTTTGTTTGGTGGTTGTGCTTCTTTGCTGTATTAATTATAGTAGACGCCAGTTAGGAAAATTCCATATTGGAATCGTGAAACAGAGCAAGGTAGGAATAGGATTATTAGAGATGAGTTTAATGCTTAGGTTGTTGAGTTTAATGCTCGGAATTTGCAGCACATAGGATATAGCATTGTCAATTTTTCCATGCCTTGACCTTTCAAAACAGTTTACTTTTTTGGCCATTATAGGATCACAATGGTTTTTAATAGTGTTTTGGGCTTTTGGCTAAATTCCCTTCATTCTCTTAAACCTTCGGCAGTTCTTTGCCTCCCATGGTGTCCCTCTAGTGAGCTATTTTAATAAACTTTGCTATTAGCTTTTTAGTGACAAAGATGATTTCTGAAGTGCAATTACATTAAATCACCAATTCCCTATTGTTCCTGCATGTCATAGATTCAGCGACAAAGACGGCTTTTGTTGAATAGGCGGGCAATACAAAAGTATTTAAAACTTTAGAAAAATGTATCGAGGTTAGGGAGCTACATTTTACTAGGGCCAGGGTACTGTAATACTATATAATCTGTCTTTTATGAAAATTGATGAGTCTCAAAAGATTATTTCAAATTTGGCATCTTTCTAAGCTGCTTATAATAGGGTATAAGTTATTACCCAATGTTTTTCATTCAAGTTGACGGGGAGCCATGATTCAATGATTGAAGTTACTGCCGCTGTGTCTAAGATGTCACAAATTTGAGTTGTGGAATCAGTCTCTGGCATATGGGTTTGATTCTTCTTTGGATCCCACAATGGTGGGAGCTTTATAGCTCCAAGTTACCTGCCCTTATTTTCATTCCAGATGCTGTTTCTTTTTTTCTTTCTTTTCTGTATAAAGTTGAAGACCAAAGCTTCTCAATGTGTTGATCGTACTGATTATTTAGTCTCCTGTTTTATGTTATAAGAGATAACTACTAACATGTTATTCATATCTTCTGAATCACTGCAGCGACGGAATCTTTTTTGCTGTAAAAGAAGTTTCATTGCTTGATCAAGGGGATCAGGGAAAGCAAAGTGTCTATCAACTGGAGCAGGTGGCTGACTTATCACTTATTATACTTTACTTTTTCAATAACATTCTTAATGAAGAATAAATAAGAAGTTTTCTTTAATAACTTTTGCGGAAAAGCATTGTTTATTCACTTGATAATGAAACTGATTACATAAGGAGTATAAATAGTACAAGTAATTTAATTTTGTATAATCATAATAGAGCTGGTAATTAGGAAACTGATTCCCTATAAATGCTACTCTAAAAGAAAATAAAAATAAAACTGAAATCCTAATTAATACATACTAATAACTATACAAGTCAGAATCTTATGATTCTGATTTTTGATCTCATAATCAATAACTTTAATGCTATTATATGCAATATGTCAAATTGTTTGAGAGGTTGTTGTCTCCTTTATGTTTCTCCTACTATATTTATTTTCTCACACTATTCATTCTTTTTTCTCTCAGGAAATTGCACTTTTGAGTCGTTTTGAACATGATAATATAGTTCAATACTATGGCACTGAAATGGTACTTTTTTCTTGTCCAATTTGATAACATTGTAGAATCTATGTTGTCCTGTCATGTCTCCTTATTTCATGCTCACTTTGATATTTTCTTGTTGTTTACCATTGTTGAATATGTGTTGAATAATGGCATTACAGATTAAGTCAAACATAAAAAGGTCCTACTGCATCTCAAACTTTCTACAATATTTCAAGAAGTAAAGTGTTTGTGGATAGACTCTGTACATGGCATCATGGCTGTCAAACACATAAGTTAACTCAAGGAGTTGAATGAGTTTACGACTCTATATTAAAATCAAGTTAACTTGCTTGCAAATCATTTCTGTTTAAACTCAAGTAGGCTTGTATAGACTCACATATGCGATACTTGTGTTATTTCTCTCAAACATCATGACTAGACTATGGTCAGTGTGAAAAAACGAAAAATGAAACAGCTGAACAATAAGGCTCTATAGTGCACCAAACATTAAGAATAATGCTAGTCACACACTATTTAACACACACTTTCTAACACACTCTCTTTGATTGGTTAAAATACACATGAGTCCCACTAAATTTATATGGGATTCACATGTTCTGGTGGGACCTATGTAAATTTCAACAAATCAAATAGAGTGTGTTGCTAGCACTCCTCAAACATTGAAGTCACGGTTATTGTGACTCCACATATTCATCTAGCAACTAACATCCCAACTGAAACCCATCTGCAAAGGACGTGAATGATATTTTATTGAGACTTGACCCATAGTTCTCAGCACAATGAAGTAATGAGTTAGAAAACGTGAATAAACCAACCCATCATTGTTGAATGAACCAAACAGGCCAACATAGCCAATGAATCCAACTCTAATGAATTGGAACCTAATTATGCCAACCTGAATCCAGCTCCAACAAGCAAAAGCCAGTCCCACCACTGCCATTCTTAAGTAATTTTTAACCTAACGATTTATCAATTTTTCTATTGATTTTGAACTTGTTATACTCTTTTTCTATCCTGAATCGTGAACCAATATTGTGATTTATGAATTTGTTCATCAATTTTGAATTGTGATGCTATCTATTCTATGTATGTGGTCTGGACCTGAGAAACCATCTTAGTTCAATTTATAGGATGCTTACAAAATATTTTAACTTTATGTTAAGTAAACTCTTATGACTTTATGAGTCTAATTTATTGAGATTCCACAAGTTTATGAAGACTTTCAAGTTTGACAACCTAAATGATAGGCAATGAGATGTGATCTGGACTGGACTGGACTAGAGCTATAAACCCATTTTAATTTAATTTATATTCTACCTACAAAATATTTAAATTTTGTATTGAGTTAACTCTTAAGTTTGACAACCTTGATGATGGGCAATGAAATGTAGTCTATTATTTATACTACAGAGGATCCACAAGAAGACTGCAATAAGTAGCAGCATGAAAATTCAGACCAGACACTAAACCATTTTTTGCAACATCTTAGCTTCTCATCGTTATCATTTTCATTTGGGTGGCAGTGTTCATTGTCTGTATTTGTACATCTAACAGAGTAAGCTCATGATTCAAAATGAGATTTGTCCTTTATGCCCTCTGCTTGATGTTAATGCAGGATGAATCCAAGCTGTATATCTTTATTGAACTTGTAACCAAAGGTTCTCTCAGAAGCCTCTACCAGAAGTACACTCTTCGAGATTCCCAAGTATGTGCCTATACAAGACAGATTCTGCAGGGTTTGAAGTATCTCCATGATCAAAATGTGGTTCACAGGTGACTTGATTTTTTTTATTTATTTTAATATACTTTTGCTTTCCAATATGCATATATGATTACTGATTTCCTGTGTTAATTCTGGTCTTGCATCATATGGTGTGGTTCTCATTTCTGGAACAATGCTGTCAGGAGTCCTGTCTGTGGTTCTTGCTTTCCTTGCTTTGAATGAACTTTCACTTTTGATTACTGTCTCATTATTGCAATACAAATTCTTTATTAATATTTCAGTTTTTCTAGCTCTCTCATATCTATTGCAAATAACTTGATGTGTTTGTTTTATTTTATTTTTTCTTCTTGTTATTGGGACAAAGACGAGAGTTGAGGAAAGATGTAGAAAAAAGAAAAAGTATGGGAAAAAGAATGATTTTTCATCCAATGATTTCCCTTCCTCTTTTGCTCCAAAAAAATGCCTTTTGATACTAATATGGGCGCCACTAATACGAAGTCTAGTATTTGTAGAAAACATTGTTTTTTTTCTTCTGTTTTTGACTACTTTGAATGTGAATTTTCTAATTATTAAAGAAGAAAATCATGTTCATCAATATCAGACTAAAGTAAGGGTAGGAGGTTGAATAGTTACAATGCAATTGGGATTTTCAGTTTTGGAAGTTTTCAATGGTAGAGTTTTTTGTTTGGGTTTATCCCATGATGTCTTTAACATCATCTCTGAATTCCTGTATCAGTTACGTAATTAAGTTGAAGCAATCATTATTGATATAATCTAATTATATCTCCCAAATTTAAGGGATATCAAATGTGCAAATATATTGGTGCATGCAAGTGGATCTGTCAAACTTGCAGATTTTGGGTTAGCAAAGGTATTCCTCAGTTTATACTTCTCTTTCTAGTGCTTTTATTTCTTTAACATCTCAATTTCAGTTATTGATATCTGAACAGTGTGCAATTACTTACAGTTTCCATTTTCTGATATTGCTCTATAAATTGCTTTTCAGGCAACCAAATTGAATGATGTTAAATCATGCAAGGGGACAGCATTCTGGATGGCCCCTGAGGTTTGCCTTCAATCTTATCTTATGAACCGAAATACTGAATAATGGTTCAACTGTTCAAGTTTATTATTGGAGCGTACATGGTTCCAACTTCTAAATAATTTAATAACAGTAATTTTGTTAATAGCCTGGAATCTGGATATAGGACTCTAGATTGAGTACTCTTTTTCTTCAGCTGAGGACTGAATACTAAAATTAAATTGCCTTACAATTGTCATAAACTGTGGGCATTTATTTTGCTACCGATCTAAAACACTTCTATTTATCTGTGAAGTTGGTCGTATCCCCATGTAGAATTGAAGGAAGTTATTAGAGTGCTATAAAATAAAACTACATAGCAACATGAGATCATGTTGCACTCTGTTAATAGGTTACTCCATAAGTTGAAACAATGAAACTAGTGAGTGATGAATTTATACAATTCTCTCACTTTTGAAACTAGAAACCTTAAACTTTCTAAAATTCTCTGACCTTGGTGTTTAATCTTTTAATTTCTTGATAGCTTAGCCATTGATTATTGTATATATGAACCTAGGGTTTTTGAAAACCCTGTATTTAAAAGTTAAACCACAGCTGTTTTCTTTATATATACACGATTGGTACATGAGCAAAGTAACCATGTTCCTATACACCATCAATGCAATGCACACACGAAGAATGAGTTTCTATTCTAACACTTTTCTGCTAGCTGGAGCATGTATATGCACCAAGTTTGTTAAAATAAATTCAAGCCGTGGTCCCTCGTCCCCTATGAGATTTAACATACCCACTAGATAAGCTTGATTGTCACAAATTAATTTCATGCTCGTCTTCTAGTAGAAGTTCTTGAAGTAACTATTTTAGCCACACTGGTTTTAATATTCTTTTTACCATGGTACTGTATTCTACCTTGATACAAGATAGGTCTGTTTGGATTGACTTATTGGAGCTTATCTACTAGAGTAATCCCTTGTAAGACTGTTCGATAGAACTTATGGAAACAACTTACAACATGTCCAAAAGCGGTTTTCAGCTTAGTTTCATAAGTTTACTATGATAGCTTATGAAAATAGTTTATAATTTATATGAAAATAGTTTATAATTTATATGAAAATAGTTTATAATTTATATGAAAACAGTTTGACTTTATTTTATCTTCTATCATAGAAATAACTTATACATAAACACTTATATGATAAACACTTAGATGAAATGTTTATCCAAACAGGGATAGCAATGTTTTGCTAGGACTTTTGAGTTTGCACATCTGAAGACTGAGCTTCTATTCTAATGATTGTTAATTATTAATGTGGAATATGCAGGTTGTGAAAGGAAAGAACAGAGGTTATGGACTTCCAGCTGATGTTTGGAGTCTGGGATGCACTGTCCTGGAGATGCTAACGGGCCAAATTCCATACTTCAATTTGGAATGTGTACGTGCCATATTTTTGCTATTTTTTGTTCCCATTACCATTGGCAGGTGACAATAAAGGGTTATTATTTAATTCCTGATTATGTTTTTCTTTTCTGTCTCAATGGAGAGCTCTTCAATTTTCATAATTTCTGTTCAAATTTTAATTCCACTACTAGTATTTTTTGGTTCACGTGTTTGCTTTTGTCGTTTTGTTGACACTAATTAAACAGTTCACGCTACCCATTCTAATCTAAATTCCCAATTTCTCTGCTATTTATTTGTAAATTAAATGTGGATTTTGTTCGTATTCTTTGTCCTGTGTTTCCTATAACATAGAAATGTTGGTTGATTCTTATAGTTATATAAACAAAATGGATGCTTTTCCAAGAAATGTTGATCTACATCGATAATAATTTAATAACTATCAAAATTGCATTAATGCTGGTTATGACCTTTGATTTTGTGATTGATCTCTTCTTAAAGCAGATGCAGGCAATATTTAGAATTGGAAAAGGTGAGCGACCTCTTATTCCTGATTCTCTTTCAAGAGATGCAAAAGATTTTATCATGCAGTGCCTTCAAGTTAATCCCGATGATCGCCCTACTGCTGCTCAACTCTTAAACCATCCTTTTGTCCAACGGCCACTTTCCCAGTCTTCATCTCCCTATGTTCATGGCAGAAAGGGTTAAACTTTGTCATCTTCAACTATGAAACATAATGAAGGTGAAGATTGTTAAATGGCATCTCAATTGGATACTCTCTGTTTTCCTCTTTTTATCATGATGAAACCAGAATCATATACAAAACTCTTTTTCATAGTTGTCCATCCTTTTATAGCTAAGATGTCAGGGACAAAAAGTAGCTAAGATGCTTGAAATGCTAGTTTTAGTTTTCGGATTGCGCATAATATGTTTATGGTTATATAGGTTGGGGTTCAAGTGTGATATCACTCTTATTTGGGGGTAAATTTTCTTGCAAGCATAACTGACATACCATGAAAAGGAATTAAAGCAGGAAATGTTTTAACCAGTCTGTGGTGGAATTCTCTAATGATAAACTATACTGCTTGCATTCATTTGAGCAAATCATTGTAGCATGGGTTGAATTTCACCTCTTTCAGTAATTTATTTGCTTATTTTACGCTTGCATATCACTTTGCATGCAGAAATGTATTATTTCCAAATTTCACTCTTAAAATTGCTGGAATTGATCCGGGGTCCCTTTTTGCAGCAATTGTTGCTGTGCTCATGTTGTGGCATTCAGAATATGCTGGTTTGTTACTCAAGTATATTTTTAAGCACTGCTTCGGATCAAAAGTGATGTGGAGCTCCAGGGAACCAAGCTATCAACTTGGCAATGTGGTTTTGGATAATTATGTTCAATATATGTTGTCTAATTACTCCATGATGATTTGTCCATTGTAACAAAGACAAAACATCAATGTCAAGCTGAAAAAAGTTAAGCTGAAAAAAGTTACCCCCTCCTTCCCCGCAAATGAGCTAACCGGTGAAAAAATCTACAGGGCTTAGCTTTCGGAACAATAGTAGCAAGAATCGGATAACCATTCTTATTGTACATATTTATTAGAATGCCATTATTTTTTTGTATATTTTTTTACCTTTCAAAGTTGTTATTTTTACATTTTTCTTTTCTTTATTGTTTGAATCCATGTTTAATGTTTCTCTCTGAAAATTTGGTCTTTGGTTGAATTCATATTGGTCAATATTATTCAATTCAATGAATTCATATAACCCAATGGTGGAATCTACTTAAATGTTAAGTAAATAGTACAAAGAGTTGGAAAATATGGTGTTGGTGCACTTCTAGTACAAAATTAGTGAAAGAATAAACACCAAAAGAAAAATGCTATAAAATACAAAATATATCTTTTGCCAAATAATTTAGTGACTAGATTCATATACCTTAAATGTGGAAAAATGGAATATTATGAGTTCGAATTCGGACCCTTGCATATTGATGTCGTTGACGCTACCAGGGTTGGCAAGTACCCTTTGCGATCAGAAGATTCACATGAGACTCTCTATTTGGGAGGATTCCAAATTCTTTTGTATACTATACTTGAACTTTGAAAAATTGCATTTAAATTTTTAATTTTATATACTAATCATTCTAAAATTTTATATTTGCATATTATATTCAAAACAAATATTCATTTTCTAAATATAGATTATCTTCTCTGAGATTAAACTTAATTTCTCCCAACTATTATCTCCTCTCTACACCTATCATTGGTTGTTGCTACTAGGTGCCACTACCAAAGCCCAAACGATTGATTCTTGAATCTTGATATTAGGGTATTTTTAATGTTCAGGATGTGTGATTTACTGATTTAGGAACTCAATTTATTTGAAATGGTTGATTTACTGATTTTAAGAACTCATTATCTTGATGTTAGAGTTTTAGATTTTAGGAACTTATTACTGATTTTGTGATTTACGATGATATTATTTGATCCAAGAAATTGAGATGCTCTTGATTATGAAATGATTGATTTTTAGTTACAAAATGTCTTAAATGATTTTTTTTTCCATTTTAAAGGGTCCTAAGGATAATTCGAATAGACATGGGTAATTGGTATACTAGAGTTTTATCAAATAGAGAGAAGAGCGACATAGATTGATATAGTATTTTATTTTTGTTGTAAATTTTTTAGAAAAGGGATTGGTAAAGGTCAATTAGCAAATTAATATTTTGGTGATTGGTCACATATTGGTGAAAGACTTAGAGAGCATGAGATAAATACGAATCATGTTAAAAATATGACCAAACTAGTGATAGTATGGTTCAAAGACTAATTGTGAAAGAAAAAGAACATTGAAAAAATGTTTAATTTTTTTTTTTTTAATTTCAATAGTGAAATTCTTTACTAAACATAGTTTGGTTTTTCATGGTTCTAATATGCAATGAAATTTTTTTGGGTTTAAATGAAATGTTAGCTTGACCCAAGATCATATTACATGTATTAGAGATGATAATGTTCACTTTTATCTACTACTCAAGAATCTTTTTTAGGAAGACTTATATTGTTTTCTTAATATAGTTATTGTATATAAAATTTTGTTGACTATTTCTATAACAATTTTACTTTATATAGTTACTTTTGACTATTCCTATAGTTACTTTAGAATTTTGTTGACCATGTTACAAGAAAGTAATAGATTCAGATAGTAATTGAGAATAATATGAAAAATTGATTGATTAATTTGCTTCAAAAAGTGTTAGAAGGATAACTCTTTTTAAATATTAAGAAAGTTAGTGTTAGTTTGATGGTGTTATTTACAATTTACTTATTTTGATGAATTTAAATAAAATAGTTTGAGTATTTTGTATTTCATTTGGTAAAAATATATATATTTGGAAATAATTTATTAGTTTTAAAAACGTATTTTTTATTATGGTCTAATTTTTTAGATTCGTACAGGACCTCCAAAAATATTAAAATATCCTGACCGCTGCCAATTAAACTGTACTTATCGAACACAAAATAAACTTTTTACTATTATATTTTTATTCTATACAAATTATGCTCACAAATAATATTTGAATATATATATATATATATAGAGAAAAAGGAACATGCATTGATAGTGTAAAGTTTTTCACTATCATCCAATCACAATTATATATTCTGCCAACAATATTTATTAATGATAAATATTTATTTATTATATTTTCCTTTTTGTATTTTTTTCTATGCTTAAAATCGAATAGAGTAATTTTAATTTTTTTAATATTAATTTTGTACTAGTGTACTCTAATCTTATATTGATAATTGAAAAATAAAAAAGAATGTATAGATGAGAAAAATATAGGGTTGGGTGATTTTGATTTTATATTTACTATTGATAACTATTTGTTTAATATTTTTTTTTAATATTTATTT
>JBBPBR010000004.1:59500268-59511274 GCA_037974775.1 Cicer pinnatifidum | reverse complement strand
AAAAATATTTAAAAAATATATAAAGTTTTAATAATATAATTTACTTTATTTTATTATTATTATTATCAATATAATTTATTTTATTAATTAATTTATAAATAATATTTGGAATTTTAAAATATTATAATTATTTTTGTTTTACTAAATAAACAATTTTGTAATTGTAAAAATGAGAAGAAAAAAAATTTGTATGTCTAATACATGATGACATCGTGGAGAAATTTCAACGAAGAATGAAATTTTCCTCTTACAGTTATAAATCAATACCGGAAATTTCAAATTTCTAGGTGGTATTCTCAGAAATTTCAAAAATAAAATTTTCGATAAAAGAAAATTCTTTTAAATTTTTATAGTTTTATTAAGAGTCGTTTGAACATTTAAAAATAAAATTTTTAAACGAGGGGTATAAGATTAATTGAGTGGGTACAAAAGACAACTTTCCATGTTAATGGGCTGATGAGCCCACAAAAACAGCATAGGGGTTAGGTGTTGTAATTTTCTTGGATTGTGGAGAACGTGAAACGTGAAGATCGGGTGCTCTCTCCGTTTCCCTTTCATCAAAACTTCCATCTGAATCCATTTTCAGAATACTTCCATTCCAGGTATTATTCCTTCATCGCTTTCGATTCATTTCCTCTTTTACGTCACTTCCATTTTCCGATCTGCATAATCATTTTTATACACTCCATTGCTTTGTGAGCGCCTTGAAATTGTTAAAATCAAATGAACATCGACTTGTTAAGGAATTAAATTAGGGTTTAGATCACGATTTAGGTGTGAGTGTGTGTGTGTGTGTGTGAGTGATCTGAGAACTGGTTAGAATGGGGAGATCCTCACACGCTCTTTCACTCGCATAGTAGGGAGGAAGACGCACCGTTTTACTGCCAATTTGGTTGTGTATAATGCTTAAGATTTTGCAACGTGGTTATCCTTCTTTTCTTAGATAGTTAGCCTTACATTATTTTCTAACTTCCAGTTTTTAAAGGAGTTTAATAGACATACACACTTTTACTATTTTGTCATGTCACCCTATTAATTTCAAAATATCATTTACAAACATGGGGTGATTTAGAGGAATACAAAATTCTCATTAGATCTATCTTAATGATTCTATCCATGTTGGGAGTGTAATTTAAAAGTCAGAGGGGAGGACATTGTAATTTTAAAGTCTCTTGGGGGTGTAATTTGTCTCTCTTAATGATTCTATCCTTTTTGAGTGTTTTAAACTTCAAAGTCCAAAAGAATATGGCATCAGTCTTTGTTAAACTACTTCTCATTACCTAATAATCACAACTCAAAATGCTAGTTAACCAAACTCAACAGTGAGACTTGTTAACCTGAATACTTTATTTTCATATCTATGTTGTCAATCCCGGTGCGGTGGAGGGGCTGGCCGCAATGCCACCGACCGGGAAAATGCGTTTGATGGTAGCGGCGCTCCTGACCGCGAATCCTGCTATCATCGCAACCTGCTATCCTAGTCCGACCCGCTCTAGGGCTTTTTCAAAAACACAAGTTTTTATTTTTTGTTTTTTATTCTTCATTAAGGGTATCTAGGTCATTCCACATCCACTTATTCTCTAGTTTTTTATTATTATAAACCCACGAAGGGTTTGATGCAGCATTGTGAAAAAGAAACCGTTTTCGTTCTTGCTCCGTTGTTTTCGTTCTTTTCTTGCTCCGTCCAACACCGTTCTGTTTCGTTCTTGCTCTGTTAAGCATCTTTATGTTCTTGCTTTGTTGTTTTCGATCTTTTTGTGACTCTGGTTTTGTCTGCTATATTCTCTGTTTTGTTGATTAAGATTACTATTAGAACTTGATTTTGATGTTGGATTTTGGTTATTAAGTATGATTACCCCTTTAATTTTGTGTATTTTGCTATTTTTTAGTATTTTTGTATGCTGTTGATATCTTATGTTAGTATATATACTGTTTTTTCCCTTCGCATTCTGCGCCACTATCTGAGACTGCCAACATAGTTTCATATTATTTTGACAGTCATTTGATATGTGCTATAGATTGAATACCTTGTCCTAGCTTTGTTAGTTGCAGGAGACTCTTCTATCCTAGTCTATATTTGATTGGGTTAAATATCATATGTTGAAATTTGTTGACCAAGACCAGACTTCTCTTGAGGCTATTGAATGCTTCTGGTCTTGCATTCTGTGTGTAGTTAATGCATTTAAACTCATCCTAAGCAGGTATTGACATATTTGTGCAATCTCCATCAAGTCTAGATTCTAAAAACCACTAGTTTACCCTCAATCGAGATGATTGATGTTCTAGTGTCTGGGTAAGGTTCAAGTTTTTCACCCTGGGCCCTGGGGTATTAGAAGGTAGAAGTCATGAATTTTGTTTGTGACAACTAGAAATTGTGTTCTACCTGTTTCAGAGGTTAAATTGTCATTATTGATATAATATTAGAAGAAGTAAATTGTCAAGATAAATAGTGCTCTATCTGCTTCGCTAATTTATGATGTTTTTCCATGCCTCAACATGATTACAAATACTATTGAGTTGTTAGAAATGTTTTCCTTTTTTGAGGGTGATGTTAATTAACTTCAACTAATTTATAAGTTGGGAATAAATGATTATGTTATGAATGCACTTCCTGTTTTTTAATATAAATTTATAGTTTTGGTTTCATTCATTTTTTTTCCGATTGATGTAGTTTTATTTTTTATTCCGTTATTATTTTTTTGGTTTGTTAATTAACATATACATTAAGCTGTTAGACTCTTATAATTGCTAGAGTGTAAAGGTAGTGTCTAACCATTCAATCTACCACATCGTATTGTATAGTTTTTAAATCAATATCGGTTATCTAATAATTTGATGTCGTGGCGAGTTATGATTGGATGACTGTAGAGTTTTTTGACACTGTCAGTGCAATCTCTTTATTCTCTTATTAGTAAATAAATTATTATTATATTAAGTTATTATTATTATTATTATATAATTAATAATTATAATAGCATGTTATTATATGAAGGGGATAAGAAACTGACTTGTGGTCAGTTTTAGTAATTGCCATGGCAGTTTATTTATGTGTATAGGTAGTTATTTTGTGTATAAAATAAGGGAAAGTCATAGGAGGATGGTTATCTTTGCATTTGTTTTGATTTGGGGCCTATAAGGCATTGGGAGAGTTCTAGATCTCTCGAATATCCAGAGAATATAGTTGTAAAATTCTTTTTTACGGCAATATACCAGTTGGTTCTTTTCTTGGAGAAAAACCAATCAAAATGTGGAGCTCTTCGAGTTTCAGAAGGATCTATTTATAAAATTCAAACTGGAATTTGGGAAATATTTTCAAGACTATGTGGAAGAAGAACCAATGGCTACAGAAGAAATCAACAAAATAGAAGAATCAGAAAAGAAAGAGCAACACCCAGAAAAAGAACATGAATCGGCGGAATAAGAAATGGAGAACAAGAAGGACGATGGCGGTGAAGAAGGAGCAGAATTCATTAGTAGTGTCCTTGATACTGTTGCACGACATAAAATGCATATAGAGGGGAAGTTGAAGGTTGTTACAAAATTTTCAAAGGGGGTGGAAATCGTTACTGTAGTGGAACATCTCTGTTTGGGTGCCACAACAATGAAATTGTCGGAACCATGGCTGCATTTGGGAGGCGTGAAGGAAAAGCAAGAAAGAAACAAGACTCCCGCCATTGCATATGGGAAGGCCAACAAATTGCTACTACAGTAATTCCAAAATGTTTGGCTATTTGTCTTTCCAACAGTGGGACCCAGGGGGTGAAATTGGGCCTGCAGGATTGTGCAAACATTTCAGTTTTAATGCCAGTAACGTACCTTTGTAATTGCTTTAGATTTTATTCTCTAGTAATCTCCTAGAGGACAAGTTGATAGTTCCGGGGGAGTATTGTTAGACTATTATTATTATTAAATTAAATAAAATATTGTATTATATTATTATTATACGAAGGGAATAAGAAACTGACTTGTTGTCTGTTTTGGTAACTGCCATGTCAGTTTATTGTGTATAGGTAGTTTATTTTGTGTATAGAATAATGGAAAGTCATAGGAGGATGGTTATCTTGGCATTTGTATTGATTTGGGGCTTATAAGGCATTGGCAGAGTTCTCAATCTCTGGAATATCCAGAGAATAGAATTGGAATATTCTTTTTACGGTAATATGCTGGTTGGATTCTATCATAAGCATGATTGCCTGGTTATGTGTACTCTTAGGATATTTGTGAGCATTATTATCACCGATAAAATTGTAGGACGAATCATAGGGAAATCCTAATATTATGTGATGGAGCATTATTATGCTTTAAGTGTGTTTAATTAAATTAAATGACATGTTCGTTAACATCTAAGTTTTGAACAGTCAACTTTGTATTATAATAAATATATTGGTGTGCTTATGATTGAGTTTCATTGGGGTTGTACGTTCTCTATTAGTTTACCTATGCATCATTTGATAAATGCTAACTGCTATTAGAAAATACAAATTTCTTAGACACTTGCGTCACATGATTTCTGACTTTAAAACTACCATATCCGACTTAAGTGATCTACATCTGCTGCAGATAATAAATGAATTACTTGATCTTTTTTACATGAACTTTTGGGATTAAACTTACTACAAAGTCATCTAAATGATAGTATCAATTAAGAAATGTACTTCAGAGTTTGACACATGATTGATATTGTTTGGAAATGACCATTATTTTAATTTATTGTGTTTGAATTTCATTGTTCACATATATCTTTTTTGTGATTAGTCTCAGCTTCAGTTTTTAAATGGCTAAAGATGGTAAGATACGGCGCAAGTCCCGATCTCGAGGTCACAGGGAAACCCCATATCTTTTGTCTTGTGCAAGAAAAAATATGAAAAATGCTAAGAGCTTTCCGAAAGCTTTAGAAAAGAAGGACTGGGACGATGCCATCTGCTCAGTCTGTATGGAGGTTCCCCACAATGCTATCCTACTCCTCTGTTCATCATATAACAAGGGTTGCCGCCCTTATATGTGTGCTACCAGCCGTCGCTATTCTAACTGTTTTGAACAGTATAAAAAGGCGTACACAAAAGCAACTTCTGTTCAAAGTTTGCAGCAAGAAACAGACTATTCGAATTTTGATTCTAGTGCTGGTGAACGCAATGACAATGCCAAAGTTCCCGAGCTTCTTTGTCCACTTTGCCGCCGGCAAGTGAAAGGTTGGACTGTAGTTGAAGCAGCCCGAAAGTCTCTGAATGCCAAGAAAAGAAGCTGTATGCAAGATGACTGCTCTTTTGTTGGGAATTACAAGGAGCTTAGGAAACATGTTAGATCTAAGCATCCATTTTCACGACCACGAGAAGTGGACCCTGTACGAGAAGAAAAATGGAAAAGACTCGAGTGCGAAAGAGAACGGAATGATGTAATCAGCACAATTTTGTCCTCAACGCCAGGGGCTATGGTGCTGGGGGATTATGTGCTCGACCCAAATGACCATGCATTTTACAGTGACGAGACTGATTCTGATGAGGAATTTTCTGAGGATGATGATTTCTTCTCCATGAGCTCCATTGGTTTGGGCAGTACTGGCAGATTTTTGTCAAATATCAGGTATAATCAGCGCCATGTTGCAGATTCTTTTGATGTCGATCGTTTTGGTTTCCGGAGTGTTGCACCTACAGGTTCTGCTGCTATTGCTGGACGTGGACTCCACAGGCTACTGTTAGGAAGGTCTAGAAGACGGCGGAGACATAGGATACTGAATCCAGACAGGTAAATTAGAGAAGAACTACAGAAATGTGGGGAAAGAGCTGCTATTCTTCAATAGTACATCAAAGACCTCGACATGGCTTTGTTTTGTTGCTATGCCAGAGCATTATTTTATTTAATTGGGAGAGTAAAGCGTTGGACCCATCTTTCTTGCCATGCACCGATATGTTATCCCATTATTTCCCTTGTTTTTAGTTTCTCAAATAGACTGTACAAAAGGCAATTTTAGAATGCTCGTTGCCTCTCTTGTTTTTAGATTTAGGAGATTCAGGTCATAATTATTGTCGATCCGTCATGCAAAGTGGTGAATTGAATTGAACAGGTGATCAGAGAAAATTTTCATTTTGAAATGCACTATTCTTCCTACGATGATTTATTACTGTACAGTTTGAATTATAATTACATCTTTGATTGTACTGCATGTACGTTGTTGTCTCACTATTGGTATTGTTGCCAGTGGTTTAGTTGATGCAATTGGTAATTTGACTTTCCTTCAGACGTTCCTGAGAAATCTGGACAGCATTGAGGTAAAGAGTATATAACCATTTCCTTATTAATAGAACCATATTTGCTAAAGGAATATCCTGCTTAATAATTTGAGAGACTGGGCTCCTATTTCAAATCCAAAATTCAAGGCTCTATTCTTTCTTTCATATTATTTATCTTGGGTGTTTGTTACCCTACCATATAAATGGTAGGCATTGTTTTAAGTGTGTACTGATTAGGACCCCCTAGGCATGCTTTGGATGCGAGCATACAGCTCTATGACGCAGACCGTTATGACTTGTCTATCAAGTTGAATGTTAACAATCAAAATAATTCTAAACTGTACAGGACACTTTCAAATTTTCAAATCGGTCAATGAAAATATGAATATTTTAATTTAATTCCTAACTTTATAAAATATTTTTCAAATCCATCTTTCTATTATGGATAATAATAATTTTTTGTCTTACAAACACCACTGCACATGTCTTTACAGAAGTTAAAAAAATTAAGGACTTTTTGGTAAGGGGTAATCAAACTATACTAAGACACTAAACAAACATATATTTCATAAACATCTTTATGTTTTTTGTAAAAATCCAATGTAAGAATGAGCACCTTACCAATCAAACCAATTTAAAATAAAGTAATTACTACTGTTGCTATTTGTAAATAATTACTATTTAAAAAAATATTTGTACACAGATAGAAATTGAAGATGAAGAGAAAATAATATGTACATTTCCACTTTTTTGTTTTGAGCGTAAGAAACGGCTATGTTTCTTCGTAATGCACAACATGATCGAGAAGAAAATAAAGTGCTAGCCAAGAGGAGGAAATATACAGAAAGGTTATACGTAATTGTCCTATTTATTTTATAGTTTTAAATTAAATATTGTATTCTTTTTTATAAGACTAAGCTTCTTTTAACTATACATATAACAGACACTTCATCACCATTCACGGCTGTTAGTATCAAATATTCACATAAAAATGAATTTGAAAAATGTCTTACAGAGTCAAAACTAAATTAGAATATTCATATTCTCATAGATTAATTTGAGAGTGTCGTAGAAATTCATGGACAATTTTGATTTGCGAAACGTTAACGGTGTTTAGTAATGGCCGCTTATAAATGAATTAATTTGTGAAACGTTTTACAAAATCGAGAATCAACTTGAATTATTTATACTCTTATGAACCAAATTGAGAGTGTCTTACAAAGTCATGGAGCATTTCCGTGATTTCTCCTTTTATGTAGGTTTGTTGCAGACGCCTGCCCTACAATTTTTGCTTAATTTTTAGATCTATTAGTTTCTAAAAGTGAAGAGGGTATGGGCATTGAAAAATAATGGATTGGGGATTGAGATGAAATAAATGTATATATATATATATATATATATATATAAGTGAATATAAAACTGTTGAAATATATATGTATAAGTGGATATAAAGCTGTTGAAATTTATAACTGCACCCATTTGATACATTATCTAATTGAAAGGTAGATAATAGCTTTGTTATTTTATGGCAGTGCATGTTACCCTAGGAAACAGGTAATGATATGCACTTTTTCATATAAAACAATGTCTGGACTAAACACAAGATTATTGAACATTCAGAGACATGGGATTTTAAGTTGCCATGTTGCATGACATGCATCAGTGTACTGTGTCTTTAGTTCTTTCCTAATTTTGTTTTATCAGTCTGTCATGCTGTCTGTTGCAAATATTATGTTTTCAATAACAGTAATTTTGTTTTCTGGATTTGACGAATTCTTTTATTCAGAAGATTTTGACTTCGGATTGTGTAGCTAAGATTGCATTGACTTGAATTTGTGAGCCTGAATTCTGATCAAATTTGTTATACTTATATGAGTAATATTTAACAATGTTGACGTTTTTGAAATATTTATAAGAATAAGGACTTATTTGAGAACATTGTACAATTATAAAACCTCTTTGAAATATTCCACTTAGAAATTCCAAGATCATTGGGCCTAATAAAAACTTCCACTACCAAATTAATGGATCTAATGCAGCAAGTCTTCAACTAAATTCAAGACATTAACTAATAATAATGTACACATTTGTCCACCTTATTTATCTTAGTGCCCATCGGTTTTAAGCTGGAGATTTCAGCTACAGAGAAATTCAATGTCAAATGGCATTGAAATTTATCGAAACAAGACCAAACTCTTCTTCATTACCACTAGATTTCTTTGCATGATAGCTGTTTCAATATGTTCTTCATTTTACCCTGCAAGTAAATTAAAAAACAAAACATAGACAAAAAATAAAGGAATTCAAATCCAAATCAAAAGAGTGAAATAAACAATTAGTCTCTGGAGTGTTACCAATAATGGGCTAGAGCATTTTCCACTAGACTTTGTCTCCTCGGATTGGTTATCTTCTTTGTTCACTTTGAATTCATTTCTGCACCTGATAGTTAAGCTTGGAATCGTTTCCATCGACGGCGAGCACGAGCAGATTCGAACAGGTTGATTTATGTTTAACCATACACCCTTATCATAAATTTACAAAATTTCAATTATCATAAGGTATCCAATTCACTATACTACACATTACTTAGACATTAGTTGCATTTGAAAATGTCAAGAGTCCACACTGAAACTATATGCTTCATAAATGAGACACATACCTCATTTTTGTAGAGTTAATTAGGTCTAACTTTGAAATGGTATTAAAGTTTATCCAAATTATGTATGACCTAAATACATACACTTTTGTTTGTTTTTATTATATTAGGACATCTAATTACGTGTCACCACATAGATAATCGTAGAAATATAACACTAAAATGCATGCCAATTAATTCTTATTGAGTTTAATTGTCCTTAAGGTTGTATATATACTTTTCAAAGTCTTAAACAATCAACATCAACAAAAGAATTACCATACGTTAATTTTGACCATTCTAATAATTTAATTATAAATATAACAAATTTGATAAATTTTAAATCATTATAAACATTACGCAATTTAATAAGTGGTCTAATTAGTCCAGTTGATAAAAAGTTTGTTAATATTATCCGGAAAAACTTTTTTCACACGTTCAACTCATTTAAATACTTTTATTAAAAAAAAATGAGAGAGAGAATTTACCTTGGTTTTAATTTTAGGTGTTGATGGATTGACGATGGGTAATGAGATATTTTGGGAGGTTGATTTTCTAAGAAATCGAGAATGAGCGAGAAGCAGAGCACGACGATCATTTTCATACCCCTCTGTTTCTGAATTTCTAAAATTTTCGTGTGGCTTTGTTTTCTTCGTGGAGCGAGTTTTCACCGATTCGACGTACACTCTGATAACCACCCCATTCGCGTTCGTGTTTTTCGTGTCTTTTCGTTTCGGAGATGATGCGGCCATGCGATGGATTCTTTGATTTTGCAATCATCAAATGTAACAGAAAATTATTTTAATGATTTTAAAATTAATGCTACTCAATTTCGCTTTTCGTTCACGGATCGTGAATCTAACCATGGATTGTTTGGTAAAATGGATTTTGGGAAGGGGAAGTTTTATTATATTCGCAAATATTCTGTTTATTTCTTTATTAATTATTAAAATAAGTGTTGTGTTAGAAACAAAGTGAATTGTTGAAAATAATTAATATATTAGTTTAGTTTATGGAATGTATTTTTTTTTATTGATATTATAAGTAATATTTTTTAGCTGAATAAGAAATTATATTAACAGATAAGAATTCAAACTATAAGAGAATTGACTTTTTTAATTTTCATACTGTAATATTATCTAAAAGATAAAAAAGAATCAATATAATTATTTTAAATGTACACATTTATTAGTTTTACGATTAATTCACACTACTTTCACTTGTCACCAATGAGAATATTAATGTTTATAAAACTCATATAGATGTTGAATAGAGATATAATAATGATGAATTATGTCAACAATTATTATTAAGTCAAATTCAATAATATTTATCCAAAATATAAACAACTTTTACTATATTAAATATTTTACTCCTAAAATACTCTTAATTTAATTTAAATTTTTCTACTCCTATTTTAAATATCATAATTAATGCATTTATGTTTATGAAGTATTCTATAGGTAATTTTGGAAATTTATTTATTTATTATTCAATCCTAATAAAAATGAATTGATTCTTTAATATGTGTGTATCATCATTTTTTGGTGCTTAAATACAGAACCTGATGGAGTAACTTGGTACAAGTTCATTTGCCAAAAAAAATATTTTTTAACGGTATAAAGTGAAAGCTTAATTCAAAGGAAGTTTGGCATTTATAAATAATTTATTGTGACTTATGTTGAATAAAAAGCTAATTAAATAAATTGTAAAAGTAAATTTTAAATATACTATAATAAAAAAATGTGTAATAAAATTAAAAGGACAAATGAATAAAAGTTGGACAGTAGACATTTGAAATTTTTACATGAAGATAATTAAGTGGGATATGCTATTATGATTTAAGGGGTGACTAAGAATTTTTAAGATCTTTTATAGGTTTTTCTGGTTACAAGAATTTTTATTAAGACACTGTTTGTTAATAAACTTACCTTACAAACAAGCTTATAGTTTGTTAAACTAACTTATAAACTTGTTGCATTAAAAAAGATGTCTTTGATGAATAAGTTTTTATCATCAGCTTAGAGTTTATTTTGAGATGCTCGTTCAAGTAGTGTTTGAACTTATAATTTATAATTTTTTATATTTTTTATTTATTTACAACTTTATTATTTTATTTATTTTTGTAATACAAAATAACTACT
>JBBPBR010000004.1:59426585-59440348 GCA_037974775.1 Cicer pinnatifidum | reverse complement strand
ATTCATATTTTTTAGGACAATCTAAAAAAATATTTTAATTAGATTTATAATTGAAGAAAACCTTTAACCAAATTGAAAAGAAGTTTTGATTAAGATTTATCTACAAGAAAATATGAATTATTTACAAGAAAATTTGATCAAGATTTATCATAAATAAGATATGATTTATTTACAATAAGATTTGATCAAAACTTATCACAAAAAGATATGAATTATTTACAAGAAGATTTGATCCAAATTTATCACAAGAAGATACATTTATTATTTGCAACGATATGATTCAAATTTTGACAAAGGACAAAATACAAACAGTATCAATCTGAAGAGTTTACAAACTCAATTTGAACAAAATATGAATAGTATCAATATGAAGAATTTACAAAC
Organism: Cicer pinnatifidum; assembly: GCA_037974775.1. NCBI lineage: Eukaryota > Viridiplantae > Streptophyta > Magnoliopsida > Fabales > Fabaceae > Cicer > Cicer pinnatifidum. Next base: position 59,439,964 of record JBBPBR010000004.1, on the reverse strand, counting down.
TCAATATGAACAAAATAGCAACATAATCAACCTGAATAATTTACAAACTCAATCTGAACAAAATACGGATAAAATCAATCTAGAAGAACTGCTCATATTGGATTCAAAAATAAAGAATTCGCTAAAGAACATATTATCAAAAAAAATATTATTCAGAATTATTTTTGAATAAGGTCATTGTTGATCAATAAGTGGAGTTTTCAAGTACTTATTAAGTTATAATAACTTTTTGCATAAGGCCGAATACATTGTTGTAATTAAGCCTGGTGAGGCTAAGAAAATATACACTTTCTATTCATCCTCACACATAGAAAAATAGTAAAAGTATCAAAGTACAAAAAATGTTGTCTTTGATTTATGAGACACACCATTATAGGTGTTGGGAAAAGAAAAAGCCAAAAGGACAAATCACATCAAAATTAATGAAAGCATCATCCTCATACAAACCAGATCTGAGGATTGACCACCACAATCGTCCTTTCAGCATACTTAATAGGAGAATAAAGGCTAAATGGCAGTTTTACAAATAAAGACAAGTCCAAGGAAACTTAGCAAAGTCTCCAACAACTATATTTTGTTAGCCCACATGTTTGAAGCTCCAAAGACAATTATAAATAGAGGAGTATTAATCTTCAAACATGAAGAGAATCATCTACAAGAAAATATTCAAGTTATTCAAGAATATCATCATTTTCTTCGTTCTACACACTCTTTTAAATTTAAACAGATCTCAGGATCATTTTTATTGAGTGCATTATATACAACTTCATATCACTATCTTATCTTAGAAAGTTGTAATTTGATTCCTAAAACAAAGCAAACACATTACTATCTATATATCCCCAATATACTTAAGTTATTTTGTAAGCATGTTGATACTGGTAAAAATATAGTGTTGTAAGCCTAATGAGGCTAAGAAAATATACACTTTAGATAGAGGTCCGCAAAGAGGACAAGTCAGTTTGAGCAATAGTAAAAACTTACAAGTTTGTGAGGACTGAACGTAGACTACATTGGGTGAACAAGTATAAATTTGAGCGTGTCATTTTCTATACTTTCTCTTCTTTATTTATTTAACTATCACTTAAAGTTTCAAATTTATATCCTTTGACTTTTATTATCTCGTAGAGGATGCAGAGTTAAAAAATGATTTTAAAAGTTACAATATCTCTATTCAACCTCTTTTCTAGTGATATTTTAGTTACTTCAAGTAGTATTAATTAAATAATACAATTTAAAAGAAGTGCATTTAAAATAAAAAGAGTAAATCATTTTGAGACAATTTTTTTTACAAATAGATGAATTATTTTAGCATTGATCGAGTAATTAGGTGACAATAGGCAAGTAACTTGATTTCGTTCATGTTATACAATTCTTTCTCGCGAAATTTGAACCAAACTAAAGGAATAACATGTTGGTTTTGATTTAGTTCAGATGTGGTTGACATTTAAAAAAATTAAAAAATTAATTCTACAAAAAAAAAATCCACTAATTATAGTATCTTTTTTATATTAAAATATTTGTAATAAGGGTGAAATGGATCCTTTTAAAAAAAATGTAACAAATTAGATTGGTTCCAAAATTTAGAGAAAAATCAAAGTCAATTAAAAATATGTAGTTTGATTTGGTTCAATTTTTACTATATTATTTTTTAAATATAATAAAAAGAAAATAAAATTTATGAAGAATATGTTTTTGTATAGATTATACATAGGAGAAAAATGTGACTTTGAAAATCGATTCAAAAACCACTAATGTGAAAATATTACATTCTCCGACTTGATTATCGCAATACAATAATTTATGAATATTAATAATATATATAATATTTACTCAAAGGAGACAATTATTAGATAAATAGTAAATAAAAAAATAAAAAAATTGTAGAGAGTGTTTGACCAATATAAAATGACTTTGGAAACAACATTTCTAAAAGATGAAATGAAAACGTGATGGATTTGATTCACTATATCCCCACGTCTCATGCCCACCACAACTCACAATGCCTCTATATAAACTCCCCTCACTCCATCCATTTCTGCTCACAAATCAACGTTCCATTTACTATTTTCATTTTCAATCCCAAGGAACTATCCTCTTGCATTCTCTTGCTAAAAAATACCTTGAACAAAATCAAACATTCCATTTACTATATTTTCCTCAATGTCTACTGCCATTGACAAGCGTGGACCTAATTACACTGCCCTTGATCAATACGGCGTCGTTCACACCTTTAATAGAAACCCGAAAACTCCACTACTATTGGATTACTCATACGAAGATGAAAATAATAAGTACTTGAAAATGATGAAAAACATAATTCTAAAAGGAAAATCCGAAGTAGAACCCTCAGTGTTAGATCCTCGTGATGAAGGAACTTCAGATCACTGGATCCAACGAGACGCGTCCTTATTGCGTCTCACTGGAAAACACCCTTTCAACTCAGAGCCACCACTACAAACCCTCATGCACCACGGTTTCATAACCCCCGTTCAACTCCACTACGTTCGCAATCACGGACCCGTTCCCAAGGCCCAATGGGACGATTGGACCGTCGAAGTAACGGGTCTCGTCAAATACCCGGCCCAATTCACAATGGACCAACTAATCCATGACTTCCCCAGCCGCGAATTCCCTGTTACACTCGTTTGTTCTGGAAATCGCCGCAAGGAACAGAATATGGTGAAACAGACTATTGGCTTTAACTGGGGCCCATCTGCCACGTCAACTTCCTTGTGGCGCGGTGTACCGTTAAGGAAAGTGCTCAAGCGCTGTGGAATCTTTAACCGTAACAGTGGGGCCCTCTTTGTTTGCTTCGAAGGCGCTGAAGAACTGCCAGGTGGCGGTGGATCTAAATACGGAACCAGTATCACGAGCGAGGTTGCACTGGATCGCAGCCACGACATCATTCTTGCTTATTTGCAAAACGGTGAAGTTTTACCTCCTGATCACGGTTATCCTGTACGGGTGATTGTACCTGGTTTCACTGCAGGACGCATGGTGAAATGGTTGAAGCGAATTATTGTGACAACCAAAGAATCTGATAGCTATTATCATTATCATGATAACAGAACACTTCCCTCTCATGTTGATGCTGAGCTTGCCAATGCAGAAGGTATATATGTATTTTCCTTTCACTCTTTTATTAACTACTAATTTTACTGAGTTAATATTGATTATTATTAATTTATTTCATAATTGATCATTAGCGTGGTTCTACAAGCCGGAGTATATTATCTACGAGTTGAACATAAACTCCTTAATAACCACGCCGTGCCATGGTGAGATATTGCCCGTTAACTCATACACTATTCAGAGGCCTTATATACTAAGAGGCTATGCATATTCGGGTAAGTTTTATTATATAATCTCATCTTATCTTATGGACTATCAATATTTCTAATTGAAGATGTTTTATGTTTGACACATGTCATGTTTGGCATTGATATTGATTACATTCAAATCATCCATTTCTTACAATATTTGTGCTTTGCACATCTAAGTCTAACTTATGAAACATTAATACATACACAGATAGGAGTGGGAATAAGTCGAATCAGACTCAGAAATGTTTGAGTCTGATTTGCGACTAATTTTTTCCGCTTAACCTCACTTTTAAAAAAAAACTAGTTTGGCTTAAAAGTCTATTTTATTCTCTTAAATAGGATAAACTAGGCTTTTATATATAATAAAATGTAATAAAATTATAAATAGCAAGTATCCAACATCTTCCAAATAAATAAATAAGCAAAATGAACTCATAATTAGTAAATTTAAAATAAAAAGTAACTAATATTAATAAATAAATAAAAAATAATAATATTAATAAATAATTATATATATATATATATATATATATTGGCCTAATAGACTTTTTTTTGTAAGTCTGGTCTATTTAAATTTATTTTAAAAAAAATATGAGTTTGATCTTTTTATTGAATAGGTCATCTCATATGTGTTTGACGAACTGTCTGACCTATTCTTACTTCTGAATATAAATATCAAACATACGTTAACATAAATTATACTTTAAAAAATAAATTAATTAAACGTAATCAGTGAATACATATCGTGTCAGTATTGAATAATCATGTGTGTCAAACACAATTAAAACATGTCCCAAAACAAAAGTCTTGGTGCTACGTAGATCTCAATAATAAGAAATTTAAATTGGTAAATAATTTTTGGATATGTGATATGCAGGGGGTGGGAGAAAGGTGACAAGAGTTGAGGTGACGATGGACGGAGGTGAAACGTGGCAGGTATGCAGATTGGAGCATACAGAGAAACCGAACAAATATGGTAAGTACTGGTGTTGGTGCTTCTGGTCATTGGAGGTTGAAGTTTTAGACTTGTTTGGAGCAAAAGAGATTGCGGTGCGTGCGTGGGATCTTGCTCTCAACACTCAGCCAGAGAATCTCAATTGGAATCTTATGGTAAAATACTAAGAATATTCTCAACTTCATCTTCTTTTATATTGGTTGACTTTGACTTGGCTTGCATCCACCTCACGATTTTTAGAATCTTGCTTTGGTTTACTGAATCTAACCAATACTAGTAAGTTCTTATATTATAAAATTATTTGTCACAACCACAATTCTTAATTATTTACTCCCTTGTCTCACACAAACCTTTTCACGATAATTATATGTTACGTAACCATCGATGACAAAAAGTCAAAAGGTGATGAGGTGACAATTATAATTATATATGGAGAAGGACATAGACATATAAAAGAGTGTACCAAAATGGAAGGGTATCTATAAAAAAAATAAAAAATTCATTAGTACCTCCATATAATATTTTTGCAGTTCCATAAAAGTAAACTTGTTTAGCTATTAAACAGAGTAATATATAAGACGGTGGCATATGATGAATGATGACGAGGACCACAATCCCTTGCTTTATGGCCAGCAAAAATACTGTCTCACCTTAAATAATAATTTTTTCCAGGTTACTTATTGAGGGTAATTTATTCATGATGTAATGAAAATAAATTTGATAAAACTTTAATTTATGAATCCTACTTACAAATTTATTTATGTAATAATATTTTATTGAATGTTAACTTAATTACCTACAACTCTTCAAAGATAATATAAGTTTCACGGAATAGAAAAGTCCACACTAAATTTTCAAATTATATGTTAACTCCGCATTAAGTGAAAACTTGACTTTTTAATTTTGGTTTAGTCCCTAATAATTATATATATATATATATATATATATATATATACTATTAAATTAATTGATTAATAGTCAAATGATGGAATTTAATAAATCAATTTGTTCATATTATAGAATATTTAATACCATTAAATTTTTAATTTTTGCATTTTGAATCTTTTTTAATTTATTATAATTTTTAATTAAAAAATTTAAATTATAAAGATAATATATATAATTGTTGTGTCTAAATTACTTAAACAAATGTACTATTATTGATTTAGTCGAACTTTAATATATAATAAATAAACACAATTGATTAAAAATTTTGATAGTATCAATAATATGTAAATTCATAAACATAGTTAATTTTCTGTAGAAAAAAGAAAAAGAAACATAGTTATTTTTTTTCTTTTTATTAACGATATGAAAAAGAAAATTATACAAATTCGAAAAAATAGAGTAATAAATATTTAGAAATATGAGGAAAAAAACAATCTTTTATGGATAATGTAAAATGATGTAAAGTGAAATGACTTTTTGTGTTCATAATTACTTATAATATGAAAGTATTAATTTTGTGTATACATTTGAACTTTGCAATGTATAGGGCATGATGAACAACTGTTGGTTCAGAGTGAAAACAAACGTGTACAAACCTCAAAAGGGAGAGATTGGCATAATGTTTGAGCACCCAACCCAACCAGGAAACCAATCTGGTGGTTGGATGGTCAAACAAAAAGAACAACCACTCCAAACCCCCAACAACAATATTATTGTCTCTCCCTCACACCACACTACAACCTCAAAAGTATACACCATGTCTGAGGTCAAAAAACATAACAACCTCGAATCAGCTTGGATTGTCGTTAACGGTCACATCTACGATTGCACCTCCTACCTCAAAGACCATCCTGGGGGTGCCGATAGCATTCTCATCAACGCTGGCACTGATTGTACAGAGGAATTTGAAGCCATCCACTCTGATAAAGCAAAGAAAATGCTTAACGATTACTTAATCGGAGAGCTTCTTGTAACTGCCAACATCAATAACAATAATAATGACGTCATCAAGGAAGTTACAAAAATTCATAACAATAATATGGCTCTAATTAACCCACGTGAGAAAATTCCATGTAAGCTAGTTTCAAAAAAATCAATCTCTCACAACGTTAGAATCTTCCGTTTTGCTTTACCTTATGAGGACCAACTCTTGGGTTTACCAACTGGGAAACACTTATATGTATGCGCCACTATTGATGAGAAGCTTTGCATGCGAGCTTTTACACCAACGAGCGGTGTAGATGAAGTTGGATATTTTGATCTAGTGGTTAAGATTTATTTCAAAGGGATGCATCCAGAGTTCCCTAACGGTGGATTAATGTCTCAACATCTAGATTCATTGCCTATTGGTTCAAGTTTGGATTTTAAGGGCCCATTGGGCCACATAGAGTATATTGGTAAAGGAAATTTTATGGTTAGTGGGAAAAACAAATTTGCAAAGAAGTTAGTTATGTTGGCTGGTGGGACCGGGATAACACCTATTTACCAAGTGGTTCAAGCGATTTTAAAAGATGAAGAGGATTTGACTGAAATGTATGTTGTGTATGCTAATAAAAGTGAGGATGATATATTGTTGAGGGAAGATCTTGATGTGTGGGCTAAGAAGTATGAAAGGTTAAAAGTGTGGTATGTGGTGCAAGAAAGTAAAAGAGAAGGGTGGGAATATAGTGTGGGGGTCATCACGGAAAGTATGTTGAAGAAACATATTCCAGAAGCTTCGGTTGATACGCTCGCATTGGCATGTGGGCCACCACCTATGATTCAGTTTGGGGTGAAATCCAATTTGGAGAAGTTGGGATATGATATCAAGAACAACTTGCTTTTGTTTTAGGGATATATGTTTTATATCTATATCTGTATACTTTGTTTGCTTATATGATTAAATAATTGATTCATCCCTATGTATTGTACTATAATAATAATAATACAATAATACACTCACGTCACTTTTTGTCCATTCACGTGAAATATGGTTAGTCAAATGGAAAAAGTATATTTAATTCAGTTAAATAAGTATATAGTTAATTCAACTACAGTAAAAAAATGTGATTAATTTAATTATATAATTAACTAAAAAATTTAATATAATATCAATTCTATTTAATTGAATTAATTAACATTTTTACATGTACTTAATTGGATGTTGTTGGTGTGTGAAAAAAATGGGTGTTTGATTATTCTAAAATTAAATCGTATATATGTATTGTTTTTTCAAGAAATGATATATAAAATAAAAGTAAAGAAAGATATATGGGATCAAATTAATGACATACCAACACCACTCATAGAGAATTGTACCAGGCACCCCCCCAATCTGACCTGCCACCCACCGTCATGAGTAAAAGACTATTTTGCCCTCAATTATCACTAATTCATTCGAAAGTTTAAAAAATTTCATTCTGGACCACTCAAAAATTGAAACCTTCGAAAATCAAAAGCAACCTTCGAAACTTTGGCATCCTTTTCAAACTTTCGAAACCCAGCAAATCTTCGAAAGTTTCATGTGAACCTCGAAAGTTTTAAACCCAGAACACATAGAACCTCGAAAGTTTCCCTCATCTCTGAAAGGTTCGAAGTGAAGCTCGAAGATTTCGAAAGTTTCGAAGGAGATGGAAATTTTCGAAATGAGAACGAAACTTTCGAAATGGGAATGAAAGTTTCGAAACTGGGCTTGAAACTTTCGAAAGGGAAGGAGGAAATTTTTGAAACTTTTTTATCTTGCCTTTATTAGGGTTTAACATTATTTATTTGTTGCATTTTTGTTTGCCTTGTTTTTTGCCTTTTTTTTTATTACATTATTTTTTTATTGTTTATAATTTTTTTTAATATTTATATATTGATATGTTGTGCGTTTGGCCAAATTATTCGCAACATTATATATGAAAACTTATTCAAACATTTTGAAAATTTTGAAATATGAGGTTTCGAATGTTTGGTATATATGGAAACATCCAATTTCGGAAATTTAGAAAACGAAAGTTCCGAAATACATTTTTTTTAATAATAAATAATAATAAATTAATAGTAATAAATAATAATAAATATATAGTAATAAATAGTAATAAATTTCCTACTTAATTTAAAAAATAGTAATAAATTTAATTAATAATAATATTATAAATTTATTTTTTTAAATAAAATTTTAATTATAAATTAAAACTTTTGAAAGTTTCGATTTTTTTGAAATTTTCGAAATTGAATTACTTCGAAAATTTGAAAGTTTCGAAATGTATTTCGAAAATTTGAAATTTTCGAGAATCACATTTCGGAAATTTTAAATTTATCAAAATTTTCGAAAATTTTGATTTTTTTTGAAAAATTATGGATATAGATTTTTTAAAAAATGACAAAATAGTCTTTATGAAAAAATGGGGCGTGGGAGGTAAAAGTGAGGGGTGCACGGTACAATTCTCCCACTCATAATACTTGTATGAGTAAGCCTTGGCCCGAACTAGATGCTATTTTCAATCTAGAACCTTAATATACAGTATATATACAATGCTATATTATGCAATCAGAGATAACCCAGAGAAGAGACACCCATGATGTATATATTGGATTTGTTTGTGTAAGATTTTTAAAAATTGATTTTGATTTTGATTTTGAGTTTCTATTTTTTTAATGAGAATTTATTTAAAATAGTATAAGTTGTTTTTACTCGTGTTTGTTATTCACTAAATAAAATAATTTTGACATTTAAAAATTTAAATATTTATTATTAAAGATTTTAACTGAATAAAAATCATTTTTTTAAATGATTTTTATAAATAATTTTTATTTTAATTATTTTTTAAAATTTTACTATTCAAAAAAATTATATCAAATAAATGAAATACTTAAAATAATATTTTAAAATAAATTATTTAAATCCAGTGTTTATTTGAAGTTTTGTTTTAAAATTCTTTTTAAAAAAATTGTAACAAAATAAATATTATAAAAATTGTTTTTTTAAAAAAAAACTTAAGCAACCGGATCCATTATATAAGATACTAGAATATTCAATTAATGGCCAAACAGTAAGAAAAATATATCAAAAAGTGGATACTAATTAATTTTATTACTAAACTTTGTGACAAAAATATAGATATTTTATTACTAATCCAACATTTCTAGTAATGTATGAAAATGTGAACAAAATATCCTCTAAAGTGATCGAGTATTTATTATTAATATTTTTTTTAAAATGCAGGATTAAAGTGATCGAGTATTTATTGAGAATTATTATTAAAAAATTAAATAAACGATATGTATATGTAAATTCTATACAGAACTTTTATAAACACTCATTTTAGAAATAACTGTTGTAAATGTTCTAGATTAAAAAATCTATTAAGACGAAGCGTCATTCTTAAAAGGGTATTACATTTCCAAAAACTGTTAAAATTAAACTATATTCCAGTCATTAGAAGTGGCTACATCTTCCGCTATGAAAGAGGATAATTAAGGCGATTTTGCGGTGTCTTTTTAAGGTGTAACACGGTTAGATTTCTAATATTAAAAAATTCATTTTCTTTCCTAACAAATTAAAATAGTGTGTTTTGATACTATAAAATTAAATTAATAGTTGAAAAATATGTTTTCTATGAATGAGTTTGACTATATTTAAATTTTATCTGTTGTATTTTTTTTATAATAACATTTTTATTATAATTTTAATTATAAAAACAATTTATTTAATTATAAAAATCAAAACTGAATAGATAAATATATTAAAATTTTAAATTTAATCAACTTCTTTAATGAATACTACAAAATATATATATATATATATATATGGATTGAATAAAAAATAAATTATTCATTAAAATATTTATAATAGCCGTAAACACTCTTTCTTTAATTTTTTATTTTATTTTTATAGTAGTGTATAACTTCTTCTTTTAAATGTTAGACTTGTGAGTTTTAATTGTGTCATTTTTTTCCGAGCGGACATGTCATTCACGGGTTGTAGATAAAATAATTTGATTAATTAACGAATAGAGAATGACAAAATTCAACGTATTATTACTAATCAATATTATGAATTCCACATTATTGGGTTACTAGATTGAAATGCTTGGTGACGTTACACTCCTACGGCTGAAACCTAGCAGCCGCCCCTTTTTGTCGTGTTCCATCTTCTTTTCTTTATTCTGATGTTGAATTTTTTTGTTTGAAATCATTTTACAATTTTTTTTATTTAAATATATTTTATATATTTTTAGTTTTTTCTCACATATTTTTATTACCGTGACTTTGTTGTCTTGATATTAGTTTATTCCTTGCACTCAATATAATTTGTAAATACCACATGATAGAATGATGAAAAGACTTATTTATTTCATTAATTGTAAATCAATTAATATATGAGTCAATCTAACTAACTAATAACATATGTTAATGGATTTTAACCAACCAACTAATTGATTGATTAGTTAAGTTGGTTACAATATCTATTTGTTATATTACTTCAAATATAAATCATTTTATTTTTTACTTTAATTCAAGTATCTAAGTAATATCACTCCTAATATTTCTTCAACTTCTCAAATCTATTTGTTCTTAATGGTTTGGTCAAGATATCCGTTGCTTGTATTTTAATATGGTAGTATATCAGTTTGTTTCCTCCAATTTGATCTCTTAAGAAATAAAACAGTGTCTCTATATGATTGCTCCTTCTATGAGACACAGGTTTTTTTTTGCTAGATCAAATGATAAGATGTTGTCAATCATCAATGAAACCAATTTGCATATCTCAATCTTTAACTCACTAAGTAAGAATTCGAGCCACAAGACTTGGCATGTTGCATAGGTGACAACAATGCATTCTACCTCACATTAGGATAATGTTATAACTAGTTATTTCTTTGAGCTCTATGCAATTGAGGACTTCATGAACTTGAAGATATATACTGATGTGCTTCTTCTATCACTTTTGTCCCCACACCAATCTGAATATTCAATCAGATCTTCATGATATTGTTTCATGTTTATTCGAAACAGAGTTTCATGCTTTAGTGTTCCTTGAACATATCTCACGATCCTCTTTGCTGCAATCAAGTGAGTATGCTTGAGATTTTCCATAAATATGCTAATAACTCCAACACTATATCATAAATCAAGCCTAATATTGCACAGGTACATTAGTGATCTAACAATCTATTTGAACAAAGTGGTGCCAACCAGTTTTTCTTCAACTCCTTTTTCTAACTTCGCATTTACTTCAATTGGAGTGACAACAAAATTACAATCAACCATGTTGTATCTACTCAAGAGTTGACTAGCATTTTTCTTTTGGATCTATCATCATCCCTTCCTTTATTTAGTAAATTCCATACCATATAAGTAAGACAGTTTTCCTAAATCTAATACTTCAAACCCATTCTTCATGATTAGTTGGAATTCTTCAATTTCCTCGTTGTTACTGTCAGTCACCAGCAGATCATCAACATACAGACAAATCAAAAGCATTGCTGGCCTTTCATTTTGAGTGTAGTATTTCACATGTACACCATATTCAAATGTCCATTTGGTGAAAGCAATGTTGATGAGTAATGGGTTAATCATTATATTCCAAGCTTTGGTAGCTTGCTTCAAACCATAAAGAGTTTTTCTTAATTTGAGCACCTTATCTTTATTTCCCTTGATCACATTTTCTGGTGATTGAGATACATAAACTTCTTCTTCAAGCAAAACATTCAAAAATGAAAATTGATATCATGTTGGCACTTCTCCCAACCTCTTGCACTAGCTAGTGCTATTACAAGCCCAATTGTCTCCATTCTTACTACCATAGCAAATACCCCATAATAATCAATCTCTATTATTTGTATAAATCCTTTGGCAACCAACATAGCTTTGTACTTGTCAATTGAACCATTTGGGTTTAGCTTAAGCTTGTCGACTCATATATGCTTTTTTCTAAGAGGTAGATCAGTCAACCTCGTTGTCGTTGTACACCTCAAACTCACTTAATTATATTGGTGGTTCCCTTGATCTTTGAGTTTTGCTTGACTATACTCTCTCGTCAACTACTTCTTCATTGTGTTGACAGTCATCCAACAATTATGTAGGAAATCATCTTTGTTCATTGGTGTTGGTGTTTTTTTGCTTCCAATCCCATAACTCATGCTCAGCTATCTTCACATCTCTACTCACTATAATTTTTCCTTTAAAAGGATCATATATCTTATAGGCTCCAATAAAGTGATACCAAACTAGAATCATGACTTTACTCTTATCTTGTAATTTTCTTCTCTTTTGGTCTACTACATGTCTAAAATATAAAGCTCCAAAAGTTCTTAAATGTCCCACAACTGGTCTCTTGCCACTCCACACCTTATTTGGCACCTTCTCATGCCATCTCTTGTTGGACATTTATTCAGTATATAGTCAGCAGTTGATGCAATCTCACTCCAAAATTTGTGTGGCAACTCTTTTCATTTCAACATACTTCTAGTCATATTTAGGATGGTTCTATTTATCTTTTCTTTAAATCCATTATGTTGAGGTGTATAGGGAGCAATCGCTTCATTTTCAATTCCATTTTTCACATTGAATTCCTCAAATTTACGTGAGGTATATTCACCAGCTCCATCATAATTAATCAACACAACTATGATTCTCGAATGCAAATCCTATCAGCATTTGTCAGTTGAACTAATGTTTAAGTTAATTTTTATTAGGCTTGATTGTAATTTTAGTCCCCTATTTTTACTAATTCACCAAATTAGTCCTTGTATTTTAAAAGTCGACAGTTTTGGTCTCTCACTCAGATTTTTGAACTAAAGAATGACAAATTCACATATTTTTAATAATCTGACATACAATTATATGATATAGAAATCATCTAGATGCATTAATTATTTATATGTTATTGATTAAATTAAAAATATGAAAAAATTTGAAAGTTAAACTATAAATATTTTACTGCGTTTTATTCCAATTTCATGGGTGTTAATCATTACATATTGTCGTATCATATGTCACATTATTTAAATCATATAATATCTTCATTTTTTTAGTTAATAAATTAGAGGAAATGACCAAAATTATCGACTTTTAAAATAGAAGGATTAATTTTATGAATCAATAAAAATAGAAGTACTAAAATTACAATTAAAATTTTTTATTAATATTTAATCTAATGCACGTAAATATATTTTATAATA
>JBBPBR010000004.1:59382737-59399248 GCA_037974775.1 Cicer pinnatifidum | reverse complement strand
ATTTTATAATAATAATCTGAGTAAATTATTATTCTTATTATATCCAGGTGATTTCTAATCCAACTAGATCAGATAAAATAAAATTTTATTAATTTATCATATCTTATTAATTTATCAAATACTAAAGTAAAATAAGACAATGATTTATTCTTATTATGTTTTTTATCTTATCTATGAAACGAGTTTTTAATGTTTAAAGGAGTATGAAACGAGTTTTTAATGTTTAAAGGATTAAAGAGTGAATATAAGGGACAACATAACAGATTGTTATTATTAAACTGCATTCTATAACCATTAAATTCATATTTTATCGATTTTCTGTTATTGATTCTATGTTTTATTTGGCTTGAATATTTACTTCGTTTTTTCTTGGCACAGTGCTTTAGCCTTTAGCTGGGTATTTTTCTGATTCTATGAACACAATTATTTGAGTCATTAAAAAAACGTCCAATCCTCTGACTTGTAGAATAATGCGGAATTTATAGAACCAAATGAAAGTATAACTGTCTGCTTTAGTTTGAAGATTAACATATTTTATTTTAAATTATAAATGCCACTTTATATAAATTAATTAGTGGCTATTAGTTGACACACGCATATATTCTAGTATTTGTTTAATTGGTTCTAAATTGCGATCCTTTGAGCCTGCACGATAAATTATTCCATTCCATTCACCACATTGCAGATAATAGTTAACACTGAACAGAGTGACCGAAAGAGAAAAAGTATGCTAAAATAATTGACTATTTTACTTAACATATTTTGGAAGTTCGAATCGGATGCATAAGAATCCATGGACCAACCTACAATGTACGTGTATATATGGATAAATTAGGACCACTTGTTGAATTAATTAAAGTTGTTTTGTTTCGTACTTCTTATATTAACGAATTTAATAACTATACATTATGTATTTTACACTGATATTAAATATATATCGTTATTTATGTAGTCATTTTATGATAATAGTCACAATTATATGATGAAATAATAAAATCAACAGTTTTTATTATCTAACGGTATAAAATTAGTTTACACCGTTCATCTTCCGTTTTCTCTATATTAATTATGTATAGTAAAATTAACTAAAGTTATAACGTGATCCAAATAATATCCACCTTTCACGTTGTGCAGCACTTGCAAAGCAAGTAGTAATATATAATTTAGCAAATTTTACAGTTATATAAGTTGTGAGTGACTTTCCAGAAGTTATGAGTTGTTAAAACAGACCTTAATGGTCCCGCTAAATTTATTTATGAGATATTATAAAGGCTAGTTTGTTTTGTCATGCATACGAAGTAATTCTGTTTTTCTTGATTCTGAAGTGTCAAATTGCATATTAAATAATTCATTTTGAGATTTAGATTTGATGCAATTGTCATCACTAACTCCATATATTTCCGCAGTCACTACATTTGCAGTTATTAAATTCAGATTCAACGATTTATATTTTAATATAAATTTTAATTTTTTTTTTTATAAAAACTAAAATAACAAACTTTAAATTTATGCAGTTTGATTTTGATCTAACAATAAAACATAGTGCACAAATTTAAATCTCAATTTCTTCTTCTTATAATAGTTAGACACTTTTCTCCTAATGATGATCCATTTGGTTGGGTGAGTGTAATATTACTTATTAGGCTAGAAGATCGAGGTTTATAACACTTGTTTAAAATGCATACAATTTTTCTTTTTTTATTTGGTATGGAACATTATCCTACTCCTAAAATACATTGCAGAATCTAACATACAGATCCACGAAATGATATACCTTCTGACTGTTTGGTTTGTGAGTGCGTGTGACGTGTCCCTTACAAAACTAAGAAACGATATGTTTGAAGAAAAATGTGAGTATACAATATTATATTATAATCTGAAATAAATTTTTGAAACTAAAGTTGGCATGTTGCAATTTAATATTAGTAGGAAAATAGGACATAGGTTAATAATTTAAAATTTTAAAAGTAATTTTTTTAAAACTTGTATTTTCAATATTTTATAATTTTAACTATTATTTTTTAATAAATTTTCCCAGTTTAATAAAAAAGAATTAGTATCTTTAATATGTGTCTTAAGAGTTAAGATCTTTTCATTTATCTCCTCCATTACTATAGTTTCAAAGGGTTTTTGTTTGTATAAAAATATTTAGGCTCACTAAATGTCACATTATTATGTTACACTTTCAAAACTTTGATAATGAAAGAAAATGGAGGTGATAAATTAATGGAGAAGTTTCCAAGGATGCATGAGTCATATTAATAATATGATTAATATTTCAGTTGATCAATACAATATATGATTCATAGTGGATATTGTTTAAAAATTATTTGAAATTATAACAATGATCGAAGACACTCCTTAGAGGTACGTAAAAGTTCACAACTTTCTTCGTGAGATACTGACGTAATTGATATAAGTTTGACAAGTTGAGTTATAATGAACACATTCATTTTAGGATGAAACATTAACCATGACGTGTTATTGTAAGAAAAATTTTCAAAATATATATATTTTTTAAATGATTGAAGTACTTGACAATAATCTAATTTCGTTCTTTTTACTCACAAGTTACAAACTTACAATGACACCGTCTAATACCAATTAAAAAATTATTACAATATTAAATTGTTAGATGTAGTTATATTTAATTAGATATGATTTAAGGTATTTAAAAATTAATTTAGATTATGTGCAATATTATTAAATTAATTATATTAAGAACATTATATAAAAATATATTATACTCTAATTGTATCATAGTTCTTTAGATTATCATGTGTCATAATTCTTTAGATTATCATTTCAAATTTTATAATTTTCTTTCATTATCCACTCTTTCTTGAACTCAATGTTTATCCTTTCAAAGCACACAACAATGACTATTCCTTATTGGTCTTTGTTGATGCAAGTCTCTTCTTTCTAATTGTTGGTTTGAATAAAGTTGTCTTTGCCTTTTAACTCTTATCCAACTTCTAAGGCAAGCTTCAACAAATGATGCTTACTATTCATCCAATTTTTTCTTGATAATTGGAAAGATAAAAATATTAATACATGTAAATTCGATATTTGAATAAAGATCGGAGCAAAGAGTTTTAATAATGACAAAATGTGTTGCATTGACATCGAGATTCTCTATGTACGTATTTCAGTTTGTTTAAGTGTCAAAGTATACAAGACAATTTTTTTTTTACACTTTTATTAATACCAATTTTTGTTGTTGAAATTTCTCATGCATTTTAAAATTCGGTGGTATACTTATTTTATTTGTAATCATTATTGACTTTCTTATATGTTTTCATGTATGATAGTTAAACATTTTATATTTCTTTATATCCTTAGTTAAACATTTGTAATTCTATCTACGGTACTAATACAATTATCATTCTTTTTGATCTTTTATCTTATAGTAGTTATATATTTTTTTCGATGTTTTCATTTTAAGGTGGTTAAACTTTGTAAACCAAATATAATATAAAAAAATGACTAATCTAAATATAGTAATATTTATTAAAAAAATGTCATTTAAAGTATGCTTCAAATATACTAAATTTTATCTTGAAAACTTTATAATTGATTGTTCAATAATATCTAAACGATTCAAAAATTGTTTTTAAAATAGTTTTACGATTCAAAAATTATTTTTAAAATAGTTTTTCGAAATTAAAAGACTTCGATTACCAATCCACCACAATTTTGATCCCAAATATACGAATGGTTTTTAATTAGAAACAGTCAAGACAACAACCTACTTTTGATCACCCAAAAAACAACAATCATATGATCCAATTATCTGCCAAATTCATTTCTTTCTTTTTTTAGTGTATAAAGCAAGGGAGATGACTTGGTAAAATATTAATGAGATAAGAATTTGTTACTATGAGAGTCGAACACGTAAACAATTATTTTAGTAACTGAATATGTGAGAGTCTATCATTATATAAATTAGTGTCTAACTCGTGCGTCCCACGAAAACAACTTATATTGATAAATAAATTGTTATATTAATTTATATATATCAATACTCATAAATTTTATTGACGTTGACATTAAATATATAAATGTTGATTTAAAAATAAATAAATAAATTTAATCGTAAATTAAATTAAAAAATCATTTTTTATGATGTCAATGTTACTGATCAAAAGCATAACTTTCTAATTTTAACGATGATGCCTTATTTTTTTAATTCTCCAAATAATCTTTTTTCTTTTCAAAAACTTATAAAACAATATTTTTTATTTTAAACAAATAAAAACAATGATTATTGAAAAATTAAATAATTAGATTAGATGAAATAAGAATTTTTAAAATAATAGACATATATATATAAATTAAATAAATTAGTAAATGTAAAGATGAGTAAATAATTTAATAGTAAATTTTTATTTTTATTATTTAACATAGTATGTTACTTATATGAAATACATGACATTTAAGAATTTATATAAATTTTCCTGTATAATTTTTTAGACAAATCTTAGAAACATAAACAGTAAAAAAACATATATAACAAAATAGAGACATAAATTTTTTATGTAATATTTTTTTATAAATAAAATAAAATAACAGTTTGAAATAAATTTAACAATCAAGTCATTCATGTCAACATTTCGAATTGATGTGATAAATTAAAATAAATTTACCAATCAAGTAATTCACGTCAACATTTCGAATTAATGTCTCTCATAGTAAGACGCAACACGGAGAGAACGAAAGTTGTACACAACTCTCTCACGAATATTAATCTCAAATCGAAAAATAAAAGTTTTTCGCACTATGAAACACAAATTTATTAAATTAATAACATAACAAATAAATTTATATATAATTTAAAACTTTGAATTTACAGAAGACATAATTAAACCTTATCATCAATCAAAACCATTTTCATAAAATTTATGTTTAACATTCAGATAAGATAGAAACCACAGTCGTACAACTCTAACAACCAAATTCCATGACTCCTTTTTTGGAAAAATTGAAGCAACAAAATCTGATTTTTTTCCAGACATTTGAGAAAGATAAACACAAAGATGAATAACGAATCTTTGGTAAAGAAAAATTATGCTTGCTTTTATTATATTGTATAATATTTTTTTTGGTAAAATATAGTTTTTAAGACAAATTTCAAATTTTAAAATTATTAAATAGATATCTTCCGATATAATATTTTTATTTTTAGTTATTTAATATATGTTCTTATCACATTTTATAACATTTTATTTTTTATTATAATAATTTTTAACCGTATCAAAATATAAAATACATCCATAAATATCATTTATGTTGATAATTTTATAAATTAAATTAATTGAAAAAATACATTAAAAGAATAAATTGATAAATTAAAGACACATTTGATGATAAAAAAGATTAACAAAAAAATATATTTATGCTTGTTTTCATAATTTTGATATATTAAAAAACTATTGTATTGTCCCAATACTAGTCATACATTTGAAAATTAAAATTGTTTACTCAATTACTTATACAAACAATGAATATTACCGTAAATTAGTACATAAAAATCATTCAAAACTCTGTCACGATTAATAACATTCCTGAAAAGTAAAAAGATAATAATTCTCGTGATCTTTTCCATTGAGAGAATTATTCAATCAATAAAAATAAAATAAAGTATCACTTAAAACTCAATTCATCGAATCTACACAAATCAAATTATTATCTCAAATATAAAAATAAAAAGAAAATTCTAAAAAAAAATACAAAAAAAAAAACTGTTAAATTATATCTTTAAAATATGTTTTCGATCGTTCTCATAGTTTTAAATGACTTTTAATTACTAGTGAATCTCATAATTTGCCTGTACAATAATGATGAATCCTATACTTCAAATTATTGTACAGAATCCAATTCTTACTTTTTGAAGTAACTTGGCGCTTAATTTGGTTTACAGAAACATTGACATGTACTTGAAAGTCGTAAACACCGCAACAAGTGGAGGGATATGTGAAGGAAGTCTTCGATTTATAGTTCAAACTCGTAGTTACTTGTTGCAATCAGCATAAGTTGTGGCGCACAATTACTGTAATTAGTAATTTCATTGAATGATTAATTAATCTGAAAACAACATAACATCACGTGGACATCAAATCAAAGGATGAAACACCACACGACATGCGCTGGTGCAACAAAATTCACCAGCTGACTACACTAGTAGCTATAGTTCCTTGTCTTACGCCTAAACTTACACAAATTGCTCGACATTCGGTACCATGTCCCATGTGCACTAAACATCAATTTATCTTGTCCTTGTCTCAATATTAATCGATAGTGAGAAAGGAGAAGCAAAATGGAAGCACGTAAGCGTGTCACACATAGTCTTAAACGATTAAAGGTTAATAAAAAGACTATTTGATGGACTCCACTTTACAATTTTAGATATTTATATGTCAAATTTTAAAAATAAAATATTATTTTGATTCACATTTACAATTTCAAAAGTTATTTTTTAGTCTTTTCACTTTAAATTTATTTTGTTTGACAATTACTTCTTTGTATTTTGTGTCAATTTATGTGAAATCATAAGAGTACATTCAATAATAATTAATGATTCAATTTATCGAAGATGATTTAAGTGGACTTCACTCTAGAGTGATGTATTGAATTTCCTTCTCAGGTAGAGAAAACATCAAATATTTTCATCTATTATGTATCTCACTTATTTGAATAAAAATAAGTTAAATTCATGTAATAAGACTAGAGTATTTGGCTTGTCAAATAAATATGAAAGTATTTGGGATAACTTCCATCAAAGAGAGAAGAAAAAAAATATTGTTCTTGTTTTTTCACCCTTGTAACTGTAAAATCGCAAATGAGTTTTCGACAACACGTTTTAGACACATGATTTTTCGTTTTTAACGGTTGGACAAAAACAAGTATGATATTGAAATAAAAGTATATCATAATATCTACAATTTTAGACATTTTTTATTTTTTTGTTTTTATTTGAAAGTATTTACCTATCGTTGAGTCTCTTATACTTTTGTTTTATTACACTTGAACTATTTCTTTAATCTAAACCATCCATAGTTTTTACTCTTTATTTTTTTAGGGGATTTCCACTTCAAAACCTTTAACATCTTTTTACATTTGATTTGTTGTGTATGATGTCGTATATTTGTTAATACTCCTCGAAGATTCTTACAGCTTGAGACAATTTGCTGTTGTATTAATATTTTATTCCTCCCCTCTAAGTTGTAGCTGAAAAGAAAAATCACGTATTTTTCGATGATTTTCTTCATTATTATTTTTATCTATTCACATAAATTCTAATGGATCTCCTCAAACCAATAAAGATTTTATTTGGGACATGTCCCAAGCAGATTCTTGAAATAATTAATCTCCGTATTAAATTGTGTATAAATATAGACCAAAGAAACCATCCCAGACTCTCTCATCAGCATTTTATAGTCCTCTACAATTAAACCAATAGCAACAATAAAATTTCATGATACAACTTAAGATCGTTGATATCACTTTATTAGACAACATTGATTAATACATCATCAAGTCAAACACATTCATTTGAGTAACTAATTACAATTTGGTAGCACTAAATATTAAAATAATATCACACATTTCTTAGGCATCACCTTATAAATCTATCTAATTTTTTTTAATATACAGAACTTATAAAATTTATAACGAAGTTTCATTCAAAACCGAACAACTACTGAACTCCCTATCATGGCACTTGAGTTATATAAGTATAATATTATCGATAAGTGTAATATATTTTTAAAAATTATATTATGTTTGTACTGTTAACCTTTAAATTATATTAATGTACACATGCGACTTTTTAAATTTGAAATTTTTCTCGAATTACTGTTATGAAATGTAAAAATCTAATCCAAATAGTATAATGAGTTGATTATTCAAATTAATTTGCGAGTTCAAGTTATATTATTTTAACAATCATATATTTTTAATTAATTTTAATATGAAAGACATATTGGTGTAATACTTAATAGTTTCTAATAATCATATACTTTTAATTGTACAAATTATTGTTGAAAATAAGACAAATGACTAAGGGTGCAACCATAATATAATTTACAAGATCACATAAAAAAAGAGAAACTTAAATAACTTAAGCAAAATCTTAATTAAACTTAAATGGTTGTAAATGTATTTTTGCCTCAATTTTACGCTAACCACGTTGAAAATTTAATGTCTTATTTACCGCTAAGTTTCTCGTGTTCCTTGACTCCATTATCTTATGTTTATTTATTCTTAAAAAGTTTCATTGTTTTAATCGTAATTAGCAGACAGAGGGCTCAGTCCTGTCAGTGTAAATTGACTAGGACATAATAAAATTTGACAACTCCATTGACTACTAACAATACAAATTTGTGATGAACAATTTCAGCATAGGTCGCTATCTAATTTATTTGATGGAAAACTGTCCCAACAAATACCGTCCATAAAATTCCCTAAGTTGAAGGTTTCACCAGACACCAGGCCCCATCTGTAAATAGTTGGCACATAACAAATTAGACATTTTCATTCAAAAAAAAAGTTGGTGTCGTGCATGATTGCTAAATATTGAAAAGCCATCAGTTACAGTTTACACAAGCAACAAAGATTACTCTTCAGCCGTTGGGCTTGAGAATGTTTGTTGAAAGTGAATTGCTTCTCGCCTTATGTTTTCTCAAAAACCTCTTATTTTTGTTTGGATCGGCTAATTTATAAGTGTTTTTTTATACGTTCAGATAGATGGATACAAACATTTATTTGAAAACATAAGCGGCAGGAGAAGAAACTGTTTCGTTGGAATGCAAATGAATCCGTATGTATATTTGAAAATAACGAGAACGGTAGAAGAAATGTCTTTTTGAAATGCAAATGCCTTATAGTAGTGATTTGGGCTTTAAATTGGGATCACGGTATTTTGAAACATTAAAGTTGGAATTCAGCAAAAAGATGTTGTCGGAATTCCACCAATGGTGTTTGGTAGTTTGAGACTTTGAGGTATGTAATATGCTATTTCTAACGCACTTTTTTTTTATGGATTGAAATTCATAGTCCCACCAAATTTAATACTCAAGTCACATAAGTTAGTGAAATCTATTTTTAAAATAGTTAAACTAATTTAAATTTCAACTAAAATAAAGTAGTGTGATAGACAAGTGTTACTAGTGCAAGTTTGCAATGTTAATGGATAGAGAACTTTGAGTTCCACCTACACCGTGTTATCTTCTACGACAACAATGACCTGGATTTTCGGCTGCAAATGAATCATGCTGTTAGGAAATTTAAACTGTTAAGTAATTAAAGATTAGATAGATAACTTTAGCAAATAAGAAATTAAAAAACCCAACCATGTGTTTTTTATAGATAACTTTCGACCGCAACATTTCCATTTTTGATTATGTTACCTACCAAATAGTAAGAATTGGATTCAGTCAGTAGACGTGAACTGGAAAAAAAAAGAATTACATTATTGCTCGCTCATATTTTCAACTGATTGCCTTACATCAATTTCATGGGTGTACCACAACTGCAAAGCAGCAGTCATTAACACCCACAAGTAAAAAAATGTGGAGGAGAAAAAAACAGAAAAACTAAGATGTAATTTGAATTTCGTCGGAGAGATGATCAGGAGATATTTGGCCAAAGATGTCAGGACAGGAATCCCAGTCTCCTTTTTCTCGAGCCTCCCAATACCCTCCGATGTAGCGGTATGATCCACTCGCTTTGTCCTTAGCAAACCATCGCGGTTTCCAGCCACTCTCTTGCATCTTCCGGGCCTGACAATCATTCAAACAAATATAAGATTAATCACTACAGGAAACTATAAAAAAACTTGGCAAATAAGGATATGACATGAGATTCAGTTGCATATTAGTTATTTCAATTTCCTCCCCAAAAGGCATCTTATGAAGACTTTACTACCTCATCTAATATATACACACTCAAATATGCAAATCCCCTACAATGAGGTATCTACTGATAATAAAGGCTATAAGCTGCGGTTTTGGTCGAGGTGTAAGTCAAAATTGACAAAGATGGTAAAAAGTCCTTTGTCTTTTTCAATTTCCCCATGAAGAGTCCTTTCCTAACTACATAGAAAAAATAATTGACGACTACTTGAATCAAATATAAAATTGTTCTGCATGCAAGAGAATTTGCAAATAGAGATTTGTCAACTTAAGCTACTTTGAGTCTTCGACAGTTCCATAGACAAAGAAAGTTATGAAGCACCGAGATGCTCCAGATCTCTGGAAGTACCAAGCTACAAATGAAACCATAAAAGCAAAGACAAGGGATCACAAAATGTAAAAGTCACCTGCCGTTGCCGCTGCTCTAGCCGTAACTTTTCTGAATTTGCCATCTCATACTCCCCATTTTCTAAATACCTTTGGTCTGGTCTTAACCTGGAATCTGTAGGCGGCAATTTCTCCTGAGTATTCACAAATAAATTCCATGCATATGTAAGCACAAATTGCAGAGGAAACTTTTTTCTGGATTTTTCGTCTTAAAATGCACACTTGTGGCAACACAATTAGATAAAAAAAAAAAACAGACCTTCAATCCAGGGGTAAGTTCATTTAACGTGATGGCAAAGCGAGTGAAGTTATATCTAGTGGGAAACATGGGAGGCTTGCTTCGCTTCCAGAGTAGATGGGCGTCTGACAAAGATTCATGACTTTTCCCCTTCCCGTTGTAGTCTCCATTAACATAATGCATGCTTTCATCCCATTTTCCGAACAAGGTTGATACTGTTTTGCCATTCCTATCTTGGACTATACCATGAACCTAAAAAGGCAGGCATACCGAATAATAAAGGACAACCCTCTTCCACAAATTTATACATATCAAGTATTATAGTAAGATGGTATTGGAAAAGGATAACCCTCTTCCACAAATCTATTAGCAAATGCCTATTTTCTTTTCTTTTTTTTTTCCTGAAATTATTATCTGAGCATTGGTGCAAATACAAAGTGTGTGCATATGAAGTCTATAAAATAAGACACCGGGCATTATACAAACCAAAGAGTAAGGCCAACATAATATCATATATAAAGGATATATTATTATAACAAAAGTCCATGCAACATATGTAAAGCACCTGATGAGGATTTCGATCAATTATTGATTGTTCCTTGAATTTCAGCTTACAAGAGTACTCTTGGTTTCCCTCTATACGCATCGTACCATAGTGATCACAGTAAAGCTTTCCCAATATGAGATTGTATATTGATGTCGTAACCTGAAAGGAAGAGTCCATTAAGGTTTACTGGTTTAAAACCAAACCAGGGCACAACAGCTACTAAAGTAGTTAAAACATACCTTGCTCCACTGGAAAACTTCCCCATCATCAAATTCCAAAGTCAAAGTACCAACAGGGTCAAGCTGAATTGATCGTCCCCAAAATTTGCTTTTTAAGTTGCTATCCCCCCAAAATTTCCAACCTGTACCCTCACAGTGACATGCAACTATCATAGGGTGATGGCTGACCTGAGAGGAAGCAGAAATATTAATAATTTCATATAGAGAACATAGATTAAAAAAAGCAAAATCGTATCTCCAAATTATATTAGAAATAAAAAAATCATGTTCATAGGGTTGTTTGGAACTAATGGACTCAATTACACCTTTTATTCATGAAATAAATAGTGTAGTTTCTAAAACTCTCATTCTCCATATTGGGAACACAGTTCCTATCAAACAGAAGCAAAGTGGTTGCAACTTCGTAGAATCCAAATATGTAAGAATTAGCACATACAATTTTTATCAAATAAGTTATTCAATAAACCCTTGTTTTAACTTCAAATTACAAAAAGAAAAACTGCATGTCCACAGAACAGTGTGTCAGTGGAAGAAACCAATAACCCAACCCCGTGAAATTAGAAAGAAAAGTTAGAGGAAGAACTGTCATGATTTTATTGACTTGTTCAGAGGTAATATACTCACAATATCAATATGTAAGGTAAGATGATACCTTCTCTGAGAAAAAACGAAGGCCTTTATCTGGATAATTAGCCTCATAGGTTTCCCCAAGTAATGGATTAAATGGTTTGCAAATTCTTCCTTCGGTTGAAGCATAGGCAGATACAGCAAAAGCAGCGACATAGAGAATCCTCATGAGTCTATCTCCCTGCATGGCAACTCCAATTAGTTAAAAAAGGGAAGAACGCACCAATACTCCATTGAGAGGCTAAATAGGTAGAAAAAGTCAACATTGTGCAGCATTATTTGAAACATTTTTCTTATATCACATTGAAGCGCTCATAATTTCTTTAACATGGAAAAGCACTATAAACCTGTCACCCAAATCCAGACTTACCCTTTTCCCCCACTCATAAGCTTGGTCCAGCAAATATGAATACTCCATTTCTTCAAAACACTTTTGAAGCGAGGAGAGAGGCTCATTAAAATAAACAGGAAGGCAAACTTTTGTTAGATCTTTCCCTATATTATCCTTGATCATTGACCAAAGACTGACACCTTTCTCTTTCTCTACAGGGTCTGGCAATTTCTTTCGTCGCTTAACAAAAGGGTGTTTGGTTCCAATATATCTAGTTGAAGGATCTACATCTTCCTCTGATTCAAAGGCATCATTATCTGAAGAGAAAGATGATACTCTATAATCAGACCCATTACTTTTAAACGAGCTTGATGATAGAATATCGCGGGTATCAAAAAAGACATTGTCATCGTCATCTGTTTCTTCCTCTGCAGCATCATTTCTCTCATTATCATCCTCAGATTCACTCGCACTTCCTTCTGAATTAAAAATAGAAAACGAAACAAATAAGTGTAAAAAGAACAGCATTGTTATAGCAATTGGTTAACAGGTAGGAGTAGTAAACATTACAGAGTACAGACTATTTGAATAAAGAGGTGGAAAGATTTCAGATAAATGCAGGGGAAAGGAGGGGGAATCAGTGTATCAGAAACAGTGGCACAGAAGTGCTTCAAGTATCAAGAAAATGAATCCCCAGACTTATGACACATCTACATTAACCTTGCTGGCAATGCAAAAATGTCTGAAGTCTAAACCATTTGTGTCAACATAAGGGGAGGCCATAAAAACTATGAGAAGACTATACTTTAACTGTTAAGCATATGAGAGAACAAATACCTAATAAACAAGCCATTAAACAACTTACCACTAAATTTTTCTTGCGTTAATCCATAGGAATCTTCTTGATCATTCCACTGTCTTTGGCTCTCATCAACTACTGTATTCTCCAGATCAACCTTTTCTGTCTGCAATAATGTAATATGGATAAAAGTTTACTAACACACACTAATCAATCAATAGACATGTAAAACAATTATGTTAAACAAGTTGGAGACCATGATAACATTGGGTAATTCAGTGGATTTTAAGTAATGCCACAGCCTTATCATCGATGCAGGATTTTAATAGATATCTGATTAAAAAATATCAATAGAAATAGTCATCCTATGTAAAACCTACCCAGTTCTGGACCGGTTGGTCAAGATGGTTCCAGCCTTCCAGGTCTATGCAATATTGTCTGCCACGATATGAGAAACAGTTTTTCACTCGGGAAGACACACTTGCCCTTGCAAGACACAAATGAGGGGATAAATAGATCCTAATCTATTAATGTGTGTCTAATTATTGAAGATACTCAATGTTAGATATAGTATTTAGCATTTTTTATCAGCTGCATGGCTTTTAACTGGAGTTTTTTTTAAGATGGTGATAAATTAAACAAGAGCATGACCCAGTTTGGATTAACTTCTAACTTTGGGAATTTCTCAAATCAAATTAAAATAGTTCTCCATGGAGTGTCTATAGAGAAGGTAAATGAGAGAGCTGTTGAAAATTGAGATGCAGAAGTCAATGTTTAAAAAAAACTCCGTTATTGCAACTTTGCAAGATCCTTTTATTATTGCTTTTCCATGTGGGTTAAGAGTGTATTCAAACTGGTTCTTAGTTTGATGGTAGCGTCTCACGGCTTTTAAAAACTTAAATAAAAGAGCATTAGGTTGAACGGATATATGTATAATTTGTTCCAGGATTCTGATAATAACATAGTCAATAAAAGTTACAGTAAAGAGTAAATAGTGGAGCTACAATTCTCCATAATATTAACTCATTGACCCAAATTCCGTACTTTACAGTTTTAAGGTTTATATTTGGCGACACTGCAATACTAAACTCCTTCCTACCTGAGCCATCTATATCAGTAGTAACTATGGTTCCAATTCTACATGAAGTTTTAAACTTTGAATTTGATGATGTACCTCTAAGTGACGTAACGTGTCAATTAGGATAGAATGCTTCTGCTGAAGCAACACTAATTGATTTTGTAGAGCTGAAAACTCAGTTCTCATAATTTGCTCACTGTCCTGAATAGCTGATTCACTCACTCCTTCTTCCAGAAGCCGATTTCTCAGTTTCTCAGTTGAAATTGTTACGTTGTCCACAGGAGCCATTAATTCACTGTTGGAAATCCTTGGGAACATGTCTTTCACAGCTTGCAAAGCTTCCACCCACACCACACGATCTTCACGTGACTCTGCTCTCAAGTGAAGTCTCTTCATTCCCGTGAACACCGAAAATCGCTTATCATCTGATTTACTCTCTCGAATCGTTGAAACCTAATAATTAATAACAAATAAAAATTCACAGTTTATTAATTAAAATTAATTACGAATACTAATTCAAACAAATGAATAGAATAGAGGAATTAATAAATTAACCTTGAGATGGATTTCACCGAAGGGCTTTCGACGGTGTTGATTGGGATGAGAATTGCGATTACGATTGATCCTTCGAATAGATTCATCGCCGATTACCTTAGAGCCTTTTTCAGTTTCGTGATTAACGATGATTTTATCAGGTCCGTGAATCTTGTAATAGGAGAGTACGCCATCTTGAAGAACGAACCATCGAGGTCTCCATCCTTTACCGTAATTCACCCACTTATACAGTATCCCGGAGATTCCATTTCCGACGAGGTCGTTGATCTTCACATCAACAACCACCGGAGGCAGTTGTTCCCGCTGACTACCGTTGCTGTGACTGTGGCTATGACGAGGAGCCGAATCGGATCTAACGGTGGCGACCGATAGTGGAGGAGGAGGAGGCATGGTGAAGTCAGGAAAAGGAGAAGGCGAGGGTTTTACCGGCGAGGCTTGGTCGGAAATAGCGGAGACGCAGCAGAAAGGATGCATGTGAAATGATTAGAGTTGAGGAGATTGAGCGAGTGAGAATTTGAAGAAGAAGATGATGACGTGGCGGCGGCAGATGGCGGCGGTGATGATTGAGAGAAGATTCATGCTAGGGCCCTAAGGGCGATCACTGTCAGAGAAAAAAAAACGGAACGGAAGCGGGAAGCGGAACTCGCGTGAGGTGAGTAAGAAATAAAAACGGTTACGTCTAATATCTATAAAAGATAGATAAATTAAATTGACGAAATGTGATGGAAGGGACAAAGGTAAAGTCTACGTCAGATTAATTGTATTAAATTAAATAAATGAAAATGAATGGTAAGTAAGAATCAAAGTATATATTTTCATACGATATATATTTATTTGATTAAATTCTAATATAATTAAGAAGAAATTGAGATGGAGTGATGGAAGAGAGAAGCGATCGGAGGTAGTTTTTATTTTTCCCGGTGGGATGAGGTGTCGTTAGAAAAGAGAAAGAAAGAAAAGTGAAAGTGTAGAATGAGATGCGTGATGTGTTCTGTAAAGTTTTTAAATAAGGGGGAAGTTAGTTGAAAGAAGTACTATTACATTACAGTATTTTGATTTGTGATGATTGACTCGTCTTATTCTTATGTGGATTGAGGAGAGAGTTATGATTGCCTGTGCTGAGGCTGCAGGGGATAATTAGAGTTAGATGCCGCCGGCTCAACCAGAATGTGACACGTGTAGTGATCATAGAACGACGTGTGGAGGCTGCTGTGTTTGCTCAGAGGTGAATTTGTTTGACACTTTGACTAGAATTTAGCGTTACACGGACCATGGGTTCCACGTTTTGGAGGGAATCTAATCCAATATTCGGACTATATGGTAACTCAAAATTGAACGGACTACGTTGACACTATTGTTGAGTTGTTTTGCCTCTCAACCACCTAAAATCAACTATTCACTTTAAAAAATAAAATTAATAATATTTGCAATTAAATTAAAAATCAAAAGTGTAAAATTTAAAAAAATTAATTTTAACTTTATATTTTATAAAATAAATTTTATGAATTTTTTTTAAAAAAAAACATAGAAGTTTTTAGATTCATTTATTATCAATTAAAAAAAGTAATTTTGACATTAATAACTTAGATATTCATTATTAGAAATTTTATCATGATAAAAATAACATTTTAAAATTAGTTTTTATGAAGAACTTCTCAAAATAGTTTATTATTTTAATTATTTTTTAAAATTTTATCATTCAAAAAAATTATAAAAAATAGATGAAATACTTAAAATCATATTTTAAGATAAACTATTTAAATCAATTTTTTATTTGAAGTTCTATTTATTTTTTAAAA
>JBBPBR010000004.1:59344818-59373477 GCA_037974775.1 Cicer pinnatifidum | reverse complement strand
ATATATATATATATATATATATATATATATATATATTAATTAAATTTATAATTAAAATTATATTAAAAACTAAAAAATAAAACTTATATTAGGACAATTGTTTAATATTCATTTCATAAGTGCATTTAATTAAATAATTAATTCAAATATGCACTACTTTCTTTAGCAACTGTTCTTTTTGACCATTGTTTTTAAATATTATCTTGTGACGATATTACTTTATTGATTCAGTTACTCATATATATCAACTTCGATAATGGCAAAATTATGATTGGCTTTCATTGTACATGATGTAGAATATATTTGTAAAAAACATATGCGAACCATGCTTATAAGATCTTCTTAATTTTGTGTGACAAAAGCCATGCTTATAAGATCTTAATAAAGCAAAAGGAGGCGTGATATATGTATAGGAATTATATTAGAATTATAATAGTTTATTATGCAACAAATAATATTAAATATTTAAAAAGTTAAGTTAATGATGAGTGGTCTTAATTCAAATTGTTACGGTAAACATATTTCACGGTTGGAGTGAGAATTAAGTGGGCCCACGAAAGCCTGCTTCAGCATGTGATGATCGAAAGGATCTTTGACTAATATTTATTTGGGTTCTTTTTCAATTAATCATATGTAGTTATGATTCACGAATTTACGTACATACTTACTGCAGGCCCTGTTTGTGATCTCAAACATTATCCCATGCTTTTTGTTTGTCTTTCAGTCAGATGCTTCTTAAGCCTCAACTTTATTTATCCATTCATTTTTTTGTCGTTACTTTATAATCATCATGCATCAAATTGCCTCTAGTAAAGTAGCCGTACCTTGTGTGATTTATGCTTTATATAGTTTTCAAGATTATATTACATGCTCCTCAGATTATTGTTCTTTTATTTTCTTAAGCCAAATCTAGTTACTAGTATTGTCTATGTCAATCACAAAAGATAGCTGTAAGAAGGACTGTGTCTTTAATTTTATTTTGTGTAATTAAAATTTATTTTTAATTAAAAATTATTTGAATGTAAAATAATTTATATTTGTATATATTTATACTAATTTTAAAGTGAATTAAATAATAAATTTTAATGAAAAATTATATTTTAATTAAAATTAAAATTATAAATTTTAGTATCAAATTATAATTAATTTTTGAGACAAAATCAGTTTTATTCAATAAAACCAAAACATATCAAAATAAATTTTATATCTTTATAAAATTTATTTTGACTATTCTAAAAGTAAAATCAAATATGCATTAACAATAGTCTCAAATACAATTAAAATGATCAAAACGTGTGTGAATTTACATTGTCATCTTCTTCATGTTAGTTTGTGTGAGTTTTCATTCTAAGTTTGTTGAAAGAAATAAAGAAACAAAACACTACTAAAAATGTTAAACATTTAGAGAAATTTATCATTTTAACATTTAAAGACAGATTTAATTTATCTTTTTGTATCTTTAAATTTACAAAAGTAAAAAATTCTCTCAATTTTTGTTACTATTTTAACTTTTTCTCATAATACATACAGTAACAAAGATTGAATCTAACTAAAAAAGTTAATTCTTACAACATAAAGAGTACAATTTAAAATCTCATTTAAAGAAATATTCATATTTAATATTTAACAAAGTTGAAAGATAGATGTACAAAAAAAAAACTCTTTTAATACACACAAAGTAATTTTTTATTTGTTTATTAATTTTTGGATTTTTAGAAAAATGAACCGTAATAATTTAAATTTTTATTAAAATATAAATAATATTTAACTAAAAATTATTCAAACCATAATTTAAATGTAGATTTTTTTTCAAATAATTCAACTAAACTGATTAATGATATAGGTAGTTAATTTTCAATAGTGTGATTTTCACTTTCATAAGTGCATCTCAAACTCATTCCATTCACATAATGATTGTGGAAGACATCATGAATCAACAGCTAGCATAGCTGTGTTTATAGAGTAATTATTTGACAATAACACCAAGCTGGAAAGCACAACATTGAATTAAATTTTTTGAAGTACAAACTATCTTTGTCCACACATTGAATTAAATTTACTGTCCACAACTGCACAAAATACAGATAGTGAGTGACAAAAATCACGGTACAACTTCTAATTAAATTCTAAACCAGTGGAATAGTGTTATGAATGAAGCCAATTAATATTCTCTAGACAGCTAATAAATTACGACCTTCCAAAATCGACATTATAATTAATCAACATTATTATTGTTATAAACTTTATGAAGTATTAAAGATACTTGGATTGCATGCAACTATACCAATTAATACTAGACAATCTAAAATTAAAGTTCAAATTAAAAACAAAATAATTATTTATATTTTTCTTGAATGCAAAAATATGCTTTAATTCTATCTATCTTATTTTAATTAAACGGTATATAATCCAAAAACTAGTTAGAGATATATGTGTGATGGTGACTTATACCAAATTACTACCTATACTATATTCCATAAAACAAATGCTAAAAGGAGCACTCTCCATTGGGCTCGAGACGTGGTGACAAGTAAGTGTAGTATTTGCCAGCAATATTTATCAAAGGGCATTCACTGTCTACTACTACTAATAGAGACAGACCAACACCCCATTAATTCACCTAAAGGTTAAATAAAACCATATTTTGCGGAAAGTGTGAGTAGTGTAGCTTAGCTTAGCTGGCATAATATCTAGTTCTCAAAAGAAAGAAAAAAAATGCCTAGAAAGCCACTCTCACTAGGCTTTTCACCATTCATCAAAGAGATATGAAAGGTTATCTCGCTTTCTCTTTTACTCAACTTTCCATCATTACACATATAGATGAAGATGTAGGGTGTCACTCATTTACTTTGTGTGCGGTCACAACTCTATTTCTGCATGTCATCAATATATTTCAATAGTTTTATCAAATTAGAACGATTTAATTTTCAAAAATAAATTTTTTGTCTGAAAAAAATACTAAAATTTTAAATTATTTGATTTTAATGAGACGAATTTGGGTGCCACCTAGAATGCTTCATGCTTTATGCATTGCCTTAACTCTCGGATCCATTATGCAAAATAGTACATGTTTTGTTGAGAATAAGGTTGTGTTCCGTGGACGGTGTCATGGATTAAAATTAGAACAGGACAAAATAGAATATAAATAAAAGGACTACTAATTATATATACAGATAATGTGAACACGTTTTATTTTTTTAATTATTTATTTTTCTATCTTGTCACTTTATAAATGTCTTAAAAAATATTATAATGTGATAAAATTGCGGAATATGATTCCTCAAACAAACAAAACATTTCTATCTTGTTACAATTATTATATATTTTTATTTTGTCCAGGGAAATCGTATGCTGTCTATATATAAGTGGTCAACAATGGTTTCTAATAAATAAATAAAATTTGATGGAATGGAATAGGCCAATTAATTTTTAAAAAATTGATATTATATCATTCCATTCTATTCCATTTTATACCACTAATCTAAACATAAATTAAGATTAGTATGCCAATACAAATGTGTAACTACTTACGTACAACTGATATTATTTTAATCTAAATGAAGAAAAAACATTGTATGTTTAGAACAAAATAGATAAGAATTGTATAACTATGAGTTGTTTACCTTTCTCTACGAACTCTCTATCTCTCTTGATTTGCTTTCACATTCATTTTTCTCTCTCCATTTTAAATATCATTTTATCAAACTATACTAGAAGTTACATTATATTGAAGCCAAAAGATAGAGAATCTAAATTCAAATGAAATCAAGTTTGTCATTATGGCGAAGATCTTTCAATTCAAAAGAAGAGATAGGAACTTGAAATTACATAATGTATGTAGTATATGACACCTCAGTAATGATGATGAGGTAGATGGATGACATGAAGGTCAAAATGACCTAAATAAGCATCTAATTAACACTATTTTGAATCCAAAGATCATTATTGAGCACACAAGAATGAATCATAGAAATTTTTTATTTTTCAAATCATTTCATAGCTGTCCAGAAGGACTACAATACTCCTTACAAATTATTAACTAAAGCAATCATGAGCTTGGTCCAATTAAGAGAAAATAATGATAATTTATTTTAGTTGCAACTGCACAATATAGAATATGTTGCCTGACCAGACAAGGAAAGAGCATGATAAGTTTGACGGAAATTCAAAATGGAAGACAAAAGCTTAAAGTTCTTATTACAAAAATATATATGAAACATTTGATTTATTAAAAAAACAATTATTCTATAAAGCTAAACCTTAGTAATATACAGAAAAGTATGTAAGATATGTTGCCTCTTGTGACATGAGTCATTGAATCTTTTTCAGTTAAGTTTCCTTCTGACCAGTCCATTGAAAAAGTCAAAGCTGTAACCACAATAGAAAATTATCTTGAATTTCGATTGATATCATAATCAGGTCATGTAATACAATAATTTGAAATATTCAGTTCATTTATAAATGTAGCTAGATGACACAGATCAATCACTGTTTCTGATATGTGTGTTCCAATTTCAAAAGTTCAAAGGGCCAAATAAGTGCAATGTTTTGTTCTAGAAATATTTTGTCCAAACTTAATCAAGTAGATAGAAGAAAAAGGTATCTTGTTCTTTACCTATTACCATCAGGGTGGAGCTCACACATTTGATTGTCATCACCAATGGCCAATAAATATCCTGAGGATGTTAAACCCTACAAATAAAACGAATTATGATACAATAAATTTAAATTATTTCTTCTAGTAATGATGACAACCGAATCTAAATTATCAATATAGACATTGAATGTGGCTGGCAGATAAGTTACATACATTAGATTCTTTCACTTCATATAACAATGTCAGTTTTGAAAATTTCAAAAATCATCGTCAACAGCAAAAATTGACCGTTCTTTCATACTTACAAATTTCAAATCAAGTGACTTGATCTAATACTCAAATTTGGATTTTTTGTAAATCAGAGAGACACAGCTTCTATCGACCATACCTGAACAGTTACCACATGTTCGACCACTTTGTCCTCGTTCTTTTCCTGTACAACAACTCTCTGTCCGCTGCATGACATTTTGAATGTATAAAGTAATGTACAGACAAACCATTCTGTGAATACTAGTATGTAATAACAGACTTTGTTTTTGTTTTTTCTATACGAAACCATAACAAGGATACTCGATACAATGTTATGTTGAAAACTTCAGTTCAACTGCTAACTAAAACCAAAGAATTTGAGTTTAGTAATTAATTTATTAATATTGGGAAAATATGTTGGGTATATCGGAATCATCTCCTTCAAGATTGAAGTGAAAGGACAAGAAGAAAAGCACGACAAAGGGGATAAACAGAGAGACATAATAGTTGGAATTCAAGTCACCT
Organism: Cicer pinnatifidum; assembly: GCA_037974775.1. Taxonomy (NCBI): domain Eukaryota; kingdom Viridiplantae; phylum Streptophyta; class Magnoliopsida; order Fabales; family Fabaceae; genus Cicer; species Cicer pinnatifidum. The sequence goes on along the minus strand of JBBPBR010000004.1, from coordinate 59,368,106 downwards.
GTGCAGCCATGTCTTGTAATATAGTTCCTCTAGGGTTTGAAATCCTGCATTCAACATAATAGGTTAAGCTCCAAATTTCATTAAATGTCTAATACAGTAAGGTATACCATATTGTGTGTCCTGGAAACTTAATCAACACAAAATATAGTAAGTTTAAGAAATTTTGGAAGTTTGGGAACAACTTAACATGATTTTTTTACTGAAAGCACATCATTTTGGTTGTTTATTTCTTTAAATGTCAATTGTCAATTTTGGTTTTCCAAAGATGTATACGGCATCACATTGGTCATCCCTATATCATAAACTTTCTATGGTGCAATCATGATAATTAAAAGCTGTTAGTTTTAGGAAGAAATTCTCTCATGTAAAACTTTTATGTATATTTCTTCATAGACATTCACAATTTTTTGTAACATTAACAGAAACAAAATTTGCAAATGAATGACAAGGTCGTGTAAAACTCCAACATGAGAGGATCCATCCATTAGCTTTGTTGTTTTAGGGACCAATTTGTTGTCACTTCAAGAACCAATTTAAATATTTGAAGACAACAATTGAAATTGAATTTGATGTATTTATACACGGACGACAAAGATATATGCACATGTTTGGTGGACAAAATGGACACTGACTCTCTCTCCCTCTTTGAAGTTCTAAACGAAATACTAAATGCACTTACATGAGTAATTCAAAAATCAAAAACTAACTGCTTTAACTTTCCTAACTACTTTGACATCTTCTTCTGTCCTAACAACTAAGGTTTAGACAGGACCAATACTTTACCCACAGAACAGACCCTTGACTGTGAAATCAAAAAGGTAGAAACATTATCATATAGCTCTACATCCCACCCTCTCAGTCAATTGTAAAGGCCATTACAAGAAATAGCACAACCATAAAAAAGAAAGGAAAGAATTCAACACGACAAAGGAAAAATAGAGGGTAATGAAGTTTTGCACCTGGTAAATAAGCAAGCAATTTTCAATTATATACTACAGTAACTACACTAGTGCATCCTATTCCATAAGATATATCCCTCTTTCCTCTTCGGCAAAATATATATATATATATATATATATATATATATATATATATATGGATCCATCTCATGAGATAATCAGCACAGTACCTTGATTCACAAATAGATCAAAAAAATTCTCGAATTTGTTAAAAAAGGCTGCCAGAACATCTTCTCTTCGAAATTGGTAAGCTCCCACGGACAGTTCTCTTAGAACTGTATTCAAGGATGTTGTTGGCTTCTCATTATGGACATTCAATCCTATTCCTGTGGAATCATGGCATTTGTTATGACCTCAACAAAATGACATCAAAATAAATTAAATCCTCTGCAGTGAACAAGATTTAAATATACCAGTTTAGCTAATATAGTAGTACATGGGAGGTAGTGCAATTGGTCATCATTGAATAGAATTTTCTACCCAAGAATACCTTATTACCTGCACTGATATTAAACTTCTTTGATTTATATGTTGATGTGCAAAGAATGCCTCCAACTTTAAAGCCATTTAAGTAAAGATCATTTGGCCACTTGATTTTAACATCAATCCAAGGTAATCCCTGGAAAGAAAAGTGTTGAAATAAATGTATTTAGGAGCTCAAACAACTAGAAAATAAAATACTGTTGAAACTCCATGATGCTGGGAGTTGTCTGTTTCTTACTTTCAGAAAGTTCGATGCCATTTGTGCTTCATGCTTAATAGGTTTCTATTCACATTCTAAATATCTTAGCTGTTTAGAAGCAAGACAGACCAACCAAGTTTGCAATTTACTAATAAAAAATGAAATGCTTTCAAATAACACTAGTCTTAATACTACAAACAACTTCACAGTTTTTTTCATAATAATCACATAAAAAACCATTACTTTTACTAGAATATTAAACTTCAGTTTATTTAGTTAATAACTTGTGCACACTTATATTGCGTGAAAGCATACAGATTTAAGTGCTAAACAACCTAAATACTACTTTCCCTAATCAAATTCACTTGAAGACTAGGGATAGAGCCAGTACTTAAAAATCAAGTGCTTACATTTTTGTCACATATATCCTTGATTGCCTCCGTGATAGCCAGGGAAACCACATACTGAACTAAAGGTACGACCCGTCCATCCTCCATTTGCAGTGTAAAAGAAAACATCAGGCAACCTAATGGAGACTCCCAGACATTCTTTGACCGACCTGAGTGTTTAAATGCTCAGAGCAACTTTGAAATAAACTACTCCCTCCATCCCTAATATTTGATTTTTTAAGTTTGGGAACTCGTATTAAAAAACAATAAATTTAGACAAATATAGACTTTCTTACGCTTGATTTGTTTGATAAAAGTAAAACTCATTTAAAGCATGCGTTTTTTGTAAGGATATCACTGGGAAAACATGTTTAATTGTATCTTGGTTTCTCAAAACAACCAAAAAATTTGGACAAATAAAAAAACTAAAAAGACCAAAGATTAGAGATGGAAGGAGTAAAATATAAGTTAAAAAGGAAAGAATCATATGATAATATAAGTTCAAACCTCGTCCCTTGTTCTGAATATCAGCAACACATACTGTACCAAGCGGAAGCTCACAAAAGTTGCTGCATAAAAACAACAAGATATTTGAAACAATAAGATTTTAAACATACTAGGAAAGAAAACAGGCCAGTAAAAAGTGAGAAGAAAAATCAGTAAGACATCATTATAAACTCAATAAAATTTGGATAGTGGAGAATGATCATTTTTCATCTAACCAAGTAGAAGACATACTTTGACACGACATCATGTGTTGAGGTTAACCGTGGAGACCAAATTAGAAGCCTGCCAAATTGTTTGGTGGAAAGAGAATTCATGAAGGAACTAACTTGGAAGGAATTTTGTTCAACACTTTTACTCAATTCTGAATGCAAAACAAGGGATAATTCTCCCTTGTCAGGGAGCTTGAGTGTGTTATTGGCCTTAATAGCGATAGCAGTTTCAATCTCTGCATTTGATTTGCCACATAAAACCAACGAACTACAATCCACAGCTGATCAAAAATGGAGGAATAGATATTTCATTTTCAAAGTTCAAAATTCAAAATTCACATCAAATTTTCAAATAATAAACCATGGATTTAATTCGGTCTACAAATGAATTAAGTAACAAATATTAGTAGTGAAAGTAACAAACTAACCTGAGGATGCCATGGTAGAAAGATGGTAGTTGAAAACCCTCCTTGAGATGCCTAATAACACCATCAATAAACCTTCAAAATGGCGGATAACCCGAGGTTTCAATTCCAAAATCGGGTTATGGTTAGACCCGACCCGAATATATCGGGGCGAATCTTGTACCCGAGCGAACCATTAATTATTAATTAATTAATCCGTAGTAATTGTAAAGCCCAGTGTTCTTGGAGGAGTCGTGAATTGAATGGAATTTTACGAGAACCATCTCGAGTGACTCGGTGGCATAGATTTAGGGTTTGGGTATTCTACCAACCGGTTCACAATTACGGGCTGGGTCGGTTTTTTTTTTTTTTTTTTTTATGATTCGGTCTGGGATAAATTGGAGTTTTTTTACGTGGTTCAGGTTAACCGGATTTTTTGAACGGAGGGAAGACGGAAATGGAGGATTTGCAAAGAGCACTGAAGGATCGTAATTTAACGGTTTCTACCGTTCCAGGAAAGGGTCGTTGTCTCTTTACTACTAGGGATTTTTACCCAGGTTTTTCCCTCGAGCTAGCTTCATTATTGTAGTAGTAGTTGAATGAAAATTGAAATATCAATGCTGGAGAATTTGATGTAGATGAGTAATAACACTGTTAACTGTGGCTGTATTGCAGGGGAAGTGATTATTAGTGAAGAGGCTTATGTTTGTGTTCCAAATAACAATAACTCATCCCACAAAAGGTGTGATGGATGTTTCACAACAACTAACCTTAGCAAGTGTTCACGTTGTCATGTTGTTTGGTACTGTGGAACCGCATGTCAGGTCTTGCATTACTTGGTTTCTCTTTTCAAATATTCTTACACCAAACTAGTTTGTTAGCATGATACAAATCTCTGAAATTGCAAAACACCAGAACCAATGTGTTTCTATAGACTTAATTATTATTATTTTATTTTTTTTGAAAGGCAAATATATATAACAGTAATAGAAGCACGAGGATTGCTGTTTCACATTACACAGTAGATAGTGGAACAACAATATCAGTGGAAAAATAGATTTTTTTTGACAAATAGTGAAAAAATAGTTAATTGGGTTAATATATTTATTTACTCTGTGACTCTAGGGATATAACTGTTGTTATGGTTTTTTTATGATATTCAGAAGTCGGAGTGGAAGTTGCATCGTCTTGAATGTGAAGTCCTCTCAAGGCTAGACTACAACAAGAGAAAATCTGTCACACCATCTATACGGCTGATGCTCAAACTTTATCTTCGAAGGAAGTTGCAAGATGAGAAGGTAAATGCAAAGATAGTTGAGTTTTGTGTAATGCATATTGGTACTATTTAAGTTAGAATTGTTTTATACACTGTAAATTTTACTTCATTTTCTGGTAGTATGACTATGAATATGCCTGGAAAGTCGATGCAAACATCTATCAATGTAATGCTACAACAATGCCCATCTTGTCATTTTTTAGTCAAGTAACAAACTTCATCAATATTTGGAAGTGGGAAGGATTCGTAAATGTAAACACTGAAACTCAATATTTGCATTCATTTGGTTTCATAAAATCCTTTTGAGATCTTTAATCTTTTCATGACTATTGTTGCATTCTTTTTTGGCACTCCTTGTGCATACAAGAACCTCAGTATATTAATAAAATTTCTTTGCCTGTGCAAAAAAAAAAATTCATTTAGTTTCATAAAATTGGGTTTGAGGGCTTATTATCCTCAAAATATCTTTTTGTGGCTTTGAAATTTTTCTTCTGTGTATTTAGAAAGCATTTTACAACCATTGATGATTAATATGAGCATTTGAACAATCACGACAGAATTGAATCATTCATTTTATTTCCAGATCATTCCAAGCACAGCTAGGGACAACTACAAGTTAGTGGAGGCATTAGTGGCTCGTATCCTTTTTAATAGTTTGGTCTTAAGCTTTAGTGCAATGAATGTAGATTTTGTCCATTTTCCAACATGTCACTTGACGATTGTTCTTTTTAACATTCACTTCCATGAAGACATGTCTGACATCACAGAGCAGCAGCTGGTGTTGTATGCACAAATGGCTAATCTTGTACATTTGATACTACAATGGCCTGAAATCACTACAAAAGAGATTGCAGAAAATTTCTCCAAGGTTTTATGCTTCAAAACTTAAATTTGTTGATATAATTGTCATCAATTATTCTCATATGAAATCACACACAGCACTCTGAAGATTATGTTTATGAGGATTTACACATTTGTTTTACGTATATGTGGATTTGAGTCTCTGATGAAGCCTTCTAAAGTAAAATATTTTTGTTCCTGCAGTTTGCATGTAATGCGCATACCATTTGTGACAGTGAGTTGAGACCTTTAGGAACTGGACTGTATCCTGTTGTTTCCATTATCAATCATAGGTAACCAACGCACTTAACTTATTTTTTGCTCTCAAAATAATGTCTTATCTATTTCTTGTTATTCTTCTAATCATTGTTTTACCATATAGCTGCTTGCCCAATTCAGTGTTGGTTTTTGAAGGAAGGACAGCATCAGTACGTGCTTTACAGCATGTACCCAAAGGGACTGAGGTATGTATATTTTTCTTTTCTTCTGGCCTAAGTAGAAATTACCATTTTCAATATTTAGTTCCCTGGTTTACAAAGCAAGAGATATCATTTAAAGATTGTTTATGCAAACTCAGCAAATCTTCGACATAGATTTAGGACTTAACATATATCTTTCAAATTGACTTGATCAGCAGTTTCATATTTCTTTTTGTAAACAGTTTTTCACTTGGGGTACATCTCATATCCAATAGGTTATTATAGTTTTCACTTGTCAATTTAAAATTATTTTTCGGATGGTGTATTACATTACAACTTTATATTTTTTTTCTACATCAAGTTTAATTCTGACTATTTTCTGTGTGTTTTAAGGTAATGATAAGTTACATAGAAACAGCTGGAAGCACTGTGACTCGACAGAAGGCTCTCAAAGAGCAGTACCTATTCGGATGTGTTTGTCCCCTCTGCTCTAAATCGGTATTTGCTATAATCACTTAATCTGGGATAGTTTTCCGTTGGCTTCACATCATAGTACTTGCTATTTGAGTTAAATTTGCATGCTGCCATTAGCTAATTCAGGTAAGTTAGTTTTGAAGGGTCAGTATGACGATGTTCGAGAAAATGCAATTCTAGAAGGATACAGATGCAAAGATGAAAAATGTGATGGTTTCTTGCTCCGTACAACTGGTACGTGACTCGCCTAATGCCTATGGTCCACCAGGTTTTTAATGTATTACAAATAACCTTTTGTTTTTAATCTGTTTAAATTAAAGATGGGAAAGCATTTCAATGCCAAGATTGTGGATTAGTTAGGGACAAGGAAGAGATAAAGAAAATTGCAACTGAAATAAAATTGCTATCAGAAGAAGCTTCTAAGCCAGAAACCAGTGGCAGTATCCTTTCACATTTCTGCCTAGAATTTGTACCTGCAATTGCGATCGCTCGAATTATTTTCCTTCTGCATTCCAATCTTTTTCCTACCCTTTATGGAATCCTTGATCCATGTACCAAGGAAATTGATTTGCAGTTATGTCCTTGAAGTCAAATCCTTGACTATATGTAGATTATCAAGAAGCTATCACCATATATAAAATGATTGAGAAACTGCAAACGAAACTATATCATACTTTCTCAATCAATTTGATGCAAACACGAGAGATGATTTTGAAGGTAAGCACATCCTTGTAGTTCTCTATCTACTATGTTGTTATTCCCTTATTGATCTTAATTATATATATTGCTTGATGATATCAAGTACAGCCTTTCCATACATGTGTTACTTAGTACAACTCCTGTGGAGATTTGTTCAGCGCATCATTTATCTTTTTGTTCCTTTTAGTTACAAAGTACAAACCAAATATTTTGCTGTAAGCGGCTTGGTTGGTATATTATATACTAATGAATAATTGTGGATTGGTTTATATTTTGTTTTGGATGACCCTGCAACCGGTCACATGTCCCCAAAGTTTTCATGATTTCACATCTTATTTCTTTATTGATTTTCTGCTTATTAGAAAACTCTTTAGTCATGTTTTGATTAAAAGTTCTGCTTATTTTCTGCTGTTTTTGCTACAAAGGCAAATGGAAACAATGAAGTGCATAGTCCATTTATGCAATAATTGATGTTTCAACTGTGAATAGAGAACTGACATTTTGTCCTCTGCAGTCATTAATGAAGCTGGAACATTGGAGAGAAGCTTTAGCATATTGCAAATTGACCATACCAATCTATCAAAGTATGTCATACTGGAACTTCTATCCTCAAAAACCAAATCTTACCATTCATCTATTTGTGAAAAACTGTTCAAAAAAATGTATTTGAGAAAAAGTTTCACAAATGATGCTGACATCCAGTGCTGGATGTTTTACTTCATTGCAGGAGTGTATCCAGCTGTTCACCCTATGCTTGGCTTGCAGTATTATACTTGTGGAAAACTTGAATGGTTAGCATCTGTCAACTGAAGCTCGTATTTAGTGTGAATATTAAATTCTTCTACTAATGAAGCATTTATGAGGACATAAAATGTCATGTTTCTTTCCCCTACGTTGTACATTTGTCTGTGTCTATATATACACATACATATTATCTACATCACATTCCAACAAAAAGCTGAAGAAATTAATGATTCTTAGTAACTGTACAAGGAGATTAGACATCTAAAAATATTTGTACACATCAACAAAAAAGCTATCCTTTCTTCGCTAGTTGTGAGGGTCAAACTATTATATTTAACTGAATAATAAAACAAACAAATAAATCTGTCTGTAAACAAAATAGAGTTAATCATAGTTTGAGTTAAATCTTTGTAACCAATGTCACCTTGGAGAAAAAGAATGGTTATATTTTTGGTTGTTTGAGTTTAATGGTCTTGGTATAGGTATCTTGGAGACACGGAGGAAGCTGTTATATCATTGACCAAAGCTGTGGATATACTGAGGATTACTCATGGAACAAATACTCCTTTTGTAAAGGAACTCTTGATAATGTTGGAGGAAGCCCGTGCAGAAGCGTCTTTCAGATTGTCTTCCAAAGAGGAGTAGAATGACAAGTTAATGGCACTAATATTGCAGCTGCTGCGTGTACAAGCATGTCACTGCAACTGAATCACAAAGAATTATTAAATGTTATCATTAGTCATGGCATATTTTTGTTCAGTCAGGAAATTTGTTCAGTATGTTATTTAATGTTACAAATATGGTAAATCATCAAATGGTGTAGTTGTTCAATATGTTATTTAATGTGCCCTTCATGAGTCTGTCTGAAGGTTATATAATTTACTAACTTGTTACTTTTTATTGATAGCAATTTGAACTTTTCAGTTACAGGATAAATAAAAGGGAAAGATGTTCCCCATTTGAGAATGTTTCTTTTTGCCAGTTTTATTAATTGTCTGCAAGATTAGAGCAATCTTATCAAATTATATTTTTAAACTAATCTCTCCTGTTGAAACTGACTTCTAAAACGAGGGAGTACACTATAAAATATTATGATAATTGTCGATAAAAATATTTGATATTATGATAAAATATAGTATATAGTGTATACATGTATGAAGTTATAAAGTTAAAAATCTAGTGTTTTTTTTTAATTAATAATTATAATAAATCCAAAAAATACAAGCTTTTCAAAAAATCAAATTCGGGAAAGATTGCAATTTTCGATATATTATATTATCAAATATTGGGTAACTCATCAAAGTAGAGTTAGTAGAGAGAGGACTTCATTCGTTGGGTTTTTTATTTATAAATAATCCTATTTTTTAAAAAATTATTCAAATACTCCCTTTTCAAATTTAAATTTAATTAAATTCAAATTTATTAATTAAAGTATTCTATTTTTTTTTTCTAAGTCACAAGTTGCCATTTAGAATGGCGACTTCTTTAAGAAAGCCTACGTTTTAAATGGCGAATTCCTGAAGGAATTTAAAAAAAGATTCAATTTTTTTAAATTTTTTTTAAATAACAATATATATATATATATATATGTTTAATATAATTCATAAAAATACATAAATATAAATTTTAAATTGCATAGATTAACTAGAGTTGTGTGTAACATGGACAATGTTTTCGATTTCGAGTCTGACCAGTCAACAGACAGGTACTATTTGGACGACCTTTTTTAATTCTTCGCATTTCAGGAGTGTGATACAATGTTTCACCTTCATATGTGGACTAATATCTTTCATTGGGTATAAATGAAAACTCTTATTTGTAGATGTTAAATACATTAACAACCTTGTACACGTCAAATAAAAGCACTAAATAGTTTTGACGAGCGTAAGAACATGCGGATATGACATGTGAACAAGGAACATGTATAGCCTGAAATTTTCCACAATTACACCATTTTTTTTTGAAGGCTGACTTCAAAATGATCAATTGATCGCAACTCTCTTGGATTTACTGTTTCATGCACCACGAAATAATAACAATTTTCGGTCGAATTGCATGACTTGGTGTGTATTAGATTTACCAACTTCATATTTAATCTTGTCCATGCAATCGCTTATATATACTTGACCGAAAGCTAATGATGTCTGATGTTGTTGTCCCCTTAAGAAAGTCGCCAAATGGCGACTTGTGACTTAAAAAAATTGGATATTTTGGTTATTAAATTTGAAAAGGGAATATTTGAAAAACGTTTTTTTGAAAAAAGGGGTATTGAAAAAAAAAACCCTCATGCCTATATATTTTTTAAAGTTCTTGTATTAATTTTTTCGGTGCAAAAATGTTAGGTTTTTCTTGAACTTGACATGTCCAGATTTGTTAGTATGCATTTTTAAAAGTCACAAATCCTATATAAACCACAACTTCAACTTTACAAACATGTAAAAAAAAAAAAAAAGGAGATTGAGACATGACTCCCCTTGAACTGAGTTGACTAAGTGAATTACAAAATTCATTTCTCAATTATTTTTTAACTTCATTTTAGAGTGTCAATTCTGCTTTAGTTGATTTTTTTTTCCCCAAACACACACACTACCTTGTAGCATCAAGATGTGCAATTTGCTTGTTAAATACACAAAATGAAGATGTGTAATTTGCTTTTTAAACTTAAACACAACTATTAAAACTCGCGGTTTTTCTGACTTAAAATTTATACAAAACCTGTATTATGTCGATTCACTAGCTACACACTAACCTTAGCATTCTACTCTGAACAATTGGAAATACACACAATGCCACTTCTGACCTATGGAAAATACGGTAATCTTTAAAAATACACAGAAACAAAAACCAAAAAAATTGAATAGACAGCCACCAATTACTTGATATCAGTATCTACCAAACGTTCCCGCAGCTGAATACAGAGTTCAGACATTTGGGATAACAGTGATCTTTGTTCTTGTGAATTTAGTGAGTGAGTTGTTAACTCAAGTGGATCAACAAGTAGACGTTGGAGCTGATGACACAGTTGAGATGCTTCAGAGTCATATGTACAAGTTTCAGCAATCAGTTGTATAAATTTACAGCTATGGTCTTGAGACAAAGATGGATGAGGTGGTACGTGAGGTGCAAGAAAAGGATGTTGGAGTAACTGAGGAATTCTCCACCTTTGATTCCGATCCCATGCTAGACACCTCTTCATTAGATCTACTAGCCATGGATTTGAAAGTGGTTCATACGTAATTTCATGACTTGGATCTGTTATAACTTTAAACTTGGCCCAAAATGTCTTGTATTCTGAAAAAGGGGTTCTTCCATATACCATTTGATAAAGGATGCAGCCCAAAGACCATATATCTGATGGCCGACCACACTTAATGATGTTTCCGTTTGCATCTGTCTCATTACACATAAATGCTTCTGGAGACATGTAACTCAAAGTACCCACCTACACTTTGAACAACAATTTGGTGAAAATTTTGTACTTAAGTGTCACGTTGATAATTACTAAAAATTGGGATGAAAATTTCAAAGATGTGGTTTTTCATTTAATTTTTTCACAGAAATAAGAAATCTCATTTTTAAGATAAGCCTGTAAGAATACAAATGAAATTATCATAATAGAGTTGTACTAAATGCATCCTGTGACCTGGACTCCAAAATTTTCAAGCATGCATAGGGATGGCAATGGGTAGGGTTTGGGTAGGGTACTATAGTGCCCGTACCCATACCCGCAGTTTAAAAAAATACCCATACCCGTGTCCGTACTCTCATGGGTATCAACTTTAATACCCGTACCCTTACCCTCTGGGTACCTAAGTGCCCGTACCCGTACCCATTACCCACACTTTAACTAAAATAAATCGATAAATAAATATTATTTTGTGATTAAATTTAAAAAGGATAAATACCACCTATAGTCCCTTAACTTAACTTCAGTTAACCTTTTAGTCCTTTATCTTTTTTTTCCCGATTTTGTCCTTTATTTTAATTTTAAGTGACAATTTAATCTTTTTTTTTTAAATGTTAACAATGTTATCCTTTTTTTTTTACAAAAATTCATCAAAATTTTCAAACAAAACTCATAAATTTAGTTATATTCTTTAATATAAAATAAACTTTATCAAATTTGTAACTCAAATCTTCAAATAAACTCATATTTGTCATTCTTTATTTGATGTTGTTAGAGATAAAAATATGAGTTTATTTAAAGATTTAAGTTATAAATTTGATGAAATAGCATTATATTGAAGATGATAATTAATTTTATGTGTTTTGTTTGAAATTTTTGATGAATTTTTTGAAATTTTTGATGAATTTTTTGAAATTTTGCATAAAATAAGGATAAAATTGTTGACATTTTAAAACATAAAAGATCAAATTGTCACTTAAAATCAAAATAAAGGACCAGATCGGAGGAAAGAAAAAGATAAAAGACTAAAACGTTAACTGAAATTAAGTTAAGGGACTATATGTGGTATTTATCCATTTAAAAATTATCCATATATCATAAATTAAATCATAAAATATTATAAACCAAAATATTTTCTAACTCAAAACATTTCAAGTGAAAACTCGTTATAATACACATTCAAATATCCATAATAATATTTTATGAAGTTGCAAGTCTTACGACAATATTATTTGAGATCAGTAAAAACAATTTATAAGTTGCAAGTATAATTATAAAGACACAATTAATAAGATATAATTCTTAGTTATAAAGTCACAATTATTTAACTATTAATCATAATCAAATTCTTAAAAAGTTTGCAAATATTTATCTTTTGATTCGATTATAAATATTGTAATAGTCCAATGATATTAATAGATATTAAAATATAAAGGAAAACAATTAATTAAACTAAATATTAATATAATAAATAAATAATATATTTATATAAGTGCGGGTGCGGGGCGGGTACTATAGTACCCGTACCCATACCCGCTTAATTTTGCGGGTAATTACCCATCTCCGTGCCCATACCCATTATGCGGGTTTTTACCCTACCCATTGTGGGTTTTTTTTGCGGGTACCCACTGGGTCTGGGTCTAATTGCCATCCCTAAGCATGCAGTATATCATTTAGGAGAGTATTATTGACCTTGAGCCAAAATTCATCCAGATGCAAAGAAAGTGCTACAGAAGTCCTAACAGAAAAGCTCTACATGTATCCAAACAAAACTACTTTTAAATATGACATTCTATTGCCAAACAAAACTGCTTTCAAGTCAACAGAAATTATCTGAAATTGTAAATTTCTATAAAGCTCAACAAACAATATATTCAAAGGAAAGCCTGCAAAAATAAAACTTAACCATCCTCATCAGAACCACTTAATACAGATCATACATCACTAATATGCAATTATGCACCACATTCAATAATGTGCGAAAAGCTATAGTCAGGCATTGCTGTAAACCCAATTACGAATAAAAAAGTAACCACAGTAAAAAAAAAGTACTCAGCCACAAGGTAAGAGAAACAAAAATTATAAATAAGGCATGTTAACTAGCGAGCCAAAAAGAGAAGGGAGGTGGAAAATAAGCAATACCTGTGAATCCCGTTGAATATTAGTTGTATCACTCATTATTGCTTTGGCAATACCAAAATCAATCAGTTTTAGGGAACCTTTGACAAGGAGGAAGTTAGCAGGCTTCAAGTCAGAGTGCACAATACGTTCCTCATGAATTGTGTTGACAGCTTGAAGAATTTGCTGCAAAAGGTGTCAAAAAAACAGTCTAAGCTAATTTGAATTAGCAGTGGAGAAACTGACACTGTTTTACTCCATCCAATAAAGAAAGAAAACAAAAGAAAACAAACAACAGTTCATAGTCATAATCATGTAAAAGAGAAAAATGGCAACATGTGTGAAATAATATCATGTTAAATCTATCTGATAAAATAGTGTACCAATGAGATTTTAATTAAATTAAACTACATTTCAAATGCTATCTAAATTATTAATAATAGACAAACATCCAGAACACAAAATAGTAAACATAGATACAGGCATGGAAGTATTATTTGCAATATTTTGGATAAATCAAACACTAGAACTTTCAATTATCAAACAAACAAAGCAAAACTAGTTATACAACATGAATGTTATAGTAAAGATAGAATAAAAAAAATTCAAAGCTACATTATAGATTAAACCTGCCAATAAAATCGAAGCCAGTTCTCATCTATGGTCTGGTTGGGTCCATCAAGTTCCTTCCACTTCTGGGACAACATGTGAGCTAAATCAATTTCCCCGTATTCAAGTACCATGAATATATATCCGTCATCCTTGACTCGGCCATCCTTAATACTGAGAGTGCCTTTCATAACTTCTTCAAGCAAAGCCTTGTCAGTTACCTAATAACAGGATCAGGTAAAAATAAAATTCACTAGAACATAAAAAAACAGTAACAATACAAACACACCAGTGGAAATCAACCCAAAAAGTTGTTTCAGAAATGAGAATAAGCCAAGCCCCAAAAAGTGACCATGAGTATGCAATAAGAATTTAAGTGATTATATATTCTCGTATTATCAAATGTCTGAAGAGCGATGAAAAGCAGAAATAACTACAGGCAAGAACTGCTACATATATCATGATAAAGACCAGTGGTTCAGTACCTCAAAATCTATAAGCTGTATGATATTATCTTTTCCTTTCAGCCTACTAAGATACTCAATCTCTTGACAAAACCCATATGCAGTAGCATAATCACGACCCTTGAGTTTGATCTTCTTAAGTGCATAGATCTTACAGTCTGATGAAATCACCTTGTGCACCTCACTGCTTCCACCACTACCTATCTTGCCAAGACGTTGATAAAGTTTTCCATTAACCTTAAAAAACAAATCAGGGTCATAGGACCTTTTCTTAGTGACCGACGAACTTCTACTACTCACAGCCTTCTCCCGCTTTTCTACATTAGAAGATTCAAACTTCACATTCACAGAAGGTGCTTTGGACACCGAAGCCTGCGGCTGTATGTTTGAAACATCTGCAACCTCTTTCCTTTCGGTCAACTTGTCGCCATCCCAAGAAACATATTTCGAATTACTGGTTTCTTTTAACATGCATGCTTGCCGCTCCTTAGATTGTTCACTCTCTTTAAATGCCAACTCGGCGTCGACACAAGAATCAGAAGCTTGCCCTGGAGCTGCATCCTTATCAACTGATATTATATTCTCTTTTTTCACTGAAGTGTCTATATTTGCTGATTCCATAACACTTTCAGTTATAGGTTTAACACGAATCTCTCCAAACGAACCAGCAGCCACACGTGAGCCACTTTCTATATGCAAATGGGTTGTTGAATTCATCATGGGAGCTGAAGTTGAATTGACTGAAGTAGTTGTGGCACACGAAGGTCCCACTACCGAAGACTGTGTCGCCGGCTGACTTAGAAAGTTTCTGAACTGCTGCAAATTATCCCGCGTAACTGTATTCCTCCTCGGCAACATGGAGCAACTTATTCCTCCATCGGATCTCAAACTAAAATCAGGTTCAGTCTGCAGAACTTTAGGTTGCTTTGAATCATCGTTGAATCCAATCAAAGCTTCAGGTTGGTTACCTTCAACCCATTCCATTTCTGTGAATCCAAGTGAACTCATATGAGAAGACAAACTCTCCAAATCAATGGCCTTTACATCATTGGCCCCTGCATTGTTAAAAACATGTTTGGAATACGCAAAAACACAAACAAACAAAATATTAAGAGAGAAAAATTACCTTGTGGAACAGTGTTGGAAAATTGAACTTTGTTTTGAGCATTTGGATCTTGAGAAGGAGTATCAACAGTGCTGGTTTCAGGTGAATCGTGTGGTTGATGAACCAGTGTGCGTCTTGGCCTTAAGCTATTGGATTGCGTTGAACCTAATAAATTATTAGGTTAGAAACCAAAAATAAAAAAATAAACCCTAGGTAAGTTGAATATTGGGGAAAAATGAAATTGAATGAAGAATGGAGTACCGAGAGGGCGGTGACGTTTCAAGGCGGCTTGAACGTGGCGGAGGAAGTCCGGGGAAGAAGGATCTGGCTTGATCGGAAGGTTAGACTTCCCATCCATGGACCAAACTCCACCGCATTTCAATTTCAATTTTTGGTTTACCTCCTTCGATTCCGAATCCGAATCAAAATTCAATTGTTGTTTTCGCGCTCCTCTATTCTTTCTCATGGGTTTCGCTTTCTTTTGGGCCTTCCATGGGCTGCTTTACTAATTTATCTGGGAAATTTCTTTTTGCACCGCTCTTTATACCTACATACATTACTCTCTATTTTTTAATTTGTTTTCTCATAATACCCCTAAGATTCGGGAACATGTTCCTCCCATTTTCCGTAACACACACATTCTAAATACAACTTCTTAGTTCTACAATAATTAAATCATTATAGTTTTATAATTAATAGTTTTTTTTTATTTAAAACATATTATGATGTATATATATATAAGAAAAAATAATACTTTTTTTATAAAAGTATTTTTATCAATTATTAGTATATTTATTATTATTATTATTAATGCAAAGTGAATGATATAATTGAAAATTATTTATGTAGTATTATTTTTTTGAGGAGCTATATGTAGTTTTAATTAGAGGGTATGATAAAAAAAATAATTAATATTACACTGACACGTGAAATTTTCTTTATTTTAGAATATTTATTTTCAAATTAATCAATTAGTGTGAAAAAGAATATATTGAAATGTAAATTTATTTTTTGGATATAAGTATACACTAAAATAATAATAATAATAATTGTTATTATACAGTAATAGAATTAAATATTCCATTGAAAATATTATTTTTTTGACTAAATTTTGAAAATATATTAAAATTTATAATATTTAAAAATATTAAATATAAATTATTAATATATGTATATGAAACTAAAAGAATAATATAAAATCTCTAATCGGTTGAGTTCACGTGCAGACAATATATCAACGCCATAATTCCTATCCCTACACTCGACTTAAAATTTTGCATAAATATGCTCTATTTAAAGTGGGATATTTATGTCAAAGTCAAGACAAATAGCTATGAAGCGGTTAGAGCATCTCCATCAGGAGATAAAATGAGTTCGTTCGCCAGCGTGTAATTACTTAACTTCTAGTTTTTTGTGGGTTCACCGTTAACGGTGCTTCGTAGCAGTTAACTTTTATTAATTTATTAATAATAATAAATTTATTATTTTTTATTAATTTATAGCCGTTAACTTCTTTTTAATTTATTAAATAATAATAATTTTGTAACCATTATATTTTTTTTAGTTATTATACCATCGTTAGCGTTTTTTTTTTCTTTAATTACTATTGTTAGCTCATTAATAGGAACAATTTGTTACTCATACTTTTTTTTCTTTAATTACGATTGTTAACTCATTAATAGGAATAATTTGTTACTCGTACTTTTTATTTTAATTTTAAATTAAATTTAATTTTAATTTTAAATTAAATTTAATTTTAATTTTAAATTAAAATAATATATAATAATATTAATTAGAATATTTAAATTAATGTTTTAAGTTATAATAAACTTAAATATAAATAAAATATTAATGTATAAATTAAAGTTATGAAATATAATATGGTTTTTTAAAAGTTAAACCGTACAGAAGGAATGAATTGATTAAGGGTGATGTGGCCTAGTATAACCTATTTAAATGAAGTTCACCGTTGGAGTAAAAAAGGAACGAGTTCCTTCAAGATAATGTGGCACAGTGGACCTCATCTAAATAACTCATTTTGAGTTCACCGTTGTAGATGCTCTTAAATTATCATGTCTAATAAAATATTAAGTCCACATATCTCATTTGAAATATTTGCAAAATAAATTACTTTATTTCCAAACGAATTATAATTAGATGTTAAAAATATAATTGGTGCTTATAAATAAAGATCGAGTAATATGTGGTCTCCATTGGTGTGAGAGGCGATCTTCAACTTCTAGCCCATTCAATTTGTAAATTTGAAACAGAAAAATTCACTCTGCACTTCCATTTTTGGACTTAAACCTCCACGAATTTATGAAAATATGAAAATATCCTCAGTTTTTTTTTATTATTTTACCAAATTCAAAGTCATCTTTTTTTTTTTATCATTTCATCACTTATGGAGCAGTAAAAAAATTTACGTTAACTTCTAGAAAACTATTTAGAAGAATTCTAGTACACATAGTGTTTTTGAAAAACTTTTTACAAGTTTTCCAATATGAAAGGATGTTATCGAAAAACTTTAAAAAATATTTTCAGTACAAAATAGAAAAATATGTATTACCAGAAAATTTTCTTCAATTTTTCCGATACAGAAGGTGTTTTCGAAAAACTTCATAGACTAGTTTTTCGGTACACGCATTTTTTTTTATTTTATAATTTTTTAAAAATGTTAACAGATATGAATAAACCGCTACTATTATTAGATAAAACATGCATTGATACTACAAATATTTTTGACAAATATTAGGTATGAATAATTATAATTAATATTGTAAAATATATTATTGTGATTAATTATAATTTATTTTATATTGTATTTCATATTTTGATATAAGGGATGCTATTGTGAATTGGGCTAAAGAAATCATAATAAAAAATAAAGTTATTGTTATCATCAGAAGATCAGATATAGAAATAGGAAAGAACTGGAGGAAAAATAAATTAATATTAGGTTGTGACAGATGAGGAAAATACAAGTGTTGATAGTTCAACTCGCTCAATAAAAAAGTGTGATGGTCCTTTGAAGCTTAGATCAAAACTATTAAAAGATGGTTTATGATGAATAATTAAAGTAATTTGTGGAGTTCACAACCATGAATTACCTGATACTTTAGAGGGACATGCATTTGTTGAACTCTTAGATGAAGAAGGAAAAAACAGACTCATGACTTAACAAAATATAATATTGCACTGAGACACATATTACTCTCATTGCAAGACCGAGATAAGAACAATGTTACTAAGATCTTACAAATATATAATAGAATAGAGATGTAACATTTATGTGTGTTGGAATAGAAAATATGAAGACTCAAATGTTATGAGAGATATTTTTTTGTCGCATCCAGATTCAGTGTTGTTGAATTTGTTTTCGATTATGTTGATTATGTACAATACCTACAAAATCAATAAATACAGAATGTCATTACTTGAAATTATTGGTATAACATCAACAAATATGATATTTGTAGTTAAATTTGCTTATTTAGAATGTGAGTGGGAGTAAAACTTTTGTTGGGCATTAGAGAGACTAAGAGAACTGTTTATTACACAAAACAAATTTTCTCAAGTAATTGTGACAAACAGAGATCTTGCGTTGATGAATGCAATTGATATTGTATTTCCACATGTTGGTACTTTGCTTTTTTCGATTTCATATCGACAAAAATGTAAATAATATGTCTTAAAGGATAGACAATAGTTAATATTGAATATGTGGAAAAACATTATATAATATAGTGATGAAAAATAGTATATCATGTGTTTGCACATGTTTGAGCAATCATGTGTCGATAATAAAGTGTTTTGTTGACTATGTAAAAGAAACTTAGTTGATTCCTCATAAGGAAAAGTTTGATGAATAGTGGTGTACCATAAATAATAATTAATTTTAATATTTTTAATATATAATAAATAATAATTAATTTTAATATTTTTAATACACCATAAATAATAATTTATTTAAATATTTTTAATACACCATAAATAATAACTAATTTAATTTACTTGACCAAACCATAGTCTCGCTGACACGTGATGCCAGTATCGAGTAAGGACCGACAGATCACAGCCCTCCGGGATACCGTGTCAGCTCAGGTGTCTCCTATTGTACAGGTCCCTCCTCCTGTACGGGTACCTCCTCATGCTCCTTATGTATAGGTACCTCCTCATGTCCCTCTTGCATCTGATGATCATCATGTACCGCGTGTACCTCCTCATGTACCATATGATCCTCCTCAAAGATATATATATCAGTCGGCTCCTCCAAGTCATCATCTTTCATAATAAATTGTCGCATTCTACACGATGTTGTTGGGCAAATCATTTCGAGAGCAACATCTATAGACGATGAAGATTTAAAGTCATGTATTCTTTCGACAACTTTGTCGTCTCTATCTATAGCCCTACCCACAGAAAAAAAAAATTTAGTTAAAATAAAATAAATTAATAAATACTACTATAATAAAAAATTTAAACAAATAAATTAATTAAAAAAATCAAACAACTATCGAAAAATTTATGGATAAAGTTTTTCGGTAGTTTATTTTTTTCAGATAACTTGAAATAAGTTTTCTGGTAGTTTCTGACAATTTCAAATAAGTTTATCGGTAGTTTTGAAAAACTTTAAAAATAATTTCTGGAAGTGTGTTATGTACCGGAAAACTTTTTTTAAGTTTGTCGGAGTAATGTTCTATATCAAGAAACTTGAAGAAAAAAATTCCGATAAAAATAAATTTTTTTACACTCACTTGTTTGTTCCTAAAAGATTAAAATAAGGAAATAAAACAGTTGATGACTTTTAATATTTATCAGGGTATTTTAATTTATTTTTTTTTTTTAATTTTAGAGATATGTGAATAAAGGAGAGTATATGGTAAAATCTTATTTTAAACCCTCTAATGTGCACTAAGATCTTTGGGAAGCTTTTTGTTGCTGACCAAAAAGGAGGTTTTTTTGCATTTTACAAGTTAATTTTTAAGTTGTGTTTTTGCGCTCGAACAATGTGTTGAGATTTGACAAATAGTCCTAAGAAAATATTACTTCACAACTACTAGGTTTATATTTCAATGTATTTGATTTTACAGTAACAAAAATAAATTTTATAAATTTAATTTCTATAAATTGAATATAAAATAATTTATATTTAGTTAAATTCATATAAAAACAAGTTGAACAAAAAAATTTAATATAAAAATATATAAATTATAATTTAAAGTTTGAATAAATTTTAAAAATAAAATCAATTATATTCAATAACATATGTTAGAATTAATTTTACTCCTCCATCATCAATTTTGCACCTCATAAAATAGAACCAAACATTTCCTCATTTTTATTATACTTTCTAATCAACGTGAATTAATTTATACTTTTGGAACACACAAGAATCCAGCTTATATTTGGAGGAACCAAAAGAATCTTTTCAGCTTGGGTGGAGCATTTGTTACCATGGGCTTTGGGCTAACATTTTTGTAAAATTCTGACAAAAACAGCATGTCTGGAGGAGCATTTAAGGCTATAGACTCGCGTTCCTAGTCCACCAAATTAATATTTATTCATGAAATTAATATTACAGTAAAGAAGATGTTTTTTTAATTGTTTTTAGTATTTTTTTAAATGCATTCTCTCCGTCACAATTAAAAAACCCATAATTAAAGTCAACTACTTTATAATAAATTTTTAAAATAATAAAAAAATGACAACAACGAGAGATTAATTTTGAATTTTGTAACAACTGTCCATATTAGTGTCAAGTCGTATAAATTTTGCATAATATTCTCTATGTAAACTATAATTGGTAAAAATAACTCGTGCTTTTGCATGGATATTGCATCATTATTTCTCATATGATAATTAAAGAAAATCAATAAAAAGATTAAACTTTTTTATAAAACAAAATTATAATGACCAGCAATTCTGATCAAACTTTGTTGAAACATAATTCATTTGAACTATTCCATGCAAAAATTCAAGAGCAATAATTATGATTAAGCTAAGTGAACTTTAAAAGTTCAAATCTTTTTTTAACAAAGTTTTTTTCATTTGTAACTTGAGTTTAAACTTCTTATCCTCTTTAAAAAAAGTGTAACCTCATTATATTTCACAAAATATTTGATTTTGTAATCTGATCCAGCAGTGGCAATGGCAGTTGATTTCAAGAGCTTGATAAACAAACAGACCCATATATTATATTGAAGGACTAATTTTAATCCAATAACAATATTTTATTACAAAACTAGTGTAAAAATCCAAATTAACTAGTGTTTCATTTTTTTTCATTTGTACTCTTATTATTTAAATTAAAAAACATTAAATATTAAGTAAAAAATATATTTTATATTTATTACTTATTTCAATGGTTATTTTATGATATCATTAAATTCAATCAACTAATTGATCCGATAAAATAACACTCAAACAGTAGTTGCTTCTCAAGATCTGTGTGTTGTCCACGATTCTCAATTTGTCACATCAGATTTCGTGCTATATTCTATTACCAAGGAAAATTTCAACATGCAGTGGACTAGGAATTTTCTTAGGCCATTAATTTGTCCCTCCTCTCTCTTGTTGCTGTCTTTTCCATCTCTTAAACCACTACTAATAGATCCATGGATATACTTTGACATATTTTCACTCTCAAACACAAACATTTATAAACGATGTATTTTCATACAATGTTAGGAATTTTGATTTTTTTAATGTTCAAATTAATAACATCATTGTTTTATACAAAGAGGGCCTTGCTTTACAACAAGAAAGCTAACCAACCCTTTTTTAATGAAACATTTTAAGTGGACATGTACTAACTTGTGTTGAACTTTACTATAGTATTTATCAATTTTTTGGTTTCTAGATTTAAAAATTGCAAACACACTTTAACTGACCATACTCATATCACATGCTAATTTGAAATTTAAAAATATGTACAATTAGTGTTCTTAATCTTAACCTAAAGCTCAAGCCACCAAATGATAAAGTTCTTATCCTAATGTTCTATTAAAAGAAGTAAAATAAAGTTGTGTGACCACCTTTCTATAGTAAAACTAAAAGAGTTTTGATTTCCCTCACACAAGTGTGAATAACAAGCCAATTAATGAATAATAATCACACTCTAAAGTCTTAAACATAAAAAAGATTGTTTGTTCTAAATTGGATTAACCATCACACCACTTCCAACGGTAGACAATGTGACCGAAATCTCAAAGAAACTTTACTAACCAACGGATATGTTTTATTCCAATGCTCTTGCAACTCATGAAAAAAGTATAGTAGTACATGGTAGGGCATTTTTGTTACAAACATTTATTAGTGTATGGGTTGGAACGATACATGAGTATGGCATAAAACAAAATTTTAAAAACTTTGGGGGATAATTGTTTTTGCTTAAATTAAAAAAAAAAAAAAAAAAAAAAAAAAAAAGTACATAGATATGATATGGGTTTGGCATGATTTTGAGGAAAATGGAATCAAAGTAAGCAGCTTTTTTCCCAAGTAAAGGCACCATTATGGTGTAATTAGTGGAGTACCTTGCAAATAGTGCAATGCGTTTAACCCCAAAAAGTTTACATTGGGTTTAGAATAACGACAAATCTAATTAATTACTACAACTATCTCCCCATACGCCTCTGCTTTGGGTTAGATATATTGTAATTCAGAAAGTCTTATACGGTTGTTATATGGGTCTTCGTGATGTGCTTTTAATTGTTTATGAGACAGACATTTATTAGATTTATAAATTAAAATATTTGTCATTTGATTTGAATGGTATTTTCAAAAATATTGATTTGGATCGATCTAAATTAATGTAGTTTAGTTTTGGTCTGTTTTTGAATACCTAAAATGTTAATTATAAAATATTGATTTAATATTATTACTATTATCATTATTATAATAAAGTTGTATAAAAGTAATAAGTTTAAAAATAAAATATTTAATATACTAAACATTATTAATAAAAATATAAAATTAAATAAAT
>JBBPBR010000004.1:59331032-59343288 GCA_037974775.1 Cicer pinnatifidum | reverse complement strand
TATTATCTCTGCCTTTAAATAAATTTTTATTGTGAATTTTACTCTTATTAAAAAAGTTTGTTGAATAATTAATGTGTCTATTTTGTATAGAAAATGACTAAAATATCATTTGTGTATTAATGTATTCAATAATGACTTTTTATATTTCAAGATAAATTAGTAGTATTAATTAATATTATGTTTAAATAAAATGAAATATATGTATTAATAAATGCTTAAAATTAAAATATAGATGATTTAAACACTAATTACACTTTTTGCATATAGTACGATAAATACTACTCTATGTTCATTTTTATAAAACTTACTTTTGAGACTTCGCTTAATGAATTACCATTTTGAAAATTTAATACGCATTAATTAATGACTTATAATTTGTAGAAATGACTCCATTTAATTCTCATAAAATCATAAATTCGTTTGCTCCCACTTATAGTATGAATAATTATATAAATAAATATGAAAAGATAACACATTTTTAATAAATTTATAGAAAATGCTAACAAGTGAAACTCAAACTTTAAAATCGTTAAAAGTTAAATTTTCTATTAAAATGTTTTCTTGTATTTCCTTATTTGATAACAGTAAAAAGTGAAATTTTCTGTTGATTTTTTTTTTGTATTTCCTTATTTGTTAAAATAAACTTAAATTTATTGATCCAATTAATTATGGACGGAGTAATATGGTGTGTCAGCCTTATGCATGGCATATTGATGTAGTCAATGTCTTTTGTCTCACAAAGATTTAGAAACCAATTAGAATCACTTTCTTGGGGGAATTCATCAAAATGTCCAAAACGAATAGGGTCTTTGTCTAACTAGGTATGGGCTTTGAACCTCCCTCGAGTTTTTTTTTAAATGTCCATATATTTTTTAAAAAAAATATTTATTTCATTTTATTTTATTGTCATTTTCAAAATCTAAAATATTAATTATTGTTTTGACAAAAATATTTATGATTATTTATTACAGGAAGAGAAATATGTGTGATGAAATGATAAATGATTAATGATGTTAAAGGAAAAACACAAATATAATTCTATCAAAAATAACAAAGTTTGTTATTTTCTTAGTACTTTGTAAATAATTTTGAAACGAATTAAAAATAAAAAGAAGTAATACGTATAAGAATTTGAATAATTTTTCATTAACTTTTTAATTGAATTGATAATAAATTATATTTAGTAGATACTTTATTGTTATGAGGTTTTTTGTGTGATCATATTTGGTTACTTCTCATCAATATATAACATGAAAAAGAAAAAATATAGGTTAATACATAGTACTTTTTTAATGATTTTTAACCAAATAATTATACTTTAAGATTCATTGTAATAAATATAGGTGTTGATACGTAATTGGCCATAAGATATTTAACTTGTGATTCATAGTCACACAAATTTAGATATGATTTAGGTATTTTTCTCAAACGGAAACATATGGTGTTGATATTTAAGTATTCTATACATGCTTTACCCATTGTGATCCTCAACTTAAAACCTAACAGCTACTAGTATTTTTCAAAGGTAAAAAGGTTCATTAAATTTATCTGCCATCATGAATCCTAGGAAATTAAACATTTTTAGATTATAATAAAGGTAACCAAGGCAGCAAGGCTGTTCCAGGTAATATATGCTCAAGAATTATGTCATGTACAAAAAATGTTACTCTTTGCATTATTGATTTATTGTTGGAATTTGATCACCAACTTGACCCACTTTAAATTTAAAAATAAATTAAATGTGGTCCATCTGCTGAAATAAGTTGTCCAACATAGTTAAACTCTTAATTTAAATTCCTAATTAAAGATTAGAATCTAGTATTAATAATATTTTCAACATTTCTGGAGTTAGAAGCGGCAGTTACACGCATGTAAGAGTCCTACAATTTTTGTCTCATACTATTAGGTTTACTATACGTCATCTCTTCACATTCATGCAAAATTATACTGAGCTGATACATTTGGAAGCTCACATCCAACTTGACAAAGTCTATAATATATTATTACATCCCAAAACAAAACAAAAATGTCAAATTACTAACAAAAAGAAAGATTAATTTTATTGCAATTTTTTTTATTAAGAAAAATTGATAGTATAATTAATGTGTTCATTTTATATAAAAAAATGATAAAAATATTTTATTAATAAATACTTGTAATTAGAGACATGGAGAGTGTTACTAAAGTATCATTAACCATCAAATTCAAGTACTTTACACATCGTGTGAGAATTAGGAAACTCATGGGGTAATAATAGTAGTATAATAGAGATTGTCAGTGTAATACTCACAAAAATGTAATACCACAGATTAGAGGGAGACACGGCATAAAAAGGCGAGGGGACCTTAGGCTTTTGTCTCTTCACTTTTCCCATATAAATTTAAAAAGAAAAAAATTGTGATTCTTCAATTTAAGTGTTATTTCAATTACTAAATATCAAAATTGATAAATTATATATTATTATTCTAAATTTGAACTCAAAATATTATAAATACATATAAATTCATAGCGATATTCACCATATTTCTTTTATCGACCATAAAAAAACTTTAGATTAAACTCTTCCCTTTATAATAAAATATAAACAATAAAGTATATATATATATATATATATATATATATATATTTATTTATTAAGTTAATATATTTAATTTAAAATTTATATTAAATATATCAATTTTACATATATTAATTTTATTAATATTTTATTCCAGATCAATTGATAAAATTTATGGATAAATTAATGAGTTGATAGTAGATCAATTTGTAGTGAATATGAAATAAATTATTTGATAATTTATAAACTAGCACATTAAACTAACATTACATTAAAGAAATTAAAATTAGTGCTTAAACTACTCAACAAATATAAAATTGACATAAAATATATTTTAATTTCTTCAACTAAAATAAATGTGTGAAAATATGATATATTATTAAAATACTTAAGAGAAAAAATCGTTATTTTCGTATGATCAAACAAATTTATATGCTTTGAATAAACAGAAACGTTGATATGTACTTTAATGACACTTATTAGTATATTAAAATAAAAAATTTATATTATAAATTATATATTTCCTCTTTTAAAAATTATGTATTTTATATCTTAAAAATATAATCACTATTTATAGAATAACTAATTTATGTTCTTAGGACATATGTTATTACTAATAAATAAATTATCCATTAGTGGCTACTGATTAAGCCTTTCGAAAGAGACAGTTTGATATTAATAATGAAAGAGTTTAGAAGTAAGAACCATAAAGAGCGTCCACTGAACTCCCAAGAAAACAAAAACAAAAACCAAAAACACATAATATTATAGTTTTTTACTATAGATACCTCAGCTTCAAATCCCAGCTCTCAACCTCTTCTTCTACTATACTCTCCATGTCATAGAAACACCATTTAAGCAAGTTCCATTTTTTTACTTACAATGAGCAAATCCAAAACTCAGAGAAAACCTACCATTACCAAACACATAAGCCAAAAAGAAAACCAAAAGCCACATAAAACAGAGAAACAACCCTCTTGGGCAGTTGTAAGAGGCTTTTTAGCTTGTAAGAATGTTGAAATCCAAAAACAACAGCTACAACAGAAGGAAACAAAACAACCACAACCAATAACAGAAACACTGAAAAAACAGGAACATAGGAAGCTGAAAGAGGAAGAAAGAGTCCCAGAAGAAAACAACAAGAAATGCAAGAAGATGAAATGTTCAGGTTCTCTCTGCAACAACACTGGTGTCATGGCGAAACCCGAAACAACAACTTCAGAAATTCATAAGAAAAAGGCTTCATTTGGTGGATACAAAAACAACGAAGCTTCTAGTTCTAGCAGATCCATGAAAGCTCCTCTGAATGAAATCAACGGAACCGTATCAGCCTCTTCTTCTTCGCTTTCTGCAGCATCTTCTAACTCTTCTGTAGCTGGTTCTTTCAGAGGAATGCCGTTTAGGAGACTCTCCGGTTGTTACGAGTGTCGAATGGTGGTTGATCCTGTTCTTGGTTTCACAAGAGACTCTTCTTTAAGAAGTTCCCTTTGTTCTTGTCCTGATTGTGGTGAGATCATGAAAGCTGAAAGCCTTGAACATCATCAAGCTGTCAAACATGCAGGTATGGATATGTTTCTATTCACCCAATTTACCATCTAACTTTCATACATTTTTGGGTGAGCTAAGTTATTCCGCTCCAAAGACTAATTAAAGAGTTAGGACAAAACTAATTTCTTAACATACAAATATCATTTAAGGAGTTTTCTTCTCTCAATTCTTGTGATAATTTGCAGTGAATGAAATATAAGTAAAAATAATATCTGAAAGGTATTTAATATAATTTTTACTTTTATTTCATTTCATAAAGGTATATACTTACGGGACAAGAGGTCTATGCTTGAATTTAACCTTTTCAGATCAGATATATTAACTTCTTAAATACTTATATTTATTTATTTATATTTAATTTCAAATAGAATGTATACTTAAGGAAACAAGAGTATACCATATTGAATGTAAATACATGTTTGATTATATATTTTTTGTTATGCATTTTAGTTTCTGAGCTGGGTCCAGAAGACACAAGCAAGAACATAGTCGAAATCATATTCCACTCAAGCTGGCTAAAGAAGCAATCACCAGTATGCAAAATCGACCGAATCCTTAAAGTTCACAACACTCAAAAAACCATCACAAAATTCGAAGAGTACAGAGACTCAATCAAAGCCAAAGCCACAAACCTCTCGAAAAAACATCCCAGATGCATAGCCGACGGCAACGAGTTACTGAGGTTTCACTGCACCACATTCATGTGTTCATTAGGCCTAAACGGATCATCAAATCTCTGCAACTCAACACCGCAATGTAATGTGTGCAGCATCATAAAACACGGGTTCAAGATGAACGGCGGAGATGGGATATTAACGACTGCAACGAGTGGGAAAGCACATGACAAAGCAACAAGTGTTTTGGTTTGTGGAGGTTATGATAATAATAATGAGAGTGGTGATGAGAAGAGGGCAATGTTGGTTTGTAGGGTAATAGCTGGGAGAGTGAAGAAGAATAACATGGAAGGTGGTGGAGGTATGGAAGAGTGTGATTCTGTTGCTGGTGATCTTGTTGGTGCTTATTCTAATTTGGATGAGTTGTATGTGTACAATCCTCGAGCTATTTTGCCTTGCTTCGTTGTAATCTACAGAGGATTTTGATTATGTGTCTTGGATTTTTGTTGGAACTTTCTTTGCAACACTGTCATGTCACTTGCTTTGTTTTTTTTGTTTTTTATAAATATTTTTTGAGCTGTTGTTTAGCTAAACTAGGATCGTTGGCGTTTTATGTTGGTAGTAGTACTACATTTTTGTAGTATTAAGGTCCTTATAGCTGCAGCATTATACTGCAGCGGTGGAAGATCCAATTTTATTTTTGTATGCATATGTGGGTATCACTCCCTCTCCAATCAATGGAAAGCCTTAAGCTGGCACTGTATAAATTATTAATGCCATTTTTTTAAAGATGTTAGCGAAACTTACACACCAAATATATTAGAAGACACTATGAGGATGTTCGAGAGTTGCACTTGTATATAACTCTAAGGACATCAATGCTTAAATATATAATAAGGCATCATACTCATCATTTGCACAAGAGATCCTAAATATAAAACAAAATAATATCTCAAAGTCAACACCTCACTCTAATATATCAAATATTAATGCAACTATCATTTGAATTTTATTAAGTGGGGATTATTTACCTACGTGGTGAAACTTTTCTTACCATTATTCATCCAAATAATGGATGCAACTATTAAGATCTCCCCGGGTCTTTGTAACCCAAAGTTGAGAGCAACTAAGCATGGGTTTAACAAGAAAATAGTGATCTCAAAACACAAGTGTCCACAAATAAAGTAAAGTAGTATTAACAAAAGAAAACGAAACACTAATAACTGTTTACTTTTACACACAAAAGGTTTTTGTTATCACTTATCAATAAGAAGCCACGTGAGCATATATGTTGCTACCTAGTGACCATTTAGGTATTCATCATCGCCAACAAAATAAGGCGCGAAAAGAGTGGGGAAAAGGGAATTTTGGCGTGAGAGTTACGCGGCAAATTTTGGAGTATGTGCTTGCTTCTATTCTTATTATTGAAAAGCGTGAAGGAATCACAACTTGGCATGCCATGCTTGTTGAAATACAAACAAATAGAAAAGCTATTGGTAGCTAGGAAGTCAGAATAAAAAGTGAGTGGAAGAGCAAGGTAGTGTGGGTGCAATGATTGAAAAACGGAGCATGAGAAATGAGAGTGAAAATTCTATGGAAGAAACTGTCACAACCAGTGGCATGGTTGAGATGGCGACGTTGCACAACAATGAGTCGGCCTTATGCAGTGATGTAATGTAAATGTGGGGTTCAACCATAGCTGCTCAACAAGACCTAAAACAAATTTTATTACAATATTTTTAAACTAAAATTATTAATTTTTTTTTTTTATAAAAAAGTATTATTTAGATTTTTTAAAATAAAAAATTATTTATTAAATTAATATAATTTATTTTATAGAATATTTATTTTTAATTATTAATTAAGTCAATTAATTTAATATTTATTAAAATCATATTAATTTTAAATAAAATTTTATTCATTTTAGATTTAAAAGTATTAGAAGATGCAATCTTTACAAAAAGTATATAAAAAAAATTACAGACTTTTTTATTAAGTAAAAGTTTAATTATTTTATAATTTAAAACGATTGTTTTAGTAATCTTACTCTTTCGTCGATTACTCTTTCGTCGATCATGAGTTCATCATTAATTTTATTACCTACATCTTAAAACTGAAGGATTTTTTTCACTCCAAAGCCACTTTATAATTACACATCTAAAAAATTCCATTTTGTTTCTTTGGTGAAAAAGAAAAAAGGAAGATGCAAATATAGTAGTACTACCGAAATTATGTGATTTTTTATAAACCTATAGTTGCTTCCTATCCTAATGTTCACCTAGTCTTGATGATGTGTCTGATCTGATGCATATTGTTTGGACTTACTTTGAGCAGACGTTTATTCCTAGGACCACTTTACATCATTCTTCCCAATATCTTAGGTCTCTCCCTTTGGGATAATTTTAACGACAGATACTACTTAGTGTTGTTGTAAACAGGCCTTCCAAGAACACACACTTCGCTCTTCCTAATTTAGGTGCCCCCAATCATGGCTTTTAAAATAATAATAATAATAATAATAAGGTAATAGTCATTTAACTTGTTACTACCAGCATGGCTTGGAAAGACCAATCCTAGATAAAATTTCCATTGAAGGCCAAGCTTAATACATAACGTCAAAATCCTAATGAAGTGGCCCCCCATTTTTTAACTTTTCGTACAAATGACTGTAAAAGTACAGAAACATAATGATGAAAAGATAACAAAAGATCTGTGGTTTTGAAAAATTGTTTGCAGCGGTGTTTTATGACTGCTTCCCTTCCCTCTGACAGTGTAATCAAAATTCCCTTCTGATCGAATAATAATAATAAAAGTGGTAGGCATACCTGGAGGTGTTTGCAAAATGCGAACACCCCCCCAACCATGATTCTGTGCTGCCTAGTGGAGGCTCAACCTGTTATTAACCTTGGGTAAGACAGAATCAGAAAAAACAATGGGGCTACAAGAATATGGCACTAACGTGGGGGATACAACCCATTTTTTTGTCCACTATTGTAGTTAGCTCATGATAGGGATGACAATAAGAAGAGCACTTATATCCCATTTTCATAGCCCCACTTGAAATAAAAAACATCCATGACACATTCATGTGGATAACAACTTCAATACTCATATCTGCTAAATATATAAGCAGAGGAGGATCTTCGTTATGATAGGGCCAGACGAAATTGGATGGCTCAAACCCGTAACATTTGGTTGAAATGAAAGGAATTTAACCAGTGCACCAACGTCAAATTATTAGTACATTTGCAATAAAGTATATTTATTATATGTATGAATGTATGTATATTTTTTACCACCTCACAAAATCATGTCAAGCACCACCACTACATAATAGACTTTAACTATAATAAATCAATAGACCACAAAATATCATTCCAACTCAATCAATAGTAAATCAATAGTCAAAGTGCATATAACGTGTTAAAGAACTTTCTAATATCTTAAAAATTTATAAAACAAACAAGGTGTGACAAACAGTAGAAACTTGAGCTCCTCAATCATATGTTAATTTGCTTTTATAAATATATTTAAGATAATTCACCATCAAAATGCGAAACCATTAATAAAATATGCCATTCTTACCACATGCTCATCAGAATGAAACTTTTCAAAGAAACACCGAGAATGTCAAGCTGCTCAACCAAGCTAAAAGATGAGCCGAGACCTGATGACTTCTGCAAACAGCAATGAGTACAGCATCAAAAAATTAAGAACACGTACATTTGTTTAATTGCAATACTAGTGAACAAAAGAAAATATAAAAGCTACAAGAATATTGCACTAATGTGGCTATTAAAACAATGACAAGATCTAAGGTGCATTTGCAACTAAGTGGTAAAGGTGCCACCTCTGATATTGACCAAATTTGAGTTCCCATAAGATTGGAATTATGTCAGCTGCCCAAATTCTCGCATCCCAGTGTAGTTTTTCGTGGTTCCTTCCGAGCTACACATTGTGGCTTCAGATTTGACGTGTGTTTAAAATTTGGGCTTGCGAAAGGAGACTCTAAACCACTTTCAAGAAAGCTTATCACAAAAAGATGTTAATAGAAGAAGTATGTGGTATATGGTTAATCGTTATGTGATTAATATGAAGCTGAAAAGTAAAAAGAGAAGCGGTAAAAATCACAAGCAGTATAAATACAATTGAATTTACCTCTAATTTTTGTTGGGTGATGCAAAAATTGGATGTGTGAAACTGAAACCTCCTGGCATCAACAGTTTGTATAACAAGCTTTTCGGACTGAACTACTGCATTCAGATTGAACGAGCTTATCAGGCAAGTTTTAGGCCCTTCATGTGCATCATGAAACAAATTGCAATTCATGCGGGCTAGCATTATCCGCAAGACCAGCAACAGTGCTGTTCCAATATACAAAATCTGGTTCAAGTATTTCATAAATCAGTCTCAGCACACCACCAATCAAACCTTGCTTAGCTTCTTTATCATGTCCCAGAATGAATTCATGAAGTAGAACCTTTACATGGAATTTCATAGAAAACTGAAAACTCATTTGACGTATATTTTCAGTAGGGAGGAGAAATCAGAACAGTTTCAAACCATTTGTGTGAAACCTCATGGCTATAGCAGGCAGGCCTAAGGAGATTCAAAGAAGTGCAATGAACTGCTGCAGTAAGTTATTTTGAATGGAAAGAGAAACCTCATGGCATTGAACTGCTGCATTCATTGCACTTAATCTTTTGTTCTTCAGTGTAGTTTCTTCCTCATGGCAATAGCAGCAGTTCCAAGCTTATCAGATTGAACTGCTGCATTCATTGCACTTAATCTTGTGTTCTTCGGTGTAGTTTCTTCCATCTTAAAGTTGTTTAAAATTTGATACTTTTGTGCTTTAACCTTCTAACTGAACTTATGCCATTACCGAAACATGAAGACTGTCTTTCAAATTCAGGCTTCCATCATATGTCATTCCGTCTAAGCTAGAATGATAAGCGACTCATCTGGAAATATCTTATTTATGAAGGTTAAGCTATGCGCCAAACCAGCATTCTCAACTTGAGATCTCAATCCAGCTTTTTCCAGCTCCTTTTCTCCCTACTTTTTTTACAGCTTCTCTGACTTTGCTCAAACTATCCCACATTCCAAGAGATGCATAAACATTTGACGCCATTATGTATACAGAAACATCTTCTGGCGAGATAGCAAGGAGATGCTCAGCAACAATCTTTGCAAGATGTCGGTTCTTGTAAGTGCCACAGGCACTAAGCAAGGAAGACCATAGAGTTTTGTCGGGCTTAAATGGCATTTCACAAATCAATTTCCCCGCTTCTTCAAAACGTCCTGCTTGACCAAGAATATCAACCATACAGTTATAATGTTCTGGGCACGGTATCAATCCGTGCTTTGTTTCAATAGAATTAAACACATCCCATGCCTCTTCAACGAGGCCAGCATGCCTACAAGCAGTAAGAACACCTAGAATGGTGATTTTGTTTGGCAGTGTACCAGATTCTATCATCTTATGCAGAAGACTAATTGCCTCATCTGCTCTTCCATTTTGTGCACATCCCACGATAATACCTGTCCAACTCATGGTATCAATTTCCAAGAGACAACCAAACAAAGCTAAGGCATCCTCGATGTCACCACATTTTGCATACATATCGATTAGAGCAGTTGTAATTACTCTCTCGGATTCATACCCCTTCTTTAGACATAAAGCATGAACTTGCTTGCCACGTTGATGAGATGCCAAACTTGAACAAGCTTTTAGAACAATTGAAACAACAAAATGGTCAATCTGAAGACCCAAATGAAACATGTCCATGAAAAGGGAAAAAGCTAATTTATCTGATCCGAATCTAGCACAACCAGCAATCAAACTAGACCAAGCTACAACATCTTTATCTGGCAACCTCTCAAACAATCTTAATGCATTGTTAATATTGCCCTGTTTTGCATATAGATCAATAAGAATGCTCCCAACAATACAATCTAACTCATAGCCACTAGTGATTACCAATCCATGCACTTGAGATGCCAAACTCGGGTTAGTGAAGTTGACACAGATCTTTAAAGCAATACTAAAGGTATAAAGATCAAAGTGTACACCAGAATGATGCATTTGAGAAATCAGACGGAGAGCTTCAACATAATCTCCATTGGCAACATACCCAGAAAGCATAGAATTCCAAAGTGCAAAGCTTTCAGAAACAGGAGAATTCCTAAAGAACTGATAAAAAATCTTCATTGCTTTGCCCAATAGCTTGCAAATCGAATACATATCAATCAACGCCGATATACAAAAACAGCTAGACTCAAACCCTGACTTAATAATACAACAATGAATCTGTCTTCCAAACGTTAACTCACCACTAAAACCACAAGCTTTGAGGGCACTTGGCAATGTGAATTCATCCAATTTAAGGCCCTTCATGTGCATCATCGAAACAAATTGCAACGCATGAGGACTAGCACTATCTACAAGACCGGCAACTATGCTGTTCCAAGATACAATATCTGGTTCTGGCATTTTATCTAGCAGTTTCATCGCATCACCAATCAAACCTTGTTTAGCATGTCCCAAAATGAGGGTGTTCCATGAAGTAGCATTTTTACACTTGATTTCATAGAAAACTTGTTGGGCAGCTTTCAAACTACCACATTTGACGTACATATCCAAAAGGGCATTCATCAAAACAGTATCAATATCTAACTTAGATTGAAAAATTCGGTAATGAACCAACTTGCCCAATTCAACATTCCTCACAAGACCACAAGCTTTAAGAACCGCAGAGTACAAAAAATGATTAGGTTGTTCTGTTTTGGATTCCAGCATCTCCTTGTAGAGGTTTAAAGCTTCGTGGGGCATACCAGAATTAGTGAATGCAGAGACCATTGTTGTCCAAGAAATTATGTTTCTATGAGGCATTTCGTCGAATAGGTTACGTGCATCGTAGAAACTTGAACACTTTGCATAAACAGAGATCATGTTGTTTACGAGAAAAAGGTTATTGAAATGGCCAGATTTAATTATGTATGAATGGAGTGACTTGGCTTGTTTAATTGCTTGAAAGCGTACGCAACAACGCAGAGCGAATTGGATTTGGTTTAAATCCATAACTAACTCATTATTATACGTTGAATTAGCACATTATGAGCATTTCTCAGAGGACAAGCTTCGAACAACGACGACAAATTTTGCCGCTTGTTTGCAATTCTTACGTGTAAAAACTTTCTTCACAAATTGAAAAGGAAAATTTAAACAAGAAAAGTTGAACCACACTAGATTAATAATTGATAAATTGTACGTAATTTGTCCCAAATAATAATCATATTAATTCATTTCAAACGTAGTAAAGAAATACTGTATAGTAATTTTAGTTCCTAAAAAATTAGTCTATGAAAAAATAAAAGTAATATTTAGTTATGAGAAAATTAAACTAGAATAACTTAATTCACGCTTTCTTGACACTTTATTTAATTGATAAATGAAAGATGGAGAAGACAAAAGAGATAGAAAATAAGATAATTATTTAATAGTTTGACATAAGAAAAATGAAAAAAAAAATGATAA
>JBBPBR010000004.1:59310071-59330747 GCA_037974775.1 Cicer pinnatifidum | reverse complement strand
AAAAAAATGTTTTAATTTAATAAACTATATAAAAAAAAATTAGTCAATTAACATATTGGTTAAACTCACGTAGAAAATTGAAAAATCTTATGTTCGAACTTCAACATTTGTGTATATTGTCATTTGAATTATCTATTGAACTATATTTATAAAGAGCATAAACTATCAATTAATTACACTTTTTTTTTTGTTGAAGAGCATAAATTCACACACAACTGTAATATATCAGATTTAAATTTGGGACAAAACATCTAACTTAACCATATTAATATTTTTCAATTGCGCAAGAACTTGAAAACACAAATATTTATTTTCTATCATCACTTTTTCATTCCCTCTTATATCAAACTATAAAACAATCATCTTACTTTCTATTCATTTTTTCTTCTCCATCTCTTATTCATCAATTAAACAAAGTGTATAGATAGTAGAAACTAAGGTGTCTTAGTTTATTTTTTTTAGAAAATAAAAATTATCTTTATTTTTTTAGAGACAGAATTGGGTCTCGCGATTTTTCTAAGGGACTAAAATGAATATTCACTCTTAAAGAAAAACAATAAAGAAAAAAAAAACAGTTTAATCAAATCAACTTTTTCAATCATAATTCTTAAAAGAGTGAATATTCATTATTGTTAGATTGAGAAGACGTCGTAATCAATGATGAGGTCAATGTGAAATCGCCACAATGGTAAAGAAGTCATTGATAAGATTCAAGTAAGTTATAGTCCAAAAACTCAAAGAGGAGACACATTTCACTCAATATTTTCATGAGAGAAATTCTAATTCATTTTAAACTTATCCAAAATAAGACTCTTATAAGGAAGGTATTTAAAGAAAGATTTACCTTATTCTTAAAATGGGCAAAAAGTCAATTCTCTAGACCCATATTGGGCTTACACCTCTTAACTAAAAATTATAATAATTCAAAACACAAATAAAACTAAATGCTATTATAAAGTCACGACTTGAATTATTATTTATTTTTTCTCACAATTACTCATCTTAGATTCTCATCAGAAGGTTGTTGCAGACTTGATAGTTATAATTTTATTAGTTTTTTTTTTATGTTTATTATTTTATTAGTTTTGCTTATATATAAAGGTATATTTTAGCCTATTTATAAAAATAATCATAGGTCAAACTCTGACATTTCAAAATATAATCAAACCTATTTCTACCCCTACTCATGATCTAATAAATGTTTCATGTTAATGTGAGGTCAACGATTGTGCAAGTATTTGTGGATGAAAAAGGAATTCATTTGGAGGAAGTAGCATACTTATATAATGAATGAATTAGCACTGAAAGAAGAATTGTCAGAAAGTGAGAGATATCTACCAAATGATTAAAGTTTTAGAAAAATATTTTTATGTTGA
This sequence comes from Cicer pinnatifidum, assembly GCA_037974775.1. NCBI lineage: Eukaryota > Viridiplantae > Streptophyta > Magnoliopsida > Fabales > Fabaceae > Cicer > Cicer pinnatifidum. The sequence continues at coordinate 59,329,371 of JBBPBR010000004.1, read as the reverse complement.
TTTCATTACTGTAACTGTTTTTAGTACAATGCGATGATCCTAAATGCTTTCATGATCCAACAATAATAAACATCTGCTCTTAAAAGAAATTGATCAAAAGTGATGTATTTTGGATTAGCTCCGCCATCTCGCAACAAATCTTGTTCACACAAACAATCTAAATTTGAAACATAAGCCACAATTTCACATACCATAGGACCAGATGATTTACCAGTGGGATTTGCAACTTTGAACCATAGAAGCACTTCTTCCCTTTGGATCTAACAATGACAAGGCATGCTTATGCTATAGTTAGTGTTTCTTAATTGGAGGAGAGTAACAACGAGTTAATGGTTCACAATCAATTAGAGATTTAGACATCAAACTTAAGATTTTAAAACATTAGAATTATATTTGTTATAATTATATTTGTTATGTTTCTTATATACTTAATATTTTCATTATTCATAGTAGTTGATGAAGAATATATTACTCACATTGAAATACATCAACAAAATAAATGATAAGAGACATGAAAGTCAAATTTCCAACAAAATCTAAAGATGTTTAAAATATAAACCATACAATTTTATTTCATAAGCATCTCAAATGTAAGTTCAAATGTATTTTCTTTTTTTCTCGAGTTTTTGCCTTATGTGGGAGTCGAACTCGGTACCTGGGTATAAGAACGGCCTCATCTCATTCCCACTACCAATTGAGTTGAAGAGTGATATTATTTTTCACACTAATACAATGAAAACAAAATATCTACCATATTCTAGAATTATTTTATTCTAAATGCACATATTTTAATAATTGAATTTAATTAATGATTTTTAAGCTGCACTTATAATATACATTTGTTTTAGTTCAAATTTTTTCCTTTAAGATAGTCTATTATCGTAGAAAGAAAAGTAATTACTACTATTAATTCAAATAGTTCAATCATTTTTTAATTTATTTAGTTGTCTTATGAATTTAATATATACTAATGTCACTTTTTAATATTTTTGCAAGTTATTCTTTTGTGACGTGACTGACATTTTACTGTCAATTTACTTTCCTATAATTTATACAACTAATTCACACTTCCTATAATTTATACAACTAATTCATACATCTATTATAAATAAAACAATATAAAATCAAATTATAAATAAACTATTGTTTTTGATTTGATATTTAAGTCATTGCATTTATGCTACTAAGATATAAGATTTGTTTAAAAAGTGTTAATTCACGAAGCAAAATTAAAAACAAGACTTATAAATGATTAATTCTAAAAGAAATTTGTAAATTATATATATCATATAATTTTTAATGGATACTAATTTTTTAAAAATAAATCTCAAGACACCCACGTAACATGCGAGTTGAAATCTAATAATATATTGAAATAGACCCTCAACTCATTCTATTGACATCTCATTGTCAATTTTGCCACATAAATCTATTTTTGTCAAATTAATTATATGTTTATGTGTCACTCTAATTTTGCTTGTAGATAAACTCTATTGTTCATTCATCCAACATTCATTCTTCTTCCATTTTTATAATTGATTCACATCAATATTAATATTAATAGTATCACATTTATTTAGCAAGTGATGATCCACTAGAAGCATTTTCCCATTTTTAAGTACTTTTTTTCTCTCTAAATATTTCCTTCAATTTGTGATAGTTCATAGTTGATTGGTATTCTTCAACACTTGCTTGAAGTTATGTCTTAAAAACTAGAAAATGGTATTTTGCGCATTTCTCTCTGGAGGTCTTCATTGTCCCTCATTCGAGTGTGACCTCTGTCGTTAGTGATTAGAACAAATGATTTCTCTTATTAAATATTTGGTTTTTTATTTATTTATTTCACGTCTTTTCTTTTCTCTTCACGTTTTTGTTTAAATATCATTAGATACTAAAGCATTTTGCTTATGATGTAATTCATGCAAAATGATAACTATTTTATACTTCCTAATAATGATCCTATACGCGTATAATTTATCATATCAGAATACATTCTTTTCAATTTTAATATCTAACAATGATCTTATACCCATATATTATATTGTATTAAAAGACATTCTTTTCAAGTTTAATATCCTAACTATCTTATTATTATATGTTAAATATTTGATTCTTCAAGAGTGTGTTTGTCTGAAGAAATTTTTAATTCTAAAGAATTAAAAGTTTTAAGCAATTTAAAATGATTCAATTGCATTTTCTTCATTAATAAATTGTGTTGTTTGGATAAAACAATTGTTTATTTAAATTTTGGTCATATTTAAAAATTTAAAAAGTTGAGGTAAAATGAAAATTTAAAAAGCGCAAATAAAATTGAAAATTTATAGGAACAAATTTGAGATTCACATTGTATAAAGTTAAGAAGAAATTTCAAATTTATACTCTTTAAGATAATATTTTAAATTTTCCAAATTTAACTTTGATAAAATAGTTCTTAAAATCTCTTCACTTTAAAAATTATGCAAATTTATCATCCAAAAATAAAATTTACATAGAAGAATTTAAATTACGCTCTAAAATTATATTACCTCAATTTTTTTTCATCCAAACTAACTCTAAAAGTATTTTTCATATACTTAATTTTAAATGTTTTGTGGAATAAATTTTTAAAGTTATATGTTTATATATGAACACAACGGGCGGGGCTAAACCTAGTTGATGAATAACCTTTGAACCCGGACAATTCCATCTCTATTATTGACCTTGAAAATTCGACATGTCACATTAATCTTTTTTTTACCAATCTCAATGCTTATTAGCTCAGTATACCATCAAATTATTTCATGTTATACCAATGCCTCCTTCCTGGAGGCTGACACGGCTTTTTTTCCGCATCCAATCAAAGAGAAAATAACCTTATTGAATTGAAGATAACATTAAATTTATTTACTTTTTATAAAAGATAGTACCATAAAATTGAAGTTATAAAAGTTTGATGTGTGTATTACAAGCAGCGAAGTCAAAGTGGGGTATTTATTTCCTTGCTTTTTTGGCCCATAAATCATAATCCATTTAAATCTGAGTCAGAAATAAAAGCAAGAAGGCAAGTGACGTTCTCATGCCTCCATATGCAAGGTGGGGTAAGAAGTAAGAAACTAAATATTTGCTCTGTATAAAGTAAAGATTATGCTATCATCAATGCCATCACCATCAAAATCAACTCTCACTGATTGAAAATGACCATCCAAACTTTGATAATTTCTTTTACATGTTTAGAAATATAGTGGTTGTTTTATTGCTATTATCGTTATAGATGTATACAATTTAAGTAATTGATTGTTGTTTTTTTTTTTTTAAATAATTAAAGCAGATTGATGTCCCAATAATGTCATTTGAGGGTTCTCTTTATTTTTACAAGGAGCCAAATGAAGTTTGAACTTAGCACATTATGCAATATGCATATTATCCAAACCTCTCTTCCTTTAATTTGTCAAATTGAGTAATCCGACTCGGTCTATATAAAATAGTTCGACCGACTCACTTTCTTATAAAACTAATAAAATAAAATAATAATATATAACACCATATAACTTAATTTATATATAAAATATAATATCATATAAGTTAGGTAATAATTTTTTCGTCTAATTTAGAGTTTTTTTTTCTTTCAGAGATGAACTTTAAAAAATAACAAAATGTGGTTTTACAAAGTAAAATAGATAAATAGATCAACAATTTAAAATAGATAATAAATGATTATACAAACCACCGCTCTCGATTTATCTACCTTCACTTTATAATCACTTGGATTAAGCCTCTTAAAACAAAAGTTTTAAAAAGTACAACTTTGATGTTGGGTCAAAAACATCTCTATGTGCAAGAGTGGCCAATTTTTTTATCATCTCCATGTTAACCATAACTTTTTATCACATTGTTTTCGCTATTCAATTTTTCTTCAACATTATTTCTCTAAATGCAACTTCTATGAAAATATAAGTTTGATATTTTGTAAGTTGATCCAGATATTAAATTAGTAATATTATAAAATACAACAAACATATAATTTTGAAAGTCAACCTAAATTTGTTTATGATTATTTTTTGGGATAAATTATTTAACTTTTTTTAAATTGTAGCATGCTAATCTGTAGTCTATTAGGCTAACTCGATCCAACATCATTTTTATGATGGACTAAATGACAAGACCAAAAAGAATCGTTCAATTTTTTACTTTGTTTTTAATGATTTAACCTATACTAAAATATGGGTCAATCATATTGCTTATTAGATCAAACTCATATTGACTATTCTAATCTTACTTGACCAATCCAAGTGACTTTGATGATCTTTGTTTAATACTTTAAAATTTTAAATGTTTTTATTCCTTATAATTATAACATTTTATGATTTTAATTCTCGTAAATTTTTTTTTTGTTTGATTCACATATCTTCACTCGTAAATTTTTTTTTGTTTGATTCAGATATCTTCACTTGTAAGTTTTTTTTTGTTTGATTCACATATTTTCAAATATAGTTTCATTTTGAAATAGTTCTTCCATCCAACTTTTGCTACAAAACCTGAAAACCGTTAAACTTAAATATAATTAAAATATAACTTTTTTAACCTAAAGATAAACTACAATATAATTAAACTATAATATTTTTTAACCTAAAATTAACCCCAAATATTTCATTCTTCTTCTGTAAAACAAACCTAAAATTAACAACTTCAAGGTGGTTTCTTTTGAACTTGTTGGTTCAACTTTAAAGCATCAACACTGATAGGTTAATTGCAAGATAGCAATATGTATTATATTATAAAAGACAACGGCGATATTAAGATAATATCGGTAGATTTCTTTTGAAATTGTTGGTTCAACATTTTTTTTACTTTTTACATTTTATAATAATCGTTTTAAGGTAAAATCTGCTTTGGAAATTTATTGGTTGACCATATATTTTATTTTGTTGACTAGATTTTTAGTGAAATTAGAACTACTGAAAATTGAATTGGGAATATTAATTGGAATTGAGAAATAATCGGATCTGATAATTGATTAATCAAAATTTAATTTGTGGATAACATAAATAATTGGCTCATCGTTTTGAACCAATTCCCAATCGCTAGCTTCAATTTTACTTTTTCCATCCATCGATGCAAATAAAATTGAATTGAATCAAGCGAAAAAAGAAACAAACACTCACTATTTTGTACTAATATTGTATTTGGAACCCTAACCCTAATTTACGTAGGAGTATAATATTTTAGGTGAAAAGAATGCAATATTTTATGAAAGAAGAATGAAACATTTGAGATTAATTTTAGGTATTCTTACGGAAGAAGAATCAAACACTTGATGTTAATTTTAGGTTAAAAAAATTATAATTTAACTATATTGGAATTTATTTTTAGGTTATATTTTAATTATTTTTTTATTTAATAGTGTTACAGTTTTTTTTTATCGGAAGTTGGATGGAAAAATGAAACTATATATTTGCACGGATTTAAACCAAATAAAAAAAACTTACAATAATCAAAATAAAAAATATTATAATTACAAAAATAAAAATAAAAAATATATTTAATTCTACTTTAAGCTAAGCTATTCATGATAATTATCTCCTAAGCAAATCATTTATTAGATGATCTACTAAAGATTATATAATGAGGAGAGATAAATCCCAAATTACACGTAAATCCTTAAATAAAATGACCATCGGTATCCTTGATTAATGCACCACAAGCTGATAATCCTAATTGCCTATCATGAGCATTTTATATTATAATAGGAATGAAAGTTATTTTTTTAATAGTCACACCACTATAACTTCATACCACACCAACCTCATTAATTATACTAATTAATCATTTCTTATTATTTTTGTGGTTTTTTAAAGGACTTTTTATACATACTTGATACTAACTAAATCATAATTTAAATAAATAATTGGTTGAATTATAAAATTTTGCTGATAATGATTTTTAAAATAAAATATATAGGGTTTTATAAAATTTTGCTAATAATAATTTAAAAAAAAAAAGAATTTGAATTATAAATCTATAAGCACAATATGTCGACTAATAATTATATAAATTTACCATAAATACTTAAATAGCCTTGAACCCAAATTTGAAAATCTTCAAGCTCGAAAATTATAATTTTTTATTTTAATTAATCCCTGCCTATAAATGTTTTCATATTTGGAAAGATGACTAAGAAAAGCTTTGACATAAAGTTAATTAACCCAATGAACATAGCATATGTATGTGTTGATTTGAACCTTTAAGAAGAAAAGGAAAAGGTATAAATTTGAAGTTCATTCAATCCAATGATCCAACAATCTCTGGGACTGGGCCTAATGGGTTGGTAGGCGTTTGGTCACGCTGAATGAACGTATTAATCAAATCTGATGTCAAGATGCTTTCTTTCTTTTTATTTTCCTTTTTATCATCTCCTTTTTTGACTACAAGATTAGGATATCACACCTAATTCCTAAGTCCTCATAATGAAAATTATTTTCCATACTCAATTATGCAATAAGAGTTAAAAGACTATGAAGCTGTAATAAACAAAAAAGTGAAAATGAATTGAAAAGAAGAGAGGGTTAGGCTGGGGTTATACTACAATTTTCTTTTGGTAAAGCTAGTTGGAAACACGTGCAATACTAATCATGATTAGCACTAAGCCCGTCTTGAGTGCAATGATTTCTTCCATCTTAGTTTCCCCCACATAAACATGTACACTACTCAACTCTCACACTCATAAACATTTTTTTAATCTTCACCCGCATAATTTTCGCTCTCTTTTATTTACTTTTATCAACATTCATCATCAATCAATGTGCATGGCCTCTTTCAAAATAAAAGAAGAAAAAAATTAATACGCCAATTGTGGGCCACCCCGCTCGTGTAATGCAGCTAATGTGGCCCAACAAAACTCATGTTGGGGTTGAAACTTCACATTGGCTATTGGTAAGATATACTAATTATTAAGGAAAAAAGCTGAATACATGTGAACTAAGCAAAAATTCACTTAGATAAAGTCATTAATGAGTTTCAGGCAACCACACATCGTTTACAAGAATTCAATTTTAAGTCAACCACATATCGTTAATGAATTTCAGACAACTACGAATCATTAATGAGTCTTAAGTCAACTACATGTGAACTAAATTTTTCTTTATCTACATACATTTGCATTACCGTTAGCACCACATAACATGACACACTCCCTCAATACAAGTAGCCAGTCACGTCAAATAATTGACTTTGATAGCTAATTTAGGTCATGAACGATCTTTAAGTGCGAGTTAGAAATCTCACTTTACTTATAAATGTGGTGGTTAAACAACATATAAAGGAGATGACACATAAACCTATTGTCTTAAGATTTTGGATTAAGATACGGTGTTCAACTCACTTGTGTGATTGTTCTTGGTTCAATATGAATGATCCTTAGGACCCCCTCATGACCCAACATAGAGACCATCATCTTGAACTATAAGAGCAACCACACAAGGGGATTATCCATTGCATCTCCGCAAAAAATCTTAAGACACTGGGAATATAAATATGAATTCTCTCCTTATATAGTGTTCAACATTCACTTTTTCGTATAACATATTTGATACAACAACAAAATCATTGACTGAATTTTATTTATCTCTCTAACGGACAAACTTTGAACCACTAAAGCCCATTTTCCTTAAAAATTGGAGAGATAAGAAAAAAGAGAAAAAACCAAACCCCTCCACCTTTCACAAAAAAAAATGTTAAATAAAGGAAAGGAAGCTATATAAGAATTTAATGTGAAAAGAAGCACTTCTTCCATCTATATATATCTTCTTTGGTCACTTAATTCTGTTGTCTTCCCCTTAAAACACTTTAAGGGAGATAACAATAAGAATAAGAATGGCTTCTGAGAAGGTTGAAACTGTTGTAGCTGGAAATTATTTAGAAATGGAAAGGGAAGAGGAAGGTTCAAAGTCCACTAGTAGCAAATTATCTAGGCTCTTTTGGCATGGTGGCTCTGTCTATGATGCATGGTTTAGCTGTGCTTCCAATCAGGCATTAATTATATTCATAAAAATCAATATTACTTCTTTGATTTATTATGTATCTTTTGGAATCATAGTAGTCTCATAGTTTATGTTGGATTGAATTAATGTAGGTTGCACAAGTTCTATTGACATTGCCATATTCCTTTTCACAACTGGGAATGTTATCTGGAATTTTATTTCAGCTTTTATATGGACTCATGGGAAGTTGGACTGCTTACATTATTAGTGTTCTTTATGTTGAATACAGAACTAGAAAAGAAAGAGAGAAAGTTGATTTCAGAAACCATGTTATTCAGGTAATTATCATTATACTATATGTAATTTCCTAGTGCTTACTATACTTTTCACTTTCTTCTAATCATGTATCTTTTCAATGTTTTTGTAGTGGTTTGAAGTACTTGATGGACTTCTAGGAAAACACTGGAGGAATCTTGGTTTATTTTTCAATTGCACTTTCCTTTTGTTTGGATCAGTAATTCAGCTAATTGCATGTGCAAGGTTGGCACTATATTTTGAAAAGATAATAAATCTGTGTATATAAATGATCTTAAGCTTAACATTTTTTTTATACAATATGTTATAATGTGACAGTAACATATACTACATAAATGACAATTTGGACAAGAGAACTTGGACATACATCTTTGGAGCATGTTGTGCCACAACAGTCTTCATCCCTTCTTTCCACAATTACAGAATCTGGTCATTCTTAGGCCTAGTCATGACCACTTACACTGCATGGTATATGACCATAGCTTCCATTCTTCATGGACAGGTAAAATCCAAAATCATATAATCACTTCAATACAATCAAGCTTGATTTTGATATATTGTTTATGTATAACAAATCATCCATACAGTAGATATAACTAAAGTCAAATATTTTTAACGATTCGACTCTTGTAATTGATTACCGATGTAAATTGTTTTTTATGAATTAAATCATATATATTATTGTTATTAAATTTCCATGTTTATGAAGGTTGAGGAGGTGAAGCACTCAGGGCCAGCGAAATTGGTACTTTACTTCACTGGGGCTACCAACATTCTCTATACCTTTGGTGGACATGCTGTTACAGTGTGAGGACTCAAAAGCATTTAGTTATTTAAGAAATTGAAAATTTTGTAATTTGGATTTAAAAATTGATTATATACTGAGGAAAGTAGTATGTGAATCTGACAGTGTTGTATTTAATTTGATAATATTGTAGGGAAATTATGCATGCAATGTGGAAGCCACAGAAGTTTAAAATGATATATTTGATTGCAACACTATATGTGTTGACATTAACTTTACCATCAGCAGTTGCAGTATATTGGGCATTTGGTGACATGCTTCTCACACATTCCAATGCTCTCTCATTGCTCCCTAAGACAGGGTTCAGAGATACAGCTGTCATTCTCATGCTCATTCATCAGGTTAATTAATTAATTAATTAATTAATTAATTAAATAAATGATTATACATTTACATGTCCATATATATATCTAAAGGGAATTTTTAATTTGTAGTTTATAACATTTGGATTTGCTTGCACTCCATTATACTTTGTGTGGGAGAAATTTGTTGGGGTGCATGAAACCAAAAGTTTGTTGAAAAGGGCATTGGTTAGACTTCCAGTTGTGGTTCCAATTTGGTTCCTTGCAATCATATTTCCATTCTTTGGACCCATTAATTCAACCGTTGGATCTCTCTTGGTTAGCTTCACAGTTTATATAATACCTGCCTTGGCACACATGGTCACCTTTGCTTCACCATCATCTAGAGAGGTAATTATTCTTATCAATTAATTAGACTATGTAATAAAATATAAATACATGTATCTGACAATATTTTGTTATATAATGTTGGACAGAATGCTGTGGAGAGACCACCATCATTTTTAGGAGGTTGGGTAGGATTGTACTCAATGAATGTGTTTGTGGCAGTATGGGTTTTGGTGGTAGGATTTGGATTAGGAGGATGGGCAAGTATGCTTAATTTCATACACCAAATTGATACATTTGGGCTATTTGCTAAGTGCTATCAATGCCCACCTCACAAGGCCTAAAGTAACTCCCAATAGTTTCTTGTCACACTTTCAATTTCAGATCATACATGTGTGTAAAGAGATTGGCTTTTCTACTACTTTTTTTTTTTTTACTTCTTCCATATATTCTCCCTTTATTTTATTTTATTTTTTTCAATGTAAGAAGCCAAGTACTGTTGATTGTATCAGCTAATTAAAGGTGTGATGGCAATTATGGCCACCCCTTATACCCACTTTAATTACAGTTAGAATTTTGTGTGCTGATTAATCATGATGGACTACCCCTATAAATTGTCATTTATTGTTGTGACCTTGCTATTATGCTGGACTACTCTCTTTCTTCGTTTTTTGCCGATATTCTTTTATGGACGTAGCTTCATTTAATTTACCACAAAAAATAAAGGAGTCTAAAACTTACTTATTTCTATTTTTGATACACTAATATGTTTTTTGTATTTAAAAGTAAAATATTAATGACATAATGTGAGTTTCGCTTTATACTTTTATATCGATGCTGCCAATAACTCAAAATATAAAGGCGCCTTAGATTTGCTATAAAAGATATGGAAATAGACAAAAAAACTTTTATTATATTAGGTTTGATTTAGAAAATGATTGTGGGACTAGACAAAATAGACAGAGGATAAATATATTAATTCTTATCTCTTGTTATTTTATAAGATATTTTTTTTTATTTAATTATCAAAAATATTAAAATATTAATTTTATTTTCTACTAAAAATTTATTATCTCTTTTTTACTCTCTCGCTTTCTTCTCTCTTTTTCTTTTTGTCTCCCTCTTATCTCTTTTCCATCTCTTTTATCTTTTTATCTAAAATCTCATGTCATTCTAGCTTCTTCTCTCTCCTAGATCATATATCTCTTCATCTCTTTTCTCTCTATATCTCCCTCTTATCTCTCTCATTTCTCTTTGCCATCTTTGTCTCTTTTCTCCTCATTTTCTTTTATTAATATCTACATTTTTATATATAAAAGATATTACATTAAAATTATATTATTTGGTCCATTATATAGACATATAAAATTAGGTATTATGCAAAATTATTTATTCAATGCACGATCATCAAACGCAATAGAATACAAAAAATTATCATCTACAAATATGTTATGTCATGTACTTTTTTGTTGGTATTTACTGCTATGCGAATCAAACACGCCATAATGCAAGTAAAACAAAGATTTTAGACCCAAAATAATTTTAGCTTAATATCCCTGGATACAATGTATAAAGTAGTTTAAGTTAAAAATGGTCTCTAACCTAATAATTAAGGTCCTTAATTTAAATTGAAGGTTGTGATTTTTGAATAGTAGTTCTAAACTCATTATTTTTTAACATATTTTTCTAATTGATTTATATTGGAAGATTAAATTGTATTTAGTTTTACTTAAAATCTTACTTTAATATTTGTTTAAAACCTTCAAGCATCGGCAATGCTTATTATACATCATTTGCAACATAAAAAAAAAAGTCAAAAAAGCATTTGCAAAATAAACCAATATATGATTATCAAAATCCACCTTCTTTTACAATTCACAAGAATTTATTTACCTTTAAAACTTCAAAGTACATCTTTGTTGTAACCAATACAAAAAAGTACACCCACTTTGATATATTTGTTAAGAGGATAGGAAGGTCATGACAATTCATTTAGGAGCCGCCGTCCCCGTTGTCATCACTCTTTCTCTTTTTCTTTAATTTAGGACAAATTTTCTTCTTCTTCTTCATAATTACACCTTCACAACATTTTTTATTTATTTAAATAAATAATTTATATATATATATATATATATATTTAATTTATTTTTTATATTTTATTTCGTAATTTCATCATTTTAATAAAATGTTATTTTTATTCGTCACGACTTTATTTTAATTTTTCGTCTTTTGTACGATTTCTTTTTAATTAAAAAATCAAACTTCAATTTATTCAATACAAATTCAATTAATAATTTCAGTAGTTTTAATACTACATATTCAGATATATGAATATTTTAGATATTTTAACTTTTTCGTATTTGTAAACTTTATTACAGATATTGTGTTGTTTTATGTTATTATAACTTATATATTGCGAGTTCGTTTGTAGATTTTTTATTTTTATGTATTTTTTAACAATTTAAATTAAATTATTTTTTATTATTTAATTTATAGCAATTTAATAATACCTTTTAATAAAATAAATAAATAAAAGGTCATATAAGAAGATAGATAACGACAAAGGCCTAAATTAGTGGAATTAAAGTTGCATGCATGGTGTTGGAAGAGCTATCAAACTTTAAGCTCGAATTTCATACTAATTATGATACCATTAATCTCTAAATCTTAACTAAAACCCTTTGCTTGTGAAATTGAAAAAGGTAATATCTTTCTTGATTGGTTTCTTCAAATAGATATTGTCTAGCTGTCGTGAAAGGTGAAGTGTGAGAAATCAAGTAGCTGTAAAATGCAAAATCTAAATTTTTTTAGTACGTTATGGTCCACAAACTTTGCACTCATGCCAATCACTACGCACCCACGAATTAAATTAGGCACATTATATATCCACCGAGTCAAATGTTAACAGATACCTCATAAATACTTACAAAGAAATTAACTATAGAAGTTTTAATTAATTTGAAAATTTACTAAGAAATACTTCCAAATAAATTAATTATAGAAGTTTTAATTTGAAAATTTACTGAAATTTATGATTTTTTTAAAAAATTTAAATTTGTTTTTTAACTGTATAACATTTAATTTTAGATTTTTTAACAAATACCCTAAATAATTTGTTAGGAAGAACCATCCACATATATAACTCAAATTGGTTGTTGCCTAATTTGATGTGTCTTCTTTGTGTGTTATGCAAGATGACAAACATAATGAACAAATAACTGTTTCAAATTTTGCCAATTAGTGATTGCCTTCTCCTTTTGGACCATTTTTTTTTATGGATCTAGTGATTGTTTGCATATTGGAGAATATAAACGCAATATTTCATATGGAAAATTGCAATATATATATATATATATAAAGTTTAGTTAAAGGAAAGGTGACCACTTTTTTTTAATCTCTCGTGTAATATGAGTTAACTCCTACTATTTTAAAATGAAATATAAATAAAAAAGTAATTGAAAAATTAATGTATTTAGTCTTAATTTTTAATTAAATATATCAACTTTTTACCTACTATTTTTATTTATAATTTATTTCGGAGAAAGTATAACTTAGTAACCCAATTATAAAATTAAAGTTACAAATTCTTTTGTTTTTTAAAGCCTAAATATATTAATAATAATAATTGCGATCACAAATGTGTCTCAAATTAGAAAACAAGATAAAAAAATTAAACACAAAAAAAGTTTAAGATGCCAAACAAAACCTCTCCACCAATAAGTAGGTTGAGGTCAACACCTCCTACGACGTCAATCAAATAAAAACAAAACTACTTTTAAATGATGATCATTAAACAATCAAAGGGATTGATCCACCATTAGTGCAAATTCACTTGAAATCCTTGACATTGAACTTAAGCCACAATCAAAACAATAATTTAATACGATCTACAAGAATGTTCAACACACACTCTTGTTGCTTAAAAACATTACAATTTCTGGCAAGTCAAATACCCGAAATAGTATCTAACCACACCACAACCAAACAATGTCTATATCTTTTACCTCTATAGAGTAAATCCTAGAAAAATGTTCGTGAGAGTTAATCTAATTAGAAAATGTTGCATAAACTTCAAACCAATTCAAAACCATTTACTCACACTCTTCCAAATAAACAATAGTTTACAAATATATATTGTGTTGATTCTATAACACCACACCCACTAATGTACATTTGAAACTACTAGATTGAAATTTGTGAACAATCTACCAAAAGAAGAACGATACGTTAAGTGGTACAACCTTAAGCATTTACAACATACTTTTATTGTATAAGTATCGAATTTTAAAAATCTTCCTAACACATATTCACGATTGACTAAACGAAAAGACGGGTGACCTTTTAGGCAATTAAAAGACAATATAACACAATGATGCAAGACCTAATACTACTCCTAATACTACTCTTGCATCATTAATGTGTCATTAAATTTTTTTTAAACTCAAAGATGAATCTTCGACAATTCATTGGGTTATAACACAAATCTTTCACATTTCACAACACAAATACTAACTTGATGCCTAAAATTGCCATTAAACTCTACAAAGATGCATTTTTCACATTTCATTTGTTTTTATTTGTGTTATATATAGTCAATTTAATATAATAAATTAGTAAATTTAATATAATAAATTAGTAAATTTAATAAAAGTTTTAGTCATCTTCATATATATATATATATATATATATATATATATATATATATATATATATATATATATATATATATACACACACACATTAAATTTAATAATGTGAAAAAACATAGTGAATTTGATTGTAACAACATAGATATTTGAAGATTCAGTTCGCACAATTAAAACTTAGACAAATAAAATTGTACAAGTGTAATATATCCTATATGTTAAATTAAAATTATTTGTTTGACATAACATACACATATTACTTTAATTTACTATATAACTATTAACTTCCCCATGCCATAAGTAATTAAGGATATCTCATTAGCTAATTAATAATTTAATAAAAAAAAATATTCTTAAAATATATACATACCCCCTATTAGCTAGTACTATGAACGAAACGGGCCAAACCGAAAATGGGCCCAAGTGGTGATTGGCCTACCATATCGTCCTTGTTTTCGTGGCTAAAGAAAGCTATTGAAAAGTAAAATGGCTACAACGTGGGAAAAAGCTTAGACAGCAACCTCATCCACATGCGAGGCTATGGAAGCTTAGAAAGCATCCTTTTTTCTCAAGATATGTCTAATCTAACATAAGATATAAAGTGTCACGAGTATGTATATATATATATTATACATTAATCTCCCAACCAGATATCGATGGATCCCGAAAGGTAAGTGCAAGATCCAATACATGTATTATTATTTTATTTAATTGTTTTTAGACTTTAGACTTCTGAAAGTGAAATTGCAACATGAAATTTGTGTCCCACTATACAGACGGTGGTAGTGACTGTGGGTTCTTCTGACTTCTGAATACCAAAGTTAATTTTCATGTCAAGGATTGTCAAGTAGTTTTCATATAATGTTTTAATGACTATTTGTCTCTAACTATAAGTAATCTTTGAAAAAATAACGTGTCTTTAAATATAAATATTATTTTACCTGTTGTGAGGTATATTAATTTATTTATTTTAAATATATATTTTATTTATACTATTAATTTATTTTAAAAAATGAAAAATAAAATTAAAGTTTATTTATATTAATATTTTAGTAATATTTATAGATTAAATTTATTATTTATTTTTCTTAATATATGTAAAAAAATTATCATTACATCTGTTTATAAATATAAAATATTTTTCTTTGTTTATTTTTATAAGTCATTTTTCAACTACATGTCTGCATTAATTATTTTTTACTAACAACCATTCATCATATTTCATTTTTTTCTTCTTCTGCAATTTGTAATAAATGGTACAGTAAAATTAAAATTATAAAATAATTTTATCTCTTTAAGAGAAAATTAATAAAACAATTTAAATAATCAATAAATTTAATACTACTATTAATTTTTTTATTTCTTGTATTTTAATCATCAGACAAAACTAATATTATCTTATAACTAAGGATGAACTTATATTTTTCTTGTGGTCTAACACCAATATTTTTTTAATAATCCCAAAATCGGATAATTGAATTTAGTGATTCTAGAGAATTTGATGGTTGCTAATTTGACCGTCATCCAATCAACAAATTATATCAATATATTCGTAAAATGCCAGCAATAAAAGTAACTTTTCTTTTATTTAAAAAGAAAGGGATGGTTCTATATGTTAAGTTAAAGTGATGTAGTTAGAGGGAGAAACAATAAAGTTAAGTTAAAGTGAGAACACATGTTAAGTACGAAAATATTCATAACAAAGGTAGCATAAAGGAACTTCACAACAAGCAGTAAATCAGGGTTGTGTCACAATATGAATCACGGTCAAATGTAGTCATTATTGATTATATCGATTGTAATTGTGTTGCTGCTCGTAGACAAAATAATTATGATGCCACAATGAAGCCAAATATTTCCAGTACCCATTATGAAAAACTAATTTTAGAAGAGCAAAAGTGGTTGAGTCTCATCAATCTAAGACATTCATAACTTCCTAATGTAGATGCCAATATTTTGGCAATGATTTTATAAACACCCCCACCATACTAATTGGTTTGTAATCTTCCAATATAAGAATCAATGCTACCCCAGTTGTGTTTCAGGACTTAGGCTTATCAAATTTAGTGATCATAGGTAAAGATAAAATGTAAACATGTGTATATTGTATCAACGGTGTTATTTCGCCACATATTTGTATATTTGAGGTTGGATAAAATATTACTTTTATGAAAGTAAATAATTATTAAGAGTTTCGAGGTAGTGCAATGAAAGTGTAAAATCATTTTACGATGTGGTTCAATTATAACTATTTAATCTGCATATCATATTAAAAGATTTTTAAATTAAAAGCAATTATTGAATATTATTTTGTTTATATTCGAGACAAGATAGATATAACTTTTTATGATGATAAATAATTATTAAAAATTTAAAGATAGTACAGTAGTACTGTAAAATTATTTTACACCGTATTAAACGATTTTTAAATCAAAAGTAAGTGTATCTTTTTAAATCCAATTATTAATCTCTTGGTACTCCAAAGAATACAAAATATTTCATTCATTTTAAAACAAGTGTTTTTTTTAACATATACAAGTTGTTCTAAAATAAACATTGTTTACTCTTTCACGATGACATTATTATTTTTATTTCTAATTCCACTTCTAAATTAATTTTAGCTGCACCTTTTCAAATTATTATATTTTAATATACATTAATGACAATAGTTTATAATTAATAGTTACTCTCTTCGTTCTTTTTTAAGTTTTACTTTTTTAGAAATTTTTTTGTTTATTTTTATTTATCTTTTTCAAAGTTCAAAACAGTATTGATTACCGGATTAACTAAAGTATCCAAAATTATTTATTGCAAATACAAAAAAAATGAAATAAAATAATATTATAAATGATTAAAGACATTAAGATAAAATCAATTAATTTTATGAAAATTTATTAGTTTTATTGATATGTATAAATACTAAATAACTTAAAAATGACACTTAAAAATGAAAGAAGTTAGTAATTTTATAAAATTGCAATATTTTTATTCATTTATAGTTTTTATTTTAAAGTTGAGTAAAACAACATATAACGACAAATTATTAAAATCTCCCTCTCCCAAGGCACAAGTGCTCACATTTACCAACATGCTATCCCTTTGTGTTCAGCCCAAGAATGCATAGGTTGATCTATGTATAATCATCTATTACATGTTGGAGTTGGAGTGACCTTATAATTATATACATTGCTAGCTGCTAAAATTAATAATGGTTTTGTAATATGACTATGTCGATCGGAATCATGCTTCGAATTGACCATTGAACTCCGGCATGAAGAATTCGATGGGACTTGAATTGGATTGTACTAATAATAATAAGTTTTCAATGTTCATCATTGTATAACATCATCATAATAATTTGACACGTGGGAACAATCCATAATGTGGACACAAGCAAGAAGTTGTTATGGATTGGCCCACAATCAATCAATGAATTTAGAAGGGAAGACAAAGGGATAATTAAAAGATTTGTTGATGTTTTGTGAGTCAAAATGTCATTCATATGGTGTCCATGGAAATTTTATCTAGCATGACTACAACTTGAGTGTGTGATAAATATTAATTGTTCCAAGTTGATCGATATTGGTTCAATAGGATTTGTCTCCATCAATGAAACCTCATTTACACTCCCAATTACATGCTTTCATTGTTACTACTTGAGAGAGTTGTGATTCTCTATTTTCTCTCTCTAATTTTTGAATATATAGAAACTATTTGGATTTATTATACAATTTCAGTTGATTAAAATTGTCGTGATCAGAGTAGCATGTTAGGAACTTCTCAACGCAAATGAAAAACTTTGTAAAGATTGTAACAAATTAATGCTATTATTGTTCACACAATCATCACAAATCCAATATATATGAAAAAACGAATCAACATATTTATTTGGTAGAATAAATAGAAGTTGGATAAATGATGGCGCAATTAAAATTTATCACATGGTTAATTTCTTGCACGATTCATTCAATAATCATTCATATTTTCATAATAATAAATGTTATTGTTTTAACATGAAATCAAATAGCTACTATTACAATGACTTGATGAGCGATACTTCATATGAATGGTGGCAGTTGATCGAAGTCTATGACGAAGATGAAGTCGGTTGGTGGAGTATACTACAAACACTCTAACTATATAATTGAGGCGGTGAAATACATAGAATTAAACATACCTTGATAAGTCACGAGGTGTGACTTATATAGCATTAAAAGGGGTGGTATTTGACTTTTGTCGGTCCAAAAATTCAATCGAGAACAAGTGTCCCCATGTCGATTATTTATACTAGTATGAAGAATCAACTTATAAGCATATTCACTTTTAGTATATTATCCTACAATGTTAGTTGGAATATGCAATTTTGCTTTATATATGAATAATAATTATCGTTGTAATATATGTTATTAGGTTAGTTGGAATATGCAATTTTGTTTAAAATTTATTGTACATTAATAAACTTTACTCGACCATCGTGGCTGAAGTTTTTAATTTGTGAAACATCAATGTCATTTTCATTATGTAACTTAATCAATTGCAATAGAAGATTTAATACAAAGAAGACAATCTTCGATCCAAATAATATCAATCGATGATAGAACAAATTTATCTAAAAGATGAGTAAAAAGTTTGACAATTCATTTGATATGTATAACTAAACAATTAATTAGAAAAATAAGTGTCGATATCACGACAATCAACAATAAGTAAATCAACATAACAGTAACCAAAGAAATAGTTATTCATTGTTCGAACTACATTAAGGAAATCTATTTCAAGTATAAACTGAAGCAATAGGCATAATCCACGTGACTCAACTTATGATGTTTGTGTATGTACAAATTATACAATATTTTTTTTTTTTAAAAAAAGGTACGATAATGAAAAATATGAGTTTGATTATATTACTTAATTTAGAGAATTAAATTGTTCAATTTACAAATATAAAAT
>JBBPBR010000004.1:59298453-59309888 GCA_037974775.1 Cicer pinnatifidum | reverse complement strand
GAAAATCAAAATATTCACACAGTATGATTATCGTTATCGAATAAATTTTCAATAAATATACATAACTATTTTAAAAGTATCCATGGTTCATAATCCTCAAGCTCTCAACCTCATCTGAGTTAGTAGTTTTTTATTTTTTTATTTTTTTATTTTTTATTTTTTATTAACATTGAATGTCAGTACAACTCAAGCGTTTTTATTTTTTTAGTCAATTCAACTCATATTTTATTCTCCAATTCAACCAAATTAATAATTTATGAACTTTAAAATTTCAATTTTTTAAACTAAATATATCTCTTTTTATTAAGGTTACATATTTAAAAATAATTTATTAATAATTTTAAACTAGATAATAATTATTAAAACTTTTACTAATATTACTATTTTTGGGTCAAAGCTAATATTATTTTCTACAAAATTACATCGAGATCTTGGTGTGGGTTGGCATGCTCTAATCTAAATTTTAATTTGGGTTAATTGAGTTTGACAAAACAGATTCGATTATTCTTTTAGCTTGTTTATCTTTTGGTCTCGTTTTTTTAACGACACATCTTATATTAAATCATGGGCTAATGACTACTTTCATTAGATCCCATTCAATTTTGATAACTCTAAATGTAACTTAATAGGCTTTTTTTTTCTTACATTTTAATATAAATGTAAAAGAGTAGATATTTGTTCACCACAGAAGTAATTCTTATTTTAATAACTCTTTATAGTTATAAAAATTAAATTTTATCAATTCAACTGTTTTATATTTATATATCACTTACTTAAACGATTATATATAATAAAAATTCTAAAAATTAGTTTATATATAACTATAAGATCTTATAATATAACGGTTTCTTTGTGGGATCCATATTATATTTGCTCAAAGACCCAATTATATCATAGGCCGAAAAACACAGGGCTTTAGTTCCTTGAATTAGAAGAGACCTTCCAAGACCCAATTAATGGCTTATTGGCAATCCAATACCCAAAATAAAAGGGTCAGTAACCATCAGACAACCCCTCCACAGAAAAATGTTACTGCAATTATTCACGTCGTGCTGCAGTAACATTTAATTAGTTTAAGACTTTTATTCACGTCGTGCTGCAGTAACATTTTTATATTATTAGTTTTATACTTCACTTTTAGAGATGGAAAATTGGATGATTGTAGTTAATTTCACTGTTTCGCTTAACAAGAGTAGAAATTATATAAGAATATAAATCTAGTATAATATATTAAAATAGAGTTCTGAATCCTATCCACGAAAATTGATTATATGTAAATTACATATTTTAAAGTTTGCATACTCACAAAAATTAAAATGTGACACTTTCCAAATGTCACTGCTTCAAATTTAGAGTTTTACATTATGCAAAACTTCTCTTATCATACATATTTTTTTATTTTATTATCATTAATGAGATAGTATAAGAGGTTTCATTATTAGTTAAAAAAAGACAATATATTAAATTAAAAGAATTAGCATACATATTCCTTTATTTAATTTTCATTATCATTACTGACATAGTTGTATCGATATAGTTGTATCATGAATTTTAAAGTCGTATTACAAAATAATACTTAAAATATATTCAATAACGTTGTTTAAAATAAAAATAGAATATATAAGTGGTTGTAGGAGTAGTAGAATGTATTCAAATTATTTCTACGGGATTGACGTCAATGGAGATGAACCGGTTTTCAGTTTAGAAAAATCGAACCGGTTTTTAATTCAAAAAACCGAACCGAACTGGTTTATAAAAGTGGTGAACCGGTTTATTATTTTGAACCGAACTGAACTGGTTTAATTTAGTTTTTTGTTCATATAGGCCAAAATTTACATAATTACCCCTAATTACTTTAAAAAAACAATTTCGGTTCAAGTTTTTTGAAATAAAAACCGGTTCGGTTCGATTTTTTTCAAACTGAAAACCGGTTCAGTTCAGTTCTAGTTTTAAAAAATCAGTTCGAAAACAGTTCGTTTCTTAAACTAGTTCAGTTCAAAATCAATTCAGTTTGGTTCAGTTCGGCAGTTTGATTCGATTTTTGATTTTTTTGAACACTCCTAATTACGTCGGTAATTCAAAACTAGATAAACATATAAGAAAAATTGATGTATTTCTACGCTATCTGTCACTAAAATTTATTTTTATTATTTATTAAATTTATTTTATTTATTTCATTACTAATTGTCATTTTAAATTATTAATACTAGTAAATTAAATTTAAAATTTTAATTTATTTTTATTAACTTATTCAATTTAAACTTATAATAAAGTATAATTTAATTTTACTAATTCCATTAAATGCATATTATTTGCATTCATAACTTTTTGATTATAGCATTAAGTATCATATCTTTGTGGCAATATTGAAATAAAATTATGAACATTAGAAGCTTGTGAATAGAAATTCCATCAACAAATATTTCTCCACTAAGTGAATCATAAAATATTTGCAAATGTGATACAATAGTTGATTTTCCATTGTCATATTGTGCATACACAAATTCAACTTTCTTAAATTCAACTTCTCCTAATACTTTTTTTAAAATCTCTCCTCCCATGTTTTCATAATCTATCTTTAGAACTTTACTTATCATTTTCATTATTACTTGTTCTGCAACATTTGCTTCTGAGAAATATTTCAGGTTGGATAAATCAGCTCCTAAAGTCCGGTTACACAATAAAAAATATATAATTTACAAAAATCATTAAAAAAAAAGACACCATTTAAATACAAAATTTTAAAATCGCAATCAAGTCAGAAGCTTTGATAATTTTGAGAATTACAATCAAATATGATTGACGAAGTCTTATTTATGGTAATTGAGAATTAAAAACCATGATGACATGATTATAACCGCGATCATATACCATTTAGATTATGATGAATATACTCTTAATCATGCTCATATCAAACATCAAACCACTATGATTCCACTCCACCCTCACTAACATTGATTCATTACAAAAGAAATATAGTTACTTGATAGAGATTCAATCATCGAAAGCCACATCTCTCAATATACTAAATTAATCAATTTGATACGAATATTATATAGTTTTTAAAATGGAACATTTTAGTAATTTTTTTTAAAAGAGGTTATTGAAAAAAAAAAGCACCATGTGTTGGCTTAATTTTTTTAAAAAAATGAAGAAATATTAAACTAATAAATTAAAAAAAAAAACTAAATTATATTAACAAATTTAATGGAATTGGATAAATGTGCGAAAATATATAGTATATTAACAACTCTCTTCTATCTTATAATCTATTGTAAATAAATTAACAATTCATGTCTATTTTTCTATTTATAATGTATTTTTGTTTGATTTTATTAATATAATTTAATTTTTTATTATTATTTTTTATTTATTAAACTACTGCAAAATAAGAGAATAGTTAAAGTATTATATTACAATTTTTGACACATTTTTTGAACCATGTTAACTTGGATAATTTTCTTTTTCTATTTAAGTTTTTTTTTTTCATAGGAGGATATAAAGAAAAAATAACATATATAAAGAGTCACTAAATATAAATATGAAAATTACAATCCACAAAGTCAGGCCTTACATAAAAGAATTGACGAGCAATGCAATGCCGTGCCGTGGAAGACAAAAAGTCCATGTTCAAGTTAAACTAGGTTTAGGATTGGGAATTCGAAACGGTCCATGTGGCATAAGAATCTTCAATCCCATTAATTCCCAGGTACTATACACTAGTTAATAACTAGTTATGGTATTTTTCATTGGGGGGAAGGAAATGGTGACCACATTCACCGATCTATTATTTTATACCCATGGAATTGGACGGTATGTGGCTTCGTGAGATAAACTCTAAAACTACTTCTGTCAACTCTATTTAAGGTCTGTTCTCACTTGGTAAACATTTGAAATTCAATTCATTTTGAACCGCAATTCCTTTTAAGTTTTAACAAAAAAAAAAAAAAGGCATTTACAGATATTATCACGACAATTTTCGCTGGCCTAAATTGTTGACCATGCATAGTTATTCCAAACTCAAGTCACTCATATGTCTCGTAATCGCTTCACATTTCTTTATTCACGTGAATGAAAACGCCATTTTGCGTTTCAGTTTCCTTTATTAGGCACATCAACTTAACGTCATTTTTTTCACTTTTTTAATAGTGTTCTTATACTTTTTTATATTATAATACTATCTTCTTATGCTTTGTATTTATTTATTTTTTAGTTTAATAATGTTTACCATATTTCTCCTTTCTAATGCCATGGGAAGGAAATTGGAGGAAAAAAATGTAAATACTTACTAAAATTTAAAGTCTTCTCTCTCTCTCTCTCTGTCTTACTATTATTTTATTTTATATTTACTGAACTCTTATTTTTTTATTATATTACTTAGTTATAATATCTCTTGAAACACTGTTAATTAATAAAAAAAGAGAAATAAAACTTTAAAAGTTTCTGGAATTTAAAAAAAGTCCAAGTCGATTAAAATTCAATGGCTGAATGAATTTCCCGCAACTTTATCTTTAGAGACTGGTGATATTGATTTGTGTTCAGTTGTTTGTAGATTGTGTTATCTCTTCTTTGTTTTTGGCATTTTACATAAGTCATTGCTTGCGCAAGTATTTTTAAATTAATTATAATTATTATGTCTTTTTGTTTTCAATTATGCCAATAAAATTAGTAAGTAGTAAATTACAACTTGTCCTGTTCTGGTGGCGGTTGCAGGAGTCAAATTTGTTTATAGTTCATTTTTCAACGCAGTTTTAAGGGGTAGAATGGTAGTTAAGCCTATACAAGAGCGTTGACATGGAGGGTATCAACAGTGGTGGTTCTTGTTCAATTAGAAGACGTTCATTGAGCATATCAAGTCATAGAAGCCATCACACAGATAATGATAATGATAATGATTGTGAGAGTGTTTCTGAAGCTGGTGACATTGGAGATCGAGCTCTTCCAAGCAGAAGATTCAGTGAGAGCAATAGTTTCCGCTCAGAAAATGATTTATTTCATCATCATGTTGGAAATTCCATTTCACAGGAGCACAAATTATTGCATCCAAACTCATCTGTTATACCTTTGACACAATCACTCTCATCTTCCTCCCCACCTCTTTCTCCAGATGCAATAGTGGGTTCTCAAGACTCAAAGTTAATTAATGTGAGCTCTCTTTTTAACACTAATTACCATATCTTATTGTCATCTCATCTTTTTGGTTTCT
Source organism: Cicer pinnatifidum (assembly GCA_037974775.1). NCBI lineage: Eukaryota > Viridiplantae > Streptophyta > Magnoliopsida > Fabales > Fabaceae > Cicer > Cicer pinnatifidum. The sequence continues at coordinate 59,304,682 of JBBPBR010000004.1, read as the reverse complement.
GTGAGAAAAAATAAGGTGTACTGTTTGTGTAAACCAATTTTACCATTGATTTTGTCATCTCTATCATAAAATAACTACACAATCAAGTGTGCATATCTATTAACTTCTAAACTTAATGCTTGTCTATTAATCATGATCTGTGGCTACTTTCATTTTCCAAATTTTGTCATACATATCATTCTAATGGTTTACGCATATTTACCTATTTGCAGGAACCTCCTAAAGGTTTACCAGAGTTATTGGATTATACTTCATGTTTGGCTCACTTAGCTGTTTTTGGAATTCTTGGGGTAATATGAATACCTTCTCACTTACCTTTAATTGTTGGATATATTGATACTGCTATTGATGATGGTAGCTTATAGGCTAATACATAAAGTTTCATAATATATATCTATATATACATATGCAGGTCCTCACAAGATATTTACTGCAAAAGTTATTTGGCCCTGGGGTTGCTGGTGTAACAAACAACCAAACTATTCTTTACCTTGATCTTCCTTCTAATATGGTATGTCCCCTTTTTCATCTTTATTATTTTTCTGTATATTTTTTTATGTATTGTGGTGTGTTTCACAAAGATGAATACTCAAAAAATTGTTTGGCTAGAAGCATAGCTATTAAACAATATGGTAATCATAACATTCTTAAAAGCAGGACACCATATCTATTGCTTTTTCTAACAACACAGAAAAAGAGAGATTAACCACCTTTTGGAGGTGGGTCCAAATAGAAATTTTATGACTTTTGAGGTTGAAGTAGTTATATTTATTCTCTCATGGGCCATGGCAGAAGATTAGCATCTTTTGTATTTTGAACTTCTTAAATCCTTAATCAACAGGATATACAATAAAAAAAATGTTTAGATTCTTGCTAAATTACAGTTTCAATATAGTGTCAATCTGATCGACTCTTTAAAGTTATTGTAAAATGACACTTATACTTTTTTTTTAGAAACAGTAGCAAATTAGTTCCAAATCTTGCTTTAATACATTCATATTAGAAGTTTTGAATGCTTTTAGGTGAAAGTGAAAAGATAACATAATGCTAATGAAATTTTTTTTATTTTTTATTTTTCATTCCAGATTGGTTCATTTCTTATGGGATGGTTTGGTGTTGTATTCAAAAAAGACATATCTCAAGTGTCAGAGCATCTAGCCATAGCAATAACAACTGGTTACTTGGGGAGCCTTACAACCTTCAGTGGCTGGAATCAAAAAATGCTTGAACTCGCTGTTACCGGTCACTGGCTCTTCTCTGCACTTGGCTTTCTAATAGGTTAGTAAGTTCATTTCATTGGTGTGTAAATTATAATACAATTCTAAGCTTATAATCTTTCCAGCTTGTAGATAAATTGATTTTTTTTCCCATCAACATGGCTTAATTGATAAGATGATGTTGTTTTACTATTGGAAATTTACAGGTTTATTTCTTGTTGCATTTTCCATCATATTTGGGATTGAAACTGCAAAGGGTTTTAGGTGGCTTCTCAACAGACTGAATATTACAAGTTCAGAAAATGGTATCTCTAAGATCAATTGCCAAGTCAACAGCTACCGGCGCCAAATGACAGTTATGGTGATGTTCTTAGTGATGTTGGGTGTATTATGGGGTGTGAGTGGTGCATTAGTACAGGCTAAATTCAAGAATGGTGGCAATGCTGCTCAGTTGTGGTTTGCTTGCATGGTTGGACCTATAGGTGTGTGGATTAGATGGTTCTTAGCGAGGCTTAATGGACGTGGATTAGGAAAGAAAGGTTTATTTAAATGGATACCATTTGGGACTCTAATTGCCAATGTATCAGCTGCTTCTATTATGGCTGCACTTTCTACTATAAAGAATGCAGTAAGTTTATTTGTCATCATTCATGTTCTAGTTCCCCTGTCTCACTTGCATCACCTAATCTCTAAATTGGTAGTCTATGAATCACTCACACATACACTGAATTGACACTGACCCTGACATGTAGACACTATTAGATAAATGGTAATTTGATAACCATTTTCCTTATCTTTCATTAATTAGGTATAAGTTAGTTTTATTTCTGTTATAGTTAGTTAAGGGATATTGGGAGTTATTCATCTTGTATATAATATAATCTCTCATTTGTAATATTTGGTTTGATCAATGAATGAGGTTATTCAAAAAAATTACCTTTTACTCGTTCACTGATATAGTAATAGAGTCTCATAACCACTGATAATAATGTGAAAGACATAGAAGTGATTAAATGTAACCACTTGTGTCTAATACCAAGACACACATTTATAAGTGTCAGTGCTATATAGTAGATGGTAGTCTCTTATGTATAGGTTCTAAATGCCAATATATGATATGTATCAGTTTCTTTGTCATCATTTATGAATTCATATAGTATTTATAAACCTTATATCCCAATACGAAAATAAAGAAAATCTTCAACATAATTTTGGAGGTTACATCACAACCAGGATTTATTTATTTTATTTGTTTGATGCAGGTGAACGCAAGGGATTGTGATACTGTTGTAGCAGGAATACAGTTTGGTTTGATGGGGTGTCTGAGTACTGTCTCTACTTTTGCTGCTGAGTTTAATGCAATGAGAGAAAGCAGTGATCCTTGGAGAGCATATGTGTATGCTATTACTACAATATGTGTCTCGTTCTCTTTAGGAATCTTAATATATTGCATCCCTTATTGGACAAAAGGATTTGACACTGACATGTAGCAGTTGGCAATGCAACCTTGTTTTGGCACTCTTGATGTGATGTAGTCGAACGAACCGTCAAAGTTTTGCAGCAATCCTTCTCAATTCCAAAGATGACAATCTTTATACATTGGGACTCAGCAATTGGGAGAAACAGAGTAATGTATTTACTTCTCTTAGAAGAAGGTGGTGGTTTTAGTTATGTGTTATGCCTTATGATTGCATGGTTACGTTTCCACAAACTCTCACCTAAGCTAAGCCTTCAGAACATCACATATAAAGTTAGAAACTTATGTTGGAAAAAACCCCAAGTAACATGTAGAATAAGATAAGGGGTAGCATAAGTTTATATATAGACACTTTTCACCTTAAAAATTGGTTTTGTAAGAATGAATTGGACCAAATATAAAAACTAATAACTTTATTATGGTGATGACTCTACTGTTTTAGGCATCTTTCTTTCTCTTAAAAAGTTATAATTCTTATAATACATTTATATATACTGCATTTCATACAAATTAAATCACTTTAAAAAATTGATATTACAATTTTGGTGGATTATAATCTTGATATTACATCCGGGATCCGGGATGTGTCATCTCTATTTACATTGAAATTATTTACTTGTATATACATAAAATCTAATATTAGCTCTAGATATTGTTTCCTTCATCATATGACAACCTTTATTTGTTTGGAAAATTAACATCCACTAAACAGTGTGACCTGCAATATGCCTGAAGTGCAAACAGCTTCACTTACTGAGGGATATTATTGAGTTTACAACAAGCATAATCTTTGTATTTCTTGCTCTTGGATTTTGGTGGGTTGTCTTGGTTAACCTGCTTTGGGTGAGGGCCAACTTCTTGATCTGGTTGAGGCTCTATGGACACTGGCCACGAGATTCTTGTTTCATCTTTTCTCATCGTTGTCCTGTGTTCAGCCTTGTATTTTCCATTGCTCATTTTCTGTCACCATATAAAAATAAAACTGTTACACTATTTGTTCCTTCAAATTCTTATCTCGTTATTCTAGTTTTTTTATATTAAATTTTTTACTCTTTGCCTTAGCTCTGAACAGAGTTAGAAATAGTAATCTATATATGGTCCCCAAAAACAACATAAATAATTAATCAAATGCAAGACATATATACATATATATATATATATATATATATATATATATATATATATATATATATATATATATATATATATATGTATATGTACCTCCATTTGGTCGCCAATGTGGATTACCAAAGCACTAGCGATATAATTTTACACACATTTTATGAAATGCTCGCATAACTTCCACCAAATCACGTGCTTAAATATTCAATCCCATGCCAGTTTGATTAACTTCCGCCTCTGCTAATAATCACACCTTCATATTCATCACACAATAGCATGACAATTCCTGCAAAAAATCTCTTACTCTGCACTGCTACATTTCTCCTCTAAAAAAAATTAAAATTTGAAAAACACAAATTACTCAGTCCCGAAACAATCAGCATGCTATAACTTTAAGACACTTGATCGGATTAAAAAGTCAGTCATAGAATTTACATGAATGATATGAGTAAAAGCTTCAATGATTAATTTAACGGATTTGAATTATCTAAAGTAACATGTAAAGGAAAAAAAACCAAGGATTGTTATTTCAATAAATTGTGATTTGTTATGATGTCTCTAAAATATTCATCTTTTATTTATTAATAAATAACTTATGTTATTTTAATATGAAAAGTGAACAATTCACTTTAGAAGAACCAAATCATAATTTAATATTCATGAAATTTATTAAATAATCCAAACTTTTTGTTTTTGTCTTTCTTATGTGATTGCAACTTTATCATATCTTCTACGTCATAAATTTTTATTTTTTATTTTGTGAGGTATTAAGTTCATAGTATGCTATTTAGTGGCATCATTGTTTGATTGTCCACGTAAAAAATAATTTTGATACTCTAGAAGTGCTGTTTAGGAAATGTTCTAGATAAATAAATATTTGTTTATTAAGTCACCATGTGTGGCTGACGTGTCTTTCTTAGTAAACTAATGTTGGCACGGTTTTCCATACACTACAATGTTAAAATTTTTGTGCTATTAAGTTTGATATAGAGAAATTTGGTAGAAAAATTAATTTTGGCTTATGGAAAATACAAGTCAAAATATATCGATACAATCATGATTATATAAGATATTGAGATGAAACATTAAGATGTGATGTCAAAATCTCGCGGGGATCATCGATGTTGCTCCATGCGTTTTTCCAATATTTTCAACAAGAGTGAGAGATCTGTTGGTGAGGGAACAAGAGTGAGAGATCGTTATATAGATTAAGTCTAGTATTGTGATGACTCACACTTAAGATTAGATTATTGAAATCCAAATGTGAGTGTGAGTGGTTAGTCTCAAATCGACTAAGAATGAAAAAAAATATTAGATATATAAAAGTAATGACTCATATATATGAGTTTTAGGCTGTAATGTCAAAATCTTTTGTAAATTCTAAAACATTTGACTCGTTGGTGTTTCGGTACTCCTCTAACAATTTAAATATTATGGTTTCTCTTTAAAGAAAAATATTAAATTGTCCCAAAAAAAATGAAGGAAATTGCCAACCTATGACATCAACAAACAATTTTTGCTATTTCATTTAAATATATGTTTAATCTTGATGAATATAGAGTTTTTTTTTTTTACAAAATCACACTTGTATTTATAGTTTCACTCTATTAAAAAAAAAATAGGGTGTGTATCTATTAAAATTGACTACAAAAAATACAATGTGTATCGACTGAATTAAGAATTTTTATATATAAAAAACATGGTGATTTAATTTTAATACTACTGAAATATATTAATTTTTAAATATACTGTAGAATTTTTTAATAAATAAACAATCATAAATCATTCATGTTTTCATTATTTAAAAAAAATAAAATGCACAAATATTTATCTTCTTCGTCATCTACCCATGTTTGTTCAAATCTAAAACTCAAACAAACACTCAAAAAATCTACACGGCACACCCTTTTATCAAAGTTACCCGACAGTTGTCAAGATAAAATACCTTAATTTTAAATTTTAAAGTAGTTCAATCTTAATAACATATACAAAATTTTAAAATAAATAATAAACGTCAAATAATATAATATAATAAATTATAAATATCAAAATAATATTTCATAATCTTATAATTACTGTCGGTTAAACTTACAGCTAAAAAAATATAATTTTCAAATACACAAAATTTACCGACTAACATAATAAAATTCAAAAAGGACACAACAAGAATTCAAAAACGAAGGTAGTTGAAGAAAAATTTAGAGCTTATGGAAAATTAGAGTATGACATCTTGTAGAATGTGGTCAATAAAAAATTCATATTTAAACACATGCAAATAAGATTAACTAACTTACCTTTAACAAACAACAATCACATAGAAAATAAAATAAAATAAAAACAAAATATAACCGATCAAGCAAAAAATAATACTGAAAAATAGAAAGATAACTATGCAAAAGACTTTTAAATGATA
>JBBPBR010000004.1:59251820-59264831 GCA_037974775.1 Cicer pinnatifidum | reverse complement strand
AATTTGATGTTTTATGTTTTAAAATCTCAACAATGTTATCCTTGTTTTTTTACAAAAATTCAAAAAATTCATCAAAATTTTTAAACAAAACCCATAAAATTAATTATCATTTTCAATATAACGTAAAATTTATCAAATTCTTAACTTAAATCTTTAAATAAATTTATATTTTTATTCTATATTTGATGTTGTTAGAGATGAAAATATGAGTTTATTTGAATATTTGAGTTATGTATTTGATGAAATTTAGATTATATTAAAGATGATAATTAATTTTATAGATTTTGTTTGAAAATTTTAATGATTTTATTTTTTGAATTTTTGTAAAAAAAAGTATAATATTATTTTAAAATATAAAAAATAAAATTATTATTTAAAATTAAAATAAATAATTAATTTAAAAAATATAAAAAAAAATATTAACTAAAATTAAATTAAAGAACCACAAATATTATTTAATTTACAAAATAATATATAAAAAAAAGTTAGACACCATTAATTTTAAAATTAAGGGAGAGAGTAAATTTATTAAAATAAAAACAGTTAATTTTGTCTTATATGTGAGTTCCGTATTCGATTTGTATTACCACGCCAATTGCTCATATGCAAATCTTGAATTCGCAAATGGAATTAGCTTGGAAATCAGAACCAAGTACGATTTTCGAGGTCGTCAGAAACAGTGAAATATGAACCAATGACTTGAGAACAGACATTCCCGAAGTGATGACGTGGAATCAAGAGAATCTCAGCCAATGAAAGGTTACTGTCTGGTACTATGCGGACGGTTACATGGCAGTAGGATATGTACGACTTTGTTTAATGTTTATTTTAACATTTCCCTTTGGTATAGAGATGGTAATTAGTTAGGTTTATGTATGTCTTGTTCGTGATGTATCGTATGAGGTTAAAATTAAACTTTTAAACAAAACAGAGCTTTCATTTTGATGTTTTCTATATTCTCCATTTTTTTATAACTGATATTTTCTATAGCTTCATTGTGAGGACATGATCGTAATAAAACAATGGCATCTCACCTTACGTATTCCAAGTTTTTTCTCTTTTTATTTTACTAATATATATATTTTCTTTTGATTACATAATTTCATTAACTAATCAAACATCCAAGTTACATAGGAAAATAATTACAAATTAAAAAGTCAAATTAGAATGTCTAATAAAATAAATAAAAATTTCATCGCAGTTGAGTTGAAAGAGGTAGAGTGTGATCAATGTGTTGGTAGGTCTGTACATTTATTTGTGTTGCAAGTTATATAGTGAACTTTAAGGTTTATATAAGGAGTTTTGAGAATATGAAAGTACAAACTGCATATAAGATATATATATCAGTATGGCTACAATTAATATGGTAGTGTAAAAGTGGTTTTAATTAGAATCATCTGATTGATGTTTTGATGATAACAACAACAATAAAAATAAATATCCCCTAACTATTTGTTAAGTATGCTAATTATGTTTGAAGATAAAAATTTATATTAATGACTATCTATTTTAAGTTAACATATAAATTATAAGTAAATTAAAGATAGTAATCTAAGTATTTTAAAACTTAAGAATAATATCATCTAATAAATAAGAAAGTTTGATCACTGATAGAATAAGTCGAAATATACCAATAAGAAGTATTACAACAAACATATGATAATCTATAGTTTCAATCAAAGCGTTAAAAGAAAAAAGAAACATGAATAAATGATTGATTCTTTGATAATAAAGAAAAAGAACAGTAAAATAATCATCTGCATCTGACTAAAGTTGACTAAGAGTCAAGACCTTTATTGATCCTATGACCAAAAGATCAAAGAAGAAATCTCTAGATAAAACCTTTATTAATGTTAATACTCTAGTAAAAGTCAAATCTTCTTATAAACAAATAAAGAAAATTAATTACTCAAGGCAAATAAGTTGATGCTATGAAGAATATGTTAAAGCTATGTGTAACTCTAATCAACACGCTCTCAATGTGCCTATGATGAATTTGATTATACAAGTTCGCTCTAATTATTATGCGTTTTGTAGATCTAACAAACTAGTTGATCATTTCATCAACACATCATAACAACGCTCTGATAAAGATAACACTATGAAAAAAAAGTCAACTTTCTTACGTCTATCATCTGAACCCTAAACCATGAAAAAAATCAACATCTTAACATATTCTACTCGTCAAAGATGGACTTATCATTTGACTGAATAAGTAAAATGACATCTTCTGAAAGTATCATTATTTGATATTTGTCTTCATAAATCAAGATACGTTGAATTAATTATGATAATATACATATGAAAATGTCTTAAAGAATGATATGATTTAAATGTTGATTCAAGATCTCCAATGTTAATATCCTCAACAATTATATTCCTCAATGTTTAAATATAAACATATCTCAACATAAGAAACACGAGACAATGAAAAAGGCAATGTCTTAAGAAGATTTTTTTGTAAAAAGCCTAAGACATCAAAAAAAGAAAATAATGAAAGAAAAAATTCTCTTAGTAAAGAGTTGTTAGAATTGATGTGAATCAATCATGTTATTTGATACACTTGGATTGTAATAGAATTTAAAATGTAATATCTTCTCAATTCTCAATGAGAGTTAGAATCATAGAAATAAACTTTGTGTCAATTCAGACACAAATTATAACTTATGTAAATCAGCTCGATAGTGACAACAACGCTTTTATCCACAAGAGATACCTAAACAGGTGCAATAATACTTATACTTCAACGACAATTGTCAGAAAGTTGAGAAGGTTTCTAAGCTTGGAGAAAAATCTCCAAAACCAACAGAGGAAAAGTAAATTACACTTATATGTTATTGTTTAAATAATAGATTAAGTCGTCAACTATAAGGAGCTAAAATTTCTTTGTAAGGGAGGACTAAATTTAATAATAGTTTGTTGTGAACTAGTATAAAAGAACATATTTTTGTGTAATCAACTCAAATAATTTTTAAAAATGACAAAACACAATTTAAATCTTTCATTTCTTATATAAAATCATGTCCACACCTAAAGTCTTGTCTTGAGATAATTCCAGTTAACCAAGGCATATGATCACTTGTATTTTGCTTTAATGTGAACGTAAGTTGTAGCCACCTCTTTTTTAGTGTTCGTTTGCATTTAGGGTATAATTATTAATATTGAGTTGGTTAACTTTTTATTCGGATATACACAACGAGCCAATAATCAATTTTTTGCACTTTGGTTTTGTGGAAGGAAATTGAATTAGATTTAAATATTTAATTTGGTGTCCAATTATTTGATCTATTCTATTGGGTTTCAAGGGACAGTAGCCGAACTGAGGGGTTATTGCTCAAATAAGTATATCTTGGGAGGTTGTTTAGTACAAGGGAGGATAGTATAGATTGTTTAAACACTACCTATAAATATTTATTTGTTTCGAATTTAGATATCGCGTAAACTTCTTCTAATTATATTATTTATTTGCATAAAAAAAAAAAAGAATACTCCATAAGTCAAAAGATGAACATCAAAACAAACTTGCAATCATAAAATAAGGTAATTAGGCAAGGGGTGGGTGAAGCACAAGATATATACGAAAATTTAAAGCTAGTACAAGGTTATGCCGAAAGCCAAGGGGTTAGGAGTAAATTGAAAAAGTTACATAGGCATAGTGATTGTGTTAACTAATAAAATAAAAATAAAATAACCAAGAGCGAGACAAAGTTGTGGTATAAAAAAACGGCACTCGTAATAATTTACTCAAATATAGAATAATTTAGAAATGATTTAACTCACATCAGGTAGGCAGTCATGTTGTTAGTGACAACAGCACACATAACTTTATTGTTTCACCTCACCAATCACTTTTTGTACTTCCACTGTCTCATACTCCAAACCCATCCCCTCTCTCTCAACCCCTTTATAAACCTCCTTTCTCCCCCACCACACAACAATTACTTCCCTTCCACTCAATATTCCCAACCCCAACTATATTTTCAAATCTTCTCTCTTCTCTCAAAACATCTTAATTAGTCAACTCAAATAATTTCACTCCATGGAAATGGACATGGATACAATCCATGACCTCGACTTCTCCGGACACAGCACCCTCACCAACACCCCTACTTCCGACGAAGACTACGGTTGTAACTGGAACCACTGGTCTCCTATCGTCAACTGGGACACCTTCACGGGTACCCAGGATGACTTTCACCATCTCATGGATTCCATCATAGACGACAGAACCACCGTCGTCGAACAGCTCAGCCCCTCCACCACCACCACTACAACAACAACAACAACCACCGAGGAGGAAGAAGAAGAAGAAGAGGAAACAGAAACAGAAACAGAAAAAACAGCAGCACAAGCAGCGGGCGATGATTTAAAAGGGCTAAGGCTAGTCCACCTATTGATGGCTGGCGCGGAAGCTTTAACCGGCTCGACCAAAAGCCGCGACTTGGCACGAGTGATATTGGTTCGGCTCAAGGAGTTGGTGTCCCAACAAGCCCACGGCTCCAACATGGAGAGACTCGCCGCTTATTTCACAGAAGCGCTTCAAGGATTACTAGAAGGCGCTGGGGGTGCGCACAATAACAACCACCATCACCCCCAAGGTGGACCCCACGACAACCAAAACGACACACTGGCTGCTTTCCAACTACTTCAAGACATGTCTCCTTACGTCAAATTCGGCCACTTCACCGCCAATCAGGCCATCCTTGAGGCCGTGGCCCACGAACGACGAGTCCACGTCATCGACTACGATATCATGGAAGGGGTCCAATGGGCCTCATTAATCCAGGCCCTAGCTTCCAACAAAAACGGCCCACATCTCCGAATCACCGCATTATCAAGAACCGGAACAGGACGCCGATCAATCGCCACCGTTCAAGAAACCGGCCGTCGATTAACCTCCTTCGCCGCTTCCCTTGGCCAACCGTTTTCATTTCACCACTGTAGATTAGACTCCGATGAAACGTTTCGTCCTTCTTCACTCAAGTTAGTTAGAGGAGAGGCTTTGGTTTTTAATTGCATGCTTAATTTGCCTCACCTTAGTTACCGTGCACCCGATTCGGTTGCTTCGTTTTTGGATGGAGCAAAAGCGTTGAAACCTAGGCTTGTGACGTTGGTGGAGGAAGAAGTTGGATCTGTTGTTGGAGGATTCGTGGAACGGTTCATGGACTCACTTCATCATTACTCTGCGGTGTTTGATTCGTTGGAGGCTGGGTTTCCTATGCAGAATCGGGCCAGGGCTTTAGTGGAGCGAGTGTTTTTTGGGCCTCGGATTGCGGGCTCATTAGCCCGGATATATAGAACGGGTGGAGAGGAGGAGAGAAGGTCGTGGGGGGAATGGTTAGGTGCGGCAGGGTTTAGGGGAGTTCCCGTAAGCTTTGCGAATCATTGCCAAGCGAAGCTGTTGTTGGGTCTATTCAATGACGGGTATAGGGTGGAAGAGGTGGGTGTAGGTAGTAATAAGTTGGTGTTGGATTGGAAATCAAGGCGTTTGCTATCTGCTTCCGTTTGGACTTGTTCTTCGGAATCAGATTTATAGGTTTGCAATGTGACTTTCTAATTGCTTTAATTAACTGACATGACCCTCCATAAACGGAAACAATTGCAATATGAACTCGTGTTAATTTCCACTTGTGGTTGTTTTCATTTTAAGGATCTTAATTCTGTTGACTGATGTTTGATTGTGTGTTTGCGCCACGGTTTGTAAAAACATAGATCAGGTTGATTTTATAAAGTTAATTCATTTTAGTTGAATTAAAAAAAATAATTTGCTTTGAACTCTTACTTATTGTTCTGGACTACCCAAGACCCACTTTATTTAATGGATCATAACAAGGCAATCCACTCTTCTTAAGCAAATATCATTTGAGGGGATTATTTCATGTGTTCGTCATATATTATATAATTAAGATCATACTGTGATTATCAAATCAAAACACGAATCATTCAATGATATTAATAGTTTCACATCTCATTATTTTAAGGTTATGTTCGAATATGTTAAAATGAGGGGAATGAAATGGAGTAAAACAAGGTGGAGTATAGCAGAATAAAATAAAAACATCCACTGCATTGTTTCAATATTTTAAGAAGGAATGAATAATAAAAGAGGATTTCATCTCATTTCTCCCAAATTGGAGAAGAAAAAAAGTGAAGGAAAGTGATCAAATGCATTTCATTATATTCCAATCCATTCCATTCACTTTTTTAGCAATCCAAATAATGAAACATAAATTTATTCCATGTCATTCCATCTCATACTATCAATACAAACATAGCTTAAAAGGTTCACTATATAAGGGATATTTATTTTAACACACTATAAAAAGACTTGATTGAGTGAAAGGTACATATTTTAATCTACTAGATACCTCAATCATCTCAATCAAATACTTACTTGAGTGTTAGAGTCTTTGCAGACACACTACCACTAATTTAGAGCAGACGTCACTTAATACTCACTCTATAGCCTTCCTAAAGATCCACCTCAGATCATTGGCGTTATTTGTGGGAAGTTTGTTTTTCCTATTTCGATCAAACATTGTTCATGTTGACGATTATCAGTTCCAAATGATCCACAATTCCCAAGAAGATTACCAATGTTGTCGTCCGGCCGCCGTTGCAAAAGATGGATAATGTATCAACATCAACTTCCTCGACTCAACCATCTCAAGATGAACAACAACTCATCCAAACTTCACGTAGTGAAAAACAACTCATCATGTCCTTGAGAAATACTCTTGCTGAAAAACAACTAATCAAATCATCAACCTGTTAGATTTGATTGAGAAACGGTTCAAACTCATCGATGAGCAAAAAATCTCATACTTGCTCGAATCGAGAATAACCGCCAAAAGATTTGAGCTATTGTTGCCAATAAGAGGAAACCATTAGATCTCTTTGCATGTACTACGAGACCTCATATATGCGCAACATATCCTCGACTCTAGATCCTCAGCGAACGAAAGACAAATCTCTAACACCTATAGCCCTAGTTCTAGGGGAAACGAATCTCGTGATTGACATTGATCCATTTCACCAAAAAGTAGATATTATCCCCCCAAAGACATGCTTATTCTCATTCTCGTTAACAAAGCAACAATCGAAACTCAATAAAACCTTATCACCAATGCCAAGGCTTTCCTTGGTTTCTTTTTCGGATTACTTAGCGACAATGAACACGTCCCATGTCAAGCACTACAAGAAAATTAACATTTTGTGGCGGCCAAAAGTCCTCACAGATTTGCAAAATTAGACACAAATCATTAGTTTGTGTTGGCAAAAAAATTCTCACATTTGAATTGGTCATAATATATGTGGTGGTATGAACTCTAACAAATTGACATTTTTTAATATATTATGATAAAGGCGTTATGAGGGTCTAAATCTATACCAAGTCTTTGCTATATTTAAAAAATTAAAAGTAATTTTGTGGCTGTTTAAACCACCACAAATGATCAAATTTAAAAAAAAAAATAAATCAAAAAAAGTATTGTAAAAGTGAAAAAGATATTTTTATCTTAAAAAATAAAAAATCTAAACAATTCAAAAAAAAAAAATTCAAATGTGTTCATATCTTAACTGAGATAACTCACATTGGTGGCAGATCGGAAAGAAGAAAGCTCTGTCGATGTTGATGTGTGGTCAGAATCCACGTTGGGGTAGGTGTCGGTTAGTAAGGGTGTACCTGCAAACATTCTAACGCTAAGTCAATATATAATTGAGGTGGGTGAGAGACATAAGAGATAACATACTTTGTTAGGTCATGAGGCATGACTTATATAACATGAAATTGGATGGTATTGGGCCCGTTCAGAAGTCTAGTCCGTAACAAATGGAAATAATTATTTCAAAAAAAAAATAAAAAGGTAGATAATACGAAGTTAAAATAATAGTAGAGAATGATAGTAGAGAGAAAGTATATATAAGGTAAAAAAAAAAGCTTGTAAAGAGAATAAAAGTAGGAAATGAAGGGATAAAATTAAAAATTAAAAAATTGAGAGAATCTGGAAGAGAAAAAAAACTTAGAGAGTAGATAGAAGTGAAAAGTAAAGAAAGATGAGAACAATGAAGTGTGATATATATAGAAAATAATAGGGGAACTTATGTTGGTCTAAGCAGCTACAAATTTATGTCGGTCAAAATACTCACAAATTTAGTTTCTTAACCAAATTTGTGGCTGCCTAAACCCTCACAAAATCCAACAACATATCTTGTAGCAAAAAAGCCCTCATAAAAACTATTTTTAGTTAGTAATAACAACAAATTTGAATTTTACAATTTTTTTAATGTTTTATTTCCCGTTAATTTGTTAGGGTCTTTTGGCAGTTCAAAATATTTTTGAAGTTAGCCACAAATGAGTATTTTTCTTGTAGTGGTGGACCATTCACAGGTAGAATCGATCATTATTGATCCCTAAATCCCTTTGAGAAGTCTTGTATGAACACATATAATTGTTAAGACAAAACCCCAAAATAATATTTTGATGATAATTAAACAAAAGGTTAATTAAGAATTCTAATTATGATTCTAAGTGTTTTGGTATTTAATATGTGTATTTGAGTGTGTCAAAAGAAGTTAGGTACCAAGTATTTCAAAGAAGATATCATTAAAATCATGAAAGCAAAAAACAGTTAAACGAATATCGATCTTGACATGATGCTGGAAAACGAAGATCGATCTTGACATGATCCTGAAAAACGAAGATCAATCTTGACATAATCCTAGAAAAACCAAAAACGCTCTCCACATATGTCTTAAACAAGAATGATTAGTTTTCATTGTGAAAGATTGAATCCTAGAAACTTTATTTGTCTTATACACTCATCAAAGAATAAGCAAGGATCAATCTAAGCCAGCATCCTCCAGAATTCGAAGGATCAAAGACATGCTTCATGAAAAATATAAAGCAAGATCATTCTTCAAGTGAGGCATTTACAAGTACAAGTTTACAGGCTGTAAAGATCATTCAGTTTTCATCACTCTTGTTTTTTGGCAGATCTTATCCATCTACTTTCACATGACAACTAGCCTTATTTCAACGAATATATGAGTTGTCCTAAGCTCTCTTGAATTCTATAAATGCAGCTTCAAGTTGAAGAACAAAACACAACTCAAAGTGTCAAGTAAATCATCAATTATTTCAATCATACTCAAGCTTGTGAAAATCTTTCTCAAGCTTCCAGTTCCTTTCTTTGTGTTGTGTTAGAATCAGTAATAACTGAGTTCTAAATATAGAATCTATTTCTCAAACAAGAGTTGAACAATACTCAAATTCTAACATTATTAAAATCATTACTTTTTAACTCAAGGCTATTTTTGATAACATAGCTTGGGTAGTGTGTAAAAATTCTTTTAGGTTCTAAAAGGTAGCTTGCAAAATCCTTTCTGAAATAGTGTAAGGTAAACCTGTGAAAAATCCTTTCTATGTAGAAAGGTAGAAAATGTGTAAAGATCAAGATTGATTCGTGAAAACCAAGAACGATATTGACTTGAGCACTTAGTGGAAAATCTAACATTTGTGAGGACTGGATGTAACCCGTGTTTGGGTGAATCAGAATATATGCATGTGTATTATCTCTATCTCTATATGTATCTCTATTTATTATATGCTTTACAATCAATTTTTATATTGATAAACTTGGTATTGTTGTTTTACACTAACCAAGATCAATCTTCATTTATAACCAAGATCAATCTCGAGTTAATTTTTCAATTTTTATACAGAAATTTTTAAAAGAGATAATTATAATTCAAACGCCCCTCCCTTATAATTGATATTGTTACTTCAATAATGGTACCAAAAATTTGGACGAGCACCTCAAGAATGTAGATATCTTTCCTTAGTTATTGGAACGTGTGAGACCTAGTTAAATGTAAACTTTTGTGCTACCATTGAAGAAGCAGTAAGGGGACCTATACATCTTGAATCGAGGTATGTTGACTCCTGAACTACACATCACCAAATGACATGGAACTTTATCTCATTAGGGATGGACTCTAACCAATAAATTATTTGGAAAATAATTTGGGCTATATGGAAGATTTTGATCTATGACTTGATTCACCAAGTCAGACGAGGAAGGCAAAAGGAAACTATTGGTAAAGGAAGCAAAATAGAAGGTCAAGAAGATTCAGTAAAATTATGAAGATTCGGGATGATCTTTGAAGTCAAAATACAACTTATTGCATGCCTTCAAAATAACGTCGACATCTTTGATTGGACCACCATTGAAATGCTAAGGATGAACCCTTAAGTTCCGTGTCATCATTTGGTTATGCATCCCTCAACCAATTAGGAAGTGCATCATAAACAATCCCTTGAGAAGTTTGAAGCAATAGAGAAAGTTGTTGATGATCTTGTAAAAGTGAAATTCATTTATGAAGTCAAGAATACCATTTGGCTGTCAACTTTGTACTTGTCAATAAATCAAATATAATGACAATTATTATTATTATCATAACATAATGACATTGGACCTTAAAATGTCAGAGCTATTTACCAAAGAATGATGAGTAAAGTGTTC
This sequence comes from Cicer pinnatifidum, assembly GCA_037974775.1. Classification (NCBI taxonomy): domain Eukaryota; kingdom Viridiplantae; phylum Streptophyta; class Magnoliopsida; order Fabales; family Fabaceae; genus Cicer; species Cicer pinnatifidum. The sequence goes on along the minus strand of JBBPBR010000004.1, from coordinate 59,254,308 downwards.
AAAAACTTGATCAGTATCACGTGGAAGTTGACAAATAATCCATATTTGCAATAGATCTTTAACAAGATCAAAGCTTCAACGTGAGGCTAAATTCAAACAAGTTCAAGTTCGTTAGCAGAGTGGGAAAGTTCCTCATATTCTACTTAACCAAATGAGGAATCAAAGCTAACCCATACAAGTGTAGAGCCATCATTGAGATGTAGAACCTCAAAACAATCCAAATATTGAATTATATGTTAACTACCCTATCAAGGTTTGTTGTCATATCGACGCAACACAACCTATTGTTCTATTGATTATTGAGGAAATATAGTCAATTCGAGTGGATAGAAGAATGCAAAGCAACAATCGAACTCGTCTTGTCAAGGCTCCGCTAGAAGAGACATTATACTTATATATGTTAGTTTCCTCTAGGGGTGGACAAGAATGACAGGCCCGCCCAAAACCGACCGATCCGAGGCCCAAAGAACACATTTGGGTGGATTAAGTCGGGTGAATCGGATTGGCGGGTGTTGAAAACGGATTGGAATGGTTTGGTGCGGGCAGGGTTCGGATTGTGAAAATTGAACTGGTACTAACTGAACCCGACCGTGTATATATATATATATATATATATTTAAATGGAGTTTGGACCATTGGAAATATGAGTCCCAGGAGCACAACCGATTATATAAATGTTATACAAACAAATCTAAACCTAATTCTCCTTTCTCTCATCCCGACGCCACTAACCCTAATTCTCATTTATCTCATCCCGTCGCGGCGCCGCCTACTACCACTCATTCCCTCACGAGTGCCGTCCTTTTCACTCTCAAAAGAGAACCAAGCTTTCAGGTAGGTTCTCCTTCTCTTCTCTTCGTGTCTCTTTTTCTTTCTCTTATCTCAGTTTCTCTCGTTTTCACATATTTAAACTTACTCCTGGTTATTTTAGTGATTTTTTTAATCTTTTTTTTCTCTTCAAAACTTGATGGAGTGAAGGAAGAGTTACAGTAACACATCAATACGATATTGTTAAGTCTTTTATGTTTATTGATGGTTATTTTTAGGGTTAATCGTCTTATTACGTAGAACATATGGGTTTTGGTTTAACTTTTACTGTTTTTATGTGTTTTATGTTAAGATTTAGGGTTATTTTTTTGTGTTTTTTTTTAAGATTTAGGGTTATTTTTAGGGTTATGGTGTCATATAACTTAGGACATATGACCTTTGGTTTGGTTTCTGAGTTTTTGTTTAAGATTTAGGGTTTTTAGGTTTTGGTTTTCTACTTCCACCATTAAGATGTTCTTGTTTTTGTTATGTATGTTTTTTTTTATGTTTTTTTTTAATATGTCTATGTAGATGGAATAATTTTTCTGAATAGAAACTACATAAATAATGATGATAATAATAAGTTGATATAGTTTTGTAATCTTGAATCTTTCTAATTTGGCCTTAAGATTGATTTGTTTCCTGGATAAAGAGATACTATGACCTTCACTTTTTCAATATTTTTTATTTCTTAGTAAATCTGAATTCTAATTTTAAATTTTATTTGTATAGGTTATGGTTCTGCAGATTGATGGTTGAAGTGAATCACATTTTTTTGAAGAATTTAATATTTTATTTATAAATTTAAATTGATATGTTGTACAATTTAATGTTTAAATCTTTGTTGTTGTTGTATGGTGTCATAGTCATGTTTCATTTTACAAAGCTCACTAGCAAGGTTAAAATGGGACAAAATAAATCTGAAAGATAAATAATCATTTTTATAGTAAGATTAAATTAGAATATGTTAAAATAATACTACTTTGAATAGCTTACAAATTCAAAGCTCAAAGGAAAAATGGACTCGTACATGCCCGTACCCGCCCGTTGTCCCGCCCTAATTTCCTCTACAATTAGTGTTGCACTTGTTTGACAATATGAGATCGATCAAAAGTCTATCTACTTTGCTAGTGAAGCTCTTCAAAAGGCAATACCCGATTCCTAAAAATTGAGAAGGTTGCATTATTTTAATCATGGCAGCTTTTAGCCATAATAATTAATGTCACGCTAGCCTAATTATATTGGAAATTGGATCCTGCCCTGTACTGCAATAGTGAATTTGTGAATAAATGGGGAAAAGAAATGATGAGATGGGGATCAACAAGAAGAAAATTAAGAGAGATAAAATAACTCCTTTTCTCTATATGTAAGATATTCTTTAAAAAAAATTATCCCTTTTATATAACAAGAAATAAATATAAAGAATACTCTTAAATAAATATAAAGAATTAAATGATCAACTATTTAACAATCTTAATAACTGAATGACAACTTTAAAAAAAAAACAATATAAATTATTGATAAATTTAAAATATAAACTATTTTTTTAAAATTTCTTGTACATTGATGAAATAGATCTTACCTACAAAGATGGAGTTAACAGTAAAATATATATTGCATGAGAAATCTATATTAATGCGGTAAAAAATAATTTGTAGTGATAATAAAGCAACAAAAAAAA
>JBBPBR010000004.1:59229875-59241086 GCA_037974775.1 Cicer pinnatifidum | reverse complement strand
TTATTCTTCTTCTATTTCCCAATTTTTTTTATTTATGTCTTTTAGCATAACATTTTTTAAAATTTTTTGATACAAATCATTTTCTTTTCTTTAACTAATATATATTATTTTGGATCCGTTGAACACTTTCAAATTCTTAAACCATAAAATGATTTTTATTATATGATATATGGTATTTTCAGTTCATTTATTACTCAAGCTTAATAAAAAAAATGTTAGAACACCATTAAGAAATTGATAGGAATTGGAGATGTAAAAAATACAATGAATTGTATTGAGTTATAGAAGTTGCTAGAAATAGAAGTAATGTTCACAACATTGCCTATTTATCAAACACCTTTAATAGTAACACTATTACATCCATCCTAACTGATTTTCTAACCGAGTATTTTATACAATTCCAGTTTATTTGAGGATGTTAGCCATTTTGGCTTCTAAAAGCATCACTTCAAGTAATAACAGTTGGAAAAGGGAGGTTGTTTTTTTAAAAGGAATAGTATGTTCATAGTTGAATCAAGTGCTTACATTGACCTCTGTTGTTTGTTAGGTTGCAAAGCGGTTAGCGAAGTTCAAAACAACAATCTTCACCCAAATGAATATGCTTGGTATGAAGCATGGAGCTATTAACCTTGGTCCGGGCTTTCCCAACTTTGATGGTCCAGATTTTGTAAAGGAAGCAACAATTCAAGCAATTAGGGATGGGAAAAATCAATATGCCGGGGGTTCTGGAATTCCAGATCTCAACATTGCCATCGCCGAGAGATTCAAGAAAGATACTGGACTAGTGGTAGATCCTAAAAAAGAAGTTACAGCGACAACTGGTTGCAAAGAAGCAATTGCTGTAACTGTATTAGGATTAATAAATCCTGGTGATGAGGTGTTTTCTTCCAGTGGAACATTCTTCGTGCTTGCGGATCACACGCCGTTTGGACTTGAAAACAATGTTGCATTTTGTGAATATTTAATTAAGGAGATTGGTGTGGTTGCGATACCTTCGAGTGTATTTTATTTGAATCCAGAAGAGGGGAAGAATCTAGTAAGATTTACTTTCTCCAAGGATGAGGAAACTCTTAAGGCTGCAGTTGAGAGGATGAAGGAGAGGCTTAGTAAATAATCTCTATGAATGATCATGTCATGTGATATACTAGTACATATTTAAATGGAGACATTTTCCTCTCTAGAACCCTATAGGTTTGATTGTGCTAACTTAAGATTTCCCAACACTCCAAATTTCATATCCTCAACTATTAATTTTCTTCCCTGAATGTTAATGTTTTGATGGGTGTGTGATGGTTTGTGATTGCGCATTCGTTAACCGTTGGATAGGGCTGATTTTTGGACAGCAGGTTCGCAACATTCATCTCTTCGTCTTCAACCGCCGGATCAGCGAAATGACGTCTGTAGGTGGAGAAATCGAGCTCGCTAAACACCAGATTATCATGTACAAACCTTTCGAATGTTAGTTCACCTTTTGTTTTGATGATTAGAGGGGGGTGTAGCTTCGAAGAAAAGGCTAGAATGGCACAAAATGCGGGCTACACAGCTGCAATTGTCTATGACAATGAAGATGGTGGCGTCCTGGTTGCAATGGCAGGAAATTCTGCTGGTATAAGAATACATGTTGTATTTGTATCAAAAAGCTTCGGGTTTGGCTCCAGAAGGATCACAATTTGATGCTAATCATTATGACACTAAGATGAATGAACTGTTTTCCAGTGATGGGTAAGAATTCTTCACCTCATATGATGAAGTCCATGATAGCTTTGATGCAATGGGACTGCAAGAAAAGCTTATGCGAGGCATATACGCTTATGGTTTTGAGAGGCCTTCTGCAATCTAGCAAAGAGTTATTGTTCCTTTCTGCAAAGGTCTGGATGTGATTCAACAGGCTCAGTCAAGAACTGGGAAGACAACAACATTTTGTTGTGAAATTTTGCAGCAGCTCGATTACGGATTGGTTCAGTGCCAGGCTTTGGTTTTGGCCCATACGAGGGAGCTAGCTCAACAAATTGAGAAGGTTATCCGAGCTCTTGGAGATTTCCTTGGTGTTAAGGTTCATGCTTGTGTTGGTGGGACAAGTGTTCGTGAGGATCAACGCATTCTCCCTGCTGCTTGTTTGTTATGATTAGTATTAAGGAGTTGATTTTGGTTTGGTTCACATGCTTTCAATTGTTGTGGTTCTTTACTGATTTGGTTGGTAATTTAATTGTTCGTCTCTCTTATCTCTTTGGTTGCTTTCTTCTGTGTTGTCGCTCTCTCTATTGCTTCTTCTGTTTGATTGCTCCTTTCTCTAATGATTTGCTTTGTTGTTTCTCTCCATATTGATTGTTCTATTTGTTTGCTCTTCTCTCATGTGGTTCGTCTATTTGGTTGCTTCTCTCTTGATTTAGTTTGATTTGATATGATTTAGTTTTGTTTGGTTCTATTTGGTTTGGTTTGGTTTGGTTTGTTTTGATTTGGTTTCGTGGTGCTACTTCTTTGGTTGTTCCTATCTGTTGATTTTGATATGGTTGTTGCTCCTTTTTTTTTATTGCTCCTTTTTCGGTTTGATTTTTTGTTGGCTTGGTTCTTCTCTTGATTATGACTACTTGATATGATTTCTTGTTGGTTTGGTTTCTCTCTTTATTGTGATTGTTTGGTATAGCTATTGATCCTCTCTTTGGCTTCTGCTTCTTCTTTCGTTGTTTCTCTCTTTGTTGGTTCTTCTCTTTGATTGTTGCTTCTTCTTTGGTGACATCCCTCTTGTCCCCCCGGCTGTCCAACAACCTCCTGCGATTGTTGATCCTTCTTGTTACCCCTCTCGTCAACTTTGTCTGAGCCCGCTTCCTGTAAATAGGTTGTTCTTGATCCTCTTTGGAAGCAGGCTATGGCAGAAGAACTATCTGAATCGCACAAAACCAATACTTGGGAATTAATACATCTTCCTCTTGAAAAATGTGCTATTGGGTCTCATTGGGTATAAATATCAAAACTAAGTCTGATGGGTCAGTTGAGTGCTACAAAGCACGTCTTGTTGCTAATGGTTTCTCTCAACACTATGGTATGGATCCCAGTGATATTAAGAAATTTTCATATAGCTTGGTTTTCTGGGTTTGATTGAAACCAAGGCCAGCTTTATCAAAGATTCCTATCTGAGATCCCATGATATTATGAAATGTTTCAGTGGCTTTAATAAAATTTAATAAATCTGTTTTGAGAAGTTCATTTTCACTTTTGAGTCGAACGTTCTCCATTTGTAATGCAGAACGTTCTTGACACTCTTGTTTTTCAAAATTCTTTGTTTCTTTCAACTCTTGAATGATATTTGTTAACAAATTATTCTCAGCCAGACTTTCTTCTTTTTCTTCCTTTTCTTTATAAAATTGTTCTTTCAAGGAAATACATTTTTGAATGAGAAGATTTGAGTCATTTAATAAGTTATCAAATTCTTTTCCCATTTGTTTGCATAAATAACAAGGTTCAGAATTTATTACCTCTTCTTCCTCTGTCTTTGCCATCAAGTATATGTTGGCTTCTTCTTCTTCAGTTTCTGATTCTTCTGAATCATCCCATGTCGCCATCATTGATTTCTTTTTGAATGGAAATCGTTTTGGTGGATTTCTGTTTGAGGGACATTCTGCTTTGTAATGTTCTAATTTGTTGCATCCAAAGCATGTAACTTGATTCTTGTCAACCTCTGTTTTAGGAATTCTGTTTTGAAATCCCTTCTTAATTTGATCCCTTCTTCTCATCATTCTTTGTATTCTTCTAGTGAGAAGCGCAATTTCATCAGCATCTTCCTGTTCATTTTCTTCTAGTTCTTCCTCTAGTTGTGCTGTGATTTTTTCTTGAGATGCTTTTAGTGCTATTGTCTTTCCCTTCTTGACTGGTTTGTCTTCTTGTAGCAGTAATTCATGTGCTCTTAGTGTTCCAATTAATTCTTCCAGAGGCAGTGATTCAAGGTTCTTGGCTTGGCTTATAGCCGTTACCATTGGTCTCCAAATAATTGGAAGGCACCTCATGATCTTTCTTACTCTTTCTTGTATTGTGTAAGCTTTTCCAAGAGAACGCATTTCATTTACTATTGTAGTAAATCTTGAGCACATTTCATCAATGGTTTCTCCTTCTTGCATTTCGAACAGTTCGAATTTCCTTATACCAATGTCTATTCTTGTTTCCTTGACATGGCTCGTTCCTTCATGATGAGTTTGTAATGTATCCCAAACTTCTTTTGCATTTGTCCATTCATCTACCCTTTCACTTTCTTCCCTTCTTAAAGCACAAGATAAGAATAGCTGAGCTTTAGAATTTAAAAGTACCTTAGCTTTATCATCTGCTGTCCAGTCTGCTTCCCTTTTCAGGATAGAGTTTGAGTCATTTTGATCAACCCTTGGTGTGAAATCCTCATCTGTAATGATGCGCCACATTCCTGTGTCTTGAGACTTTAAGAACAGCTGCATTTTGTTTTTCCAAAATTAGTAGTCTGATCCATCAAAGAATGGAGGTCTGTTTGAGGATCCTCCTTCAACAATGTATTTTGCTTTCGACATTCTTCTAGATCTTTTCTCTAACACTTGTTAGGTGTTTTTAAACTTTCTAGAGACTGAGGTCTGATACCAATTGAAGTAACAATGTTGATTTACAAGAAAGGGGGGTTTGAATTGTAAATGCACCTTTTAAAAATTCCTGATAAAACTTAAGAAAATAACTCAAGAATGATCTTGGTTATGAAAACAGAAAACGGAGAACGTTCTTGGTTTTTGTGATAAAATAGAGAACGTTCCTGAATTAGCAGAAAATCAGTTTATATTTTAACTTAGCTAATCAAATTAGTATAATAAAGATAGAGATAGGAAAGAGAATACCACGCAAAGATTTATCCTGATTCACCCAACGTGGGTTACGTCCAGTCCTCACACTGTGAGATTTTCCACTAAGTGTTTAAAACAAAGAACCTTCTTGATCTTACAACACCTAATATAGATCAACCTTGATTTATTTCAACTTCTATTACTTTCCACACAGAAAGCAACAACAGCACCTATCTAACTTTGATAGGATGTAATCTTAAACAAACTATAAAGAAACTCTTATAGTTTGAGTTTTTACAATTGAATTGTTTTAGACGAAATCTAAGATATCTCAACTCTTGTTTGAGAATAGATTTGTTACAAAGGATCTAATGATAATTTCGCAAACTAATATAAGAGTATGAATCAGCAACTGTTTTGCGAAATGCAGAATATATAATTGCCTCTGTTTTGCAGAATTTCAAGTATGTATGTGATTGATTTATGGATTTCTCAGCACTTGAATTTCTTGCCTTTGCTCTGGATATTGGCCTTCTATTTATAGGCTGAAGACGCACTGGATGGAAGTACAAAAGAGCTGTTGGAGAGGCTCTGCTTTTTGGCTTAAGGCAATATTTCAGAATAAATTAATCTTGCTTTGAAATAGCCTTTTTTAACTTTTTGGTTTAGCATTTAAAGTAGTCCTGTACTTTTCTGACAGAGTCTTTGACGTTTCTTCATTGATTTTGGATGGTACATTCTCCGTCTTGAGTCTTGAGTGTAGCTAGACAAGATTGGAGAAGAATTACAAACTGAAACAAAGCAGATTGCAGGACTGCTATTGCTGTGCAGAAAACGGAGAACGATAAACGTTCTTGGTTTTTAGAATGAACTTTCTTGAGCTTAAATAATCATTCTGGAGTTCCCGTTTTAATCATTCTGGATTTCCTTTGCAATTGTCTTGTCATATGTCAAGATTGATTGAGCTTTCTTGACATTTGAATTTTTGGAGTTCTACAAGCTGTCATGACTTTCGTCCATCTTTGAGTCCTTTTATTTTTTAGGTCAAATAGCCTTTTTGAGCTTGGATCATGATTAACTTTTTGAGCTTGGAACACAAGTTAAATTAACATAACATTTTAGAATCATGATTAACTTTTTTAATTAACCTTTGTTTGTTTTCATCAAAACTTTAAAAATAGAGTTTGTCTCAACAGATCTTACATCAATTTCATTTTTTTATAAACAAATTTAACGATGAAATTTTGTTTCAAAGATAAAATGATAGTAATTGTAATTTTGCCTAGACTAATTATGAAAAAATTACTCCATTAAATTTCACATAAAAAAAATAATTCACATTGTAATATCATTGATATAAGATTAATATAAACATATTAAATATTCAATATATCAATCTTTTGACAATTCAAAAATACCAATTATGTTGCTTTTGACAGAGCGTGAATTTAGAATAAAAATAAGTTTATAGAATTAATTTTCAAGAAAATCCAAACATAAATGTCAATCCATTTTTTTATTAGAAAATTAAGTTTAAAGTTGCAAATGGAAAATCATACATGATACTCTTTTGGTTTTGGTATTGAACATAAGGAAAAATATCTCCAACAAAAATTTGATGTATTTATTGTAAATAATTTATACATTTGATTTAGATACATCTATTTATGTTGTTTCACTTTCTCTTATATTTAAACCTAAAAAATACTCTTTATAAAATGAAATTAAATATAAATAAAAAATATATTAAAAATATTAAATATATCGTATATAAAATGAAGACCAGATACATAACATTTTGAAACGTCCATTTTAATTAAAAGATATTAATTTATGGTATTATATTATTTGCCTAATATTGAATGCCCATTTCAATTAGAGAGGGCAATACTGGGCCGTGAACACCAAACACAAAGTCAGAAAGGAATCAAATTCCATTAATTATGCAGCATGTATATAATTGTACTACCTGCTGCTCACATTCATTCTTTGTAAGATTCATGCCATCCTCCAAATTGTTTTCATTTTCTAATCATTTCAATTTCAACAGCGCCATTAACCCCTCTTTCTCTAAAACCCCCAAATTTTCATCTTTCATTTCCGCCACCATGTCCACCACCGTCTCCACTCCCAACGACACTAAAACCCATCATTTGCAGGTTCAACCTCTTCTCCTCTTCCAGATCTCTCTATTTGTTGCTTTTATAATTAAAAAACATTGTGTTTTGTTTCGTAATTATTTTCGATTTGTCTCATTTTTGGGGTTTCGTTCGTCTCATCGATGACAATTTTGCAGCTGTCGTTATTTTGTGGCAAAATACGTGTCTACGTGTCTGAATGTTTACCGTGTTGTGTTTCTATCGGGTACTTACCATCCATTTTTCTTATCCTTTCTTTTGTTGCTATTTTCTATTGCTAGATGGCTACTCTCTAAGTAATTTTTAAGCAGTTAGTTAATTTTAGCTACTATTTTTTGTATATATTTTATTAAGTAGTTGAATAAATTAACGTATCTATATTAAATTGCTAACCGGATACTTCAATCTTTCAAATTTCTAATACCAATTTTTTTTATATTTCATTTTAGAATGAGTTTTTTCTTATATTTACATTATGATGCTGTGTTTTCTTCATTAGTGTATGGGAATGGGACATTATTTCGGACAAGAATTGTCTATCTCTGACATTCATATATTCTATATTGTTTAGGGGTAACGTGTTACATTTATATACTTTAGGGACTAACTTGGCGAGAGAGTGATGCTTTAGGGGTTAAATTGATGGTTTATGTTGTTTTGGTGTTAGTGTTAGTGAAGAGAGGGAAGGGAAGGAAAGGGTTTGGGGGCTAAAGGGAAGGAAAATAATGAAAAAGGGAGGATAGGTTTTAACCCTTGTTTGAATGTAAAAAAAAACGAAGTTAGGTTTTATTTGCTAAAATTAAGTTTATTTGTTGATGCTAGCTTGTTTATTTTGTAAAACCTTCCTGAATCTAGATCAGTGTAACAACATAGGATCATATCTTGCATTGTTGAAGGGGGAGGATTTATGAAAGGAAAAAAATTTGGTTCTAGGGTTTACCTGTTATAATTGACCAAAATAAGTGAAGAAACAGATGAGGGAAGAAAAAGAACTTCATTGTTCATAGTTAAGCCGTGTGTTTATGTTAATTGTTTGTTAGGTTGCAAAGCGGTTAGAGAAGTTCAAAACAACAATCTTCACTCAAATGAGTATGCTTGCCATCAAACATGGAGCCATAAACCTTGGTCAGGGTTTTCCTAACTTTGATGGTCCAGAGTTTGTTAAGGAAGCAGCAATTCAAGCAATCAGGGACGGGAATAATCAATATGCCAGGGGTTATGGAGTTCCAGACCTTAATATTGCCATTGCTGAGAGATTCAAGAAAGATACTGGACTAGTGGTAGACCCTGAAAAGGAAGTTACAGTTACATCTGGCTGCACGGAAGCAATTGCTGCAACTATGTTAGGGTTGATAAATCCCGGTGACGAGGTTATCGTGTTTGCTCCTTTTTATGATTCTTATGAAGCCACTTTATCCATGGCTGGTGCAAATGTAAAAGGCATCACTCTGCGCCCTCCAGATTTCGCTCTACCGATTGAAGAGTTGAAGTCCGCCATCTCAAAGAATACTCGTGCCATTCTTTTAAATACTCCTCACAATCCTACTGGAAAGATGTTCACTCGAGAGGAGCTCAATACCATTGCATCTCTTTGCATTGAGAATGATGTTCTGGTTTTCAGTGATGAAGTTTATGATAAGTTGGCATTTGATATGGAACACATTTCGATTGCTTCTTTGCCTGGAATGTTCGAGCGGACGGTGACAATGAACTCGTTGGGGAAGACATTCTCCTTGACTGGATGGAAAATCGGTTGGGCCATATCACCTCCACACTTAACATGGGGAGTGCGACAGGCACATGCTTTCCTCACTTTTGCAACCTCAAATCCTATGCAGTGGGCTGCTGCAGTAGCTCTAAGAGCACCAGATTCTTATTACATTGAACTGAAGAGGGATTATATGGAAAAGAGAGCTATTTTGGTTGAAGGGTTGAAGGCTGTTGGCTTCAAGGTATTCCCATCTAGTGGAACCTACTTTGTGGTTGTTGATCACACCCCTTTTGGACTTGAAAATGATGTTGCATTTTGCGAATATCTAGTTAAGGAGGTTGGAGTGGTGGCCATTCCTACCAGTGTGTTTTACTTGAATCCAGAAGAGGGAAAGAATCTAGTCCGGTTCACTTTCTGCAAGGATGAAGGAACTCTTAGAGCTGCTGTTGAGAGGATGAAGGAGAAGCTTAGAAAATGATCTCCATTCATGATTAAGTTATGTGTTATATGTTGATTTGAAGATATTTATCATTCTAGAAACCCAGATGTAGGTAGGCTTGTAATAACTTGCGGTTGATTAGCTCAACAGTCTGAGTCATTAGTGATAATTTATCCCCCAAGATTGTGTTTTTCTCTCTAAATCTCAACGTTATGATGGGTGTGTACTGTGTGGTCAATGAATAATTGTTTGAAATCATCAGAAAACTTCCCTGAATCTCAACGTGATGATTGGTTTGTATGACCCCAATTTATTTCATCTATGCTTTAGAAGTTGGGAGTGTTATTATTCTCCATGTGGGTAGGCTTCTTATGCATCTCAATCAAATAACATGGTTATTGACATCTCAAGTTTTATTTCTGTTGAGTAGGAAATTAGGAACTTATAAGTTATAAGTCAATGATGAGCACCGATTTGGCGTTTTCCTTAATTTATATATTCAATAACATAAACAAATCAACATAACTAAATAGAAAAGTTACTGCTATGAAAATGCTACTGCAATAATTATTTTATTCACAAAGAAGTGTTAGCAATGTTGTCTTTGTTTTAGATTTATATTGGGATTAATTCATCCATATAAAACTGGTGTGAGACTTGTCAATTGAGAACCGAGTTATAACGTGATGGATATCTCTCTTTATAAACTACTATTATATAGTTTTCTCCAATACTTTGACACTCTATTTTCAATACTCACTCTCCTATGAGATGAAATGTATATAAGTTTCACCACACATGTATTTAACCCAATAAAAGAATGACCGTTTAAAAGAAAATGTCAAAAAGAATATTGCTAGCACTGCATCATTTCCAACCAACCATTGTATCGGCAAAGTGCCACTTATCTATTTGGAAGGTGAATTAAATATTTATTTTCTATAAGGTTATCAGATTAAAATGTTCGTGGTAAACCTTAGTTTGCTCTGTAGGAGTGGATGAATCCTTGGGCTGAGTTTGTAGTTGAAACATAAAATGTCTCGAAAAATAATCATGTAGAGTATCAACTATCAACAACCATATTCCCCAATCTTTTTTTTTTTTAAAAAAAAAAAAAGCATATTCCCCGAAGTTAAACTTGATGGCCATTCCTAACAATTGATCTTTGAGCCATTGAAATTAATTCAACAACTCAAAACCAATAAGTATAATAAGAATGTAGGTAGGTGTAACTAGCAAAAATATTGCCATAAATCATTTATATTTTTATTTTCTTCCATCATTCAAGCAATTCAAGAACTCAAAACCAATAAGTTTTGATAATAACAAGGATTAGAATTGAATGCATCCACTGGCAATAATTTATAATGGGCAAATAAACAGATATAATTTGTAAAATAAACTAGATAATACTAGTATAAATCTAAGCTATAAAAATCACAGATCCACAATAGCTATAAATCTAAGCTCCACTATAATCAAAATGGGTGTAGGAATAGTGTCAGTTAAGTGCACATAATCGTTCTAACAGTCAAGTTAAATAACATAATCTTACAATACATGATCAAGAGGAAGATATATTTTAATTATATGAACTAAATATCTCACTCCATATCATGAATAACTAATTCAAACTAATGAATTTGAATAATTAGATATCCCTGGAAAAACTCGTGCATGATCAAACTGTTAATGATCCCACAAATACAATTTTATGTTGACTACTTTGAGTGTATGCAAGAATGAATTTCCCCCTTCTTCATTAACCTCACTCATTTGTTGTCTTAGAATCTGACTCTTCTTCATTCAATAAGTAAAGCACATAATCAGCTTCTAATTTTGAACCTTTCTCAATATAGAAAACTAAAACTGGATCCCAACAAATAGTAATACATGATCTTTTGACGGAAAATTTTACTTTATATCTTCATAATTATACTCTTGTCTCACATTTTAATAAAAATTCAATTTTACGGTTTAAAAAAAAACTCAAACTTTATGTTTGAGATATGCGTTTGTATTCTAGAAATTTTTTACAAATGTGTCTAGAAATTTTTTAAAAAAAAAATCTGAAATATTAAGTTTGAGTTTTTTAAAAAACTTGAAAAAAGATTTCTATAATATAAATTTCAA
>JBBPBR010000004.1:59161882-59198410 GCA_037974775.1 Cicer pinnatifidum | reverse complement strand
TGGAGTATCATGTTACTTCCTTAATTATTACTCTCACTATTTCATTATGTGCCTCATTTATGCACACTTCTTGCAAAAATTGTTTAGCGTGTTAATTTATGTGATAAAATATGTTTTATTTATTAAAAATCGTGTTAACATGTGTCCTAAAGTAGAAAGAATATTAAAAGTATAATTTTTTAATTAAAAACACACAATCTTTGAATTTTTTAAAGTGCTAAAAATACAAATTCTAAAATAAAATTTCTACATTTACATAAAGTATTTGATATTTCATTAATAATCTAAAGTGGCAAGAAATAATATAAGATAATATGAGAGACATAAAAGAGGTAATAGTAATCAAGGTTTTAAATAGCAGTCACATTATGGCTTAGGAAAGATGTAAGTTAGTGTTTTTATATCTATTTTGAAAATCTGTTTTTTTTTTATTATAGAATAAACAGGATCATGAGATTTGATTTTAATGAACGGCATTTTATCTAAGTTGTTTTTCATGATTTTTTTTGCATTTCATAAAAACTAGAAATCACGGTAACGGATGTTATCTGTAAATTTTATTCGCGACCGTTTTCTCAGTTAGAGCTCCTTTTTTAAAACCTTGGAAGGAATTATAGCAGTGCTTTGAGTTAGAAGAATAATCAATAAGATCATAATTAATTCACTTTACTCATTTCTAGGAGTATTAACAATTTAACATTAACACCACTAGTCTTAGTAGTTAGACAAATCTGTAGCATTTGTAGCATGATTGATCTAAGACATTGATATCATGAATGTGGCAGTGTGGCCCTCCATTCTAAAAATGCTTGAGAGAGACAAATCTATCTGTCCCATTTGCATATATATATATGAGGAAGCAACCAGTTACTTTGCGTCTGAGTGTAAATTTCGTTGGCAGACGAAGTGTGAACAACAACAATACTTGCCTTGTTTTACTGACCTCATAAATGAATGGAAATCGAAATCATTGCTTAAGATACTGGATTGCAAGTAGCAACATAAAATATCAATGCTTACTTGAACAGCGGAGTGTTTAAATATATTAAGATTAGAAACATGAACTTTATTGATATGGGAGATATTATTTATATAGACTTGAGTCCTAGCATAAAATGGGACAAGGACAAGTAGGTTTAGTCTTTGAGAGTGGAAAACTCTAACTATTTATTGTGGGTTATGATACATGGGTCAGCACGAGAGATTGAATTGGTCTTAGACCAGTTTGAAGCAATATATAAAAATATCAAAGATATAGTAAATAATGATTGATATTGATTTTTTTGTCTATAGTTGGTAGATGTAAATACTCCGGTGTAAAAGTAGAGTGTTTTGTTTAGACGGTTATTAGTATCGTTTTGCTTTTGCTATTTCTTATTTCCAATTACTTTATACGTAAAGCATGACAAAATTATAAATAAAAAAAGATAATTTAAGTAAAGAGAAATTTGTAAGAAACAATAATTATACCAAATGTTGATATCCTTTTTATACATATATATGTATAGAAAATTCAATTATTCAATTGGATTAATAAGAGAAAAGTTATAAATAAAATAGTACAAATGAAGGATAAAATTGGACTATGTATAGAAAAAAGTACCGTATATTTGTTTAGAAGTATAATGAAGGTGCGGAAAAGAGTTCCCATTTGTATATCGGTGCATTTTCGTATTTCGAGTTGGTAAAGCCCAATATAACCCTGACCAAATCCTGACTGTAAGATTACTAGGCTTACTGTAAATGAACTATTGGGCCAATAGTGGGCCATTTAAACTTATACTCTCTGTTTACAAAATTTATGTTTGAGTTTGAGCAACATGATCCTACTTTAAAAAAAAAAAATTTTAAATTTAAAAAATCCAAAAAAATTACAGTTTAAAAAAATTTTAAAAAAATAAAAATACTTACTGGAAATTTCAATTGAAATTTTTGATAGTTAATTTTTGATAGAGTAAAATTAATTATCGAAAATTTCAAGGCACAAAATTTCCAGTAATATAAATAATATACTAAAAATTTTGTTGAGAAAAATTTCAATAAATAATTTCTACTACTGAAAATTTTATATCTTGAAATTTTCGATAAACAAATGTAAAGAAAATTTTTTCAATAATTATAAAATATGTTACGGATATTTGAAGAAAAAAAATTACTCACTACAGATTTTGAAATAATTTTTTTTATCATTAATTTAAGGAAAATTAAAAGGAGAAATTGGAGTTATTAATATTTAGATAGATATAAATCAAATTGAAGGGATACAAAATTCAACATTTTTTTTTTTAAGATTTCTTCTCCTTCTTGATACACAAGTAACCCATCACCACCACTTTTCTCTAGCAAGTCACAATCCAAAATCACAAAGCAAACCGCGGGAATGTAGAAGCAACATTGGCAAAGCTATTTATTACCCCAAACTAACACTCATCCTTTTCCTACCCATTGAAGGAACAGTGGTTGAATACTTGAATTCAACCCTCAAACCCCTCTTGCTTTCTTATTAGGACAAAAACCCCAAACCCAACGTCCTTAAAGAATCACTTTATGCAAACCCCATAAGTAATCCTTTTCTCTTATTCACCTTCCACATATATACATGTTGATCAATTTCTACGCAAATCCATCATAATCATAATCATGTCTTTGAGTCCTCCAAGAGAGAGAATCAACAACCAACGTAGGAACTTCCAACTCTACTGGTGCTTCCAGTGCAACCGCACGGTCCGCGTCGCACCTGATAACTCCTCCAATTTAATATGTCCACGATGCTTCGGCCAATTCATATGCGAAATCAACATACCAACACCAAGACTCGTCGTAGACTTCACCGCACACGATCCCTCCCCAGAATCGCGTTTACTAGAAGCACTTTCCCTCATGTTAGACCCACCCATCCGCCGCTTCAACCCTGAAACCCAAATCCGACGCCCACGTCGTTCCACACAAGAAGTTCCCGTACACCGCCACACAGACGATCCAACCCGAACCGAACCCGAACCCGGAATCCAACACCGCCCTCGCACGTGGGTCATTCTTCAACCCATCGGTTCTCCCAATTCCGATTCAAACACATTCCAACCCGTTATTACACGTGGACGACCGGGACCATTGCCGCGTGGCGTTGATGCAAGAGACTACTTTTTCGGTCCCGGATTTAACGAACTAATCGACCAGATAACGGAAAATGATCGGCAGGGACCACCGCCGGTTCCGGAAAGAGGTATAAACGCGATTCCGACGGTGAAAATCGAGAGCAAGAATCTGAAAGAGAATTCTCAATGCCCTGTTTGTCAGGAAGAATTTGAAATTGGTGGTGAAGCGAGGGAACTTCCATGCAAACATATATATCATTCAGATTGTATTGTTCCATGGCTTAGGCTTCATAATTCTTGTCCAATTTGTCGTCAAGAGCTTCACGTTTCTGATGAAGATGAAGGGAATGGTGAAGGTAGGTTACGTAGGTGCTTGAGGTGGACTCGACTTTCATCTATTTGGCCTTTCAATGGAAGGTATCGAAGAGTTCACCCTCAAAGAGACAATGGTCATGCTTCTTCTTCTTCAAGGGGTGATAATTGACTTAACTATGCTTAATTCAAATATAATTGCATTTCTTATAAATCACCCACTCATAGTGATTCAAATTAAAAATAATTACTAATTTATTACTATCTCCACTTTTTTTTTAACTGTCATTTTTTAGGTCTTTATATTCTAAAGTAGCATTAAAATATATATTTTTCTTAAATTATTTTTTGAAAAGGTGAGAATCATGTGTCTTGCAATAATAAATAGTTATGGATAATATAAAAAAAGTATCAAATTATTTATGAAAATTAATAAGATTAATAGTGATATTAGTTTGTATAAACAATCATAAAACGAAAATTATAAAAAAAGATATCGTTTTTATTTATAAATAAAAGTGAATTAATAAAAATTGATATATTTTATTTAAATTTTGAATTAAATATATTAATTTTTGTTAATTAACTTTTGTATATAACTAGTAACGGATAAAGTATATATTTAATATGAAAGTGAAATTTTCAGAATTGTGGCATTGTGATATTAAAAGAAACTAAGCTTTAATTTTCAGAATTGTGGCATTGTAATATTAAAGAAAAAAAAACTATGCTTTAATATATCAGTATCGTCATAATTTTTGGTAAATTCATGGTCTATCTAGACATGAGAGTCTGAGTCTTGATTGGAAGATGTACCCATATTAATTGCCAATGTGTCTTGAATTGAAGGGAATATATGGGACACAAGAAAAGGCTAAATATACCAATATTACATGTGTCTACAACCTTAATTAATAGTGTAGAATTGAATTAGTTAGTCAAGAGTGTTATTTACTCGTGTGCTCTTCTAAATTGTACTAATTATTTCTCTATATATAAGACTCGTTGATTAAATCACGAAGATTAAGAAAATTGGTTTGTAGTATTATATTTGTTAGTTATTTAGATTGTTTTACTAGTTTGCCTTTAAAGAAATAGAGTTAGTTTGTGATTTTAATGTTGTATATATTACAGATTAAAAAAAAGATGTAACGTAATTAGAGTTAAGTTTGTAAGAAAATAATTAATACAATTGAAAAAATAAATGAGTTTTATAAAAAGGACTAGAAAAAATCACAAGAGGATCCTGTATTTAAGGACAAAGATAGTAATTCTTTAAATATTATCTATACAATATGATTGTGGAAATGTCGTGTTCATAGTTTAGGATTGATATAAGCATATATTATCTCAATCTCTATATCTATATGTAAGACTCTTGAGTATTGAAACAAAAAGGTTTGTTTCTTTCTAAAAGACTCTTTAAATTACAAAAAAAACATTAATTTATTTATTTACAAAAACATCCCTAATTGAATGATAGTTTTTTTTTGAAAGAAATGTACCTTATTAACAAATTTTAACTGAAAATTATTTTTCTTTAATACATTGACTAAAAAGGTTTTACATATAAAGTTGAAGATACTAGTAAAATTCATTATTTTGATTGTGATTGATCATATATATGTTGAATTCAAGCGCAATACATAACCATAGGAAAATAATAAATTTAAAAAATTAAAAAATCATTTAAAAATATCATTCACATATTTCTAGTCACCAATTTTGCAATTAAATATGTTAATTAATTCATCATATAATCTATGGTTTTAAAAAAGAAATTAACCTATTTTAAAAATTCTCCGGATAAATTTTAAAACATCGGAAGAAAATGGAAGAGACGCTAAAAGTTGAATTTTAAATACTTTATGATTTTGGGTTGAATATTATATTTGCTGTTCTTATATACATTTACATTCATCTTTGTGCTCATTTTCAGATTTTAATCCAAGGCGGCACCCTTGCATCATTCTTTAATCCATTAAATGATGAGGCTCAGTCCTGATTACGATTTCAACTTGTAAGCCTGTAATCGCAGTAGACAAATTGTCTTAGTCACAAGTAAGTTATAGATTGAACTTTGATAAGTGCATTTGATTTTTTTTATTCTTGCAAAACTCTGTCACGTTTTTTCATAAGTTTCCCCATTAAAGGCCTGCTTCTAAATAAGGCTTGTTCGGTAGGAATGCGTTTTGCAGGAGTTAATTGGCTTTGTTATTCAAAACAAACTAAAATTGCCTTTCAAGTTTCCATCAAGTTAAGAATGGATTTCATCCTCAAAAGCTCCCAATGAAGTTGAGCTTCCGTGTAAAACAAGTCATTTATTGTTGTAATTGATGTTTCTCTTTCACTTAATAGATGTTACATTTATTTGTTTGTTTATTATCTAAAAATGTAGATAGTTAAATAGGCACAAACAAGGCATTGCATGTGTACTTGTCGCTAGATTAAGATATTGGTTAAACCATGATTATGTCAATGTGTCTGCTGTAAGTATTGTTTGAAATTGTGATTTGTTTTGTTGTTCTGTTCTTTATCGGCGTAGTTAACCTTACAAAAAGTAACGCTGACATCTCGACAAAGATAAAAAATCTTGAGAGCCAACTATGCTCAAATGCTTTAGTGGCTCTGTTACATACTTTTGATATATTATGATGAAAATATTTTAACCTAATCAATAAGCCGAGGAGAAAGAAGAATATCTACCAACAAAGTCTGATTTGATCCGAGTGGTCTTTAATCATATGTCTGGAATTCAAATTCTAGATATGAGAATAGAGCTGGCATCTGTGGGGAAGGAGTTTTGCCTTAATTGGTATTCTACATCCTAAGTCTTACAGCTACCAACTTGAGGATAGGATACCATGGAATTAAAACAAAAATATGTCAATAATTATAATAATATATAATAATGCATGGGAAGTGGTTACACAGTATCATTTCTATTTTGTTCATGTCAAATTGTTTAAAATCATGTAAGTTATCAAACATTTTGCGCATGAACATTCAGTTAATGCACAGTGTCATCAAAATCGAAACATTGAACAAACAGTTAAAATTTCAATCCCTCTTTTGCATTCCTACCAATAAATCTTATGTATACGGAAACTTCATCAGCGTCTAGGCTGATGGTGAGTACCAGCATGGAACCCTTCTGTATATGCAGTGTTCTTAAATATCATCTGCAATAAAAAATAATCTAGCGATAAGACTATGGTGATCTTAAACATAATCCGCAATAAAAATAATCCAGTGATACTGAAAAGAGTTTGTAACCACAGTATATTATACTATAAGGGAGACTTCGATTATCCAAAAGAGAAAAAAAATTGATGGCACCTCCACATATACTTACAGCAAGATTTTTAAAATCTGAGCTGAGGTATTTCTGTAATTTGTCGGATACCGTAGTACCCAGCTGCTCTCCATGAATCTTTATAGTTTCTTCATTGATCTGTATGGTCAACATTCTTCAGCCTGATGCAGGAAGTGTAGCAAAAGGTCGAAATTGAAAGAAAGTAGACATGCTTGTTTTACCTCTGAAAGCAATAATTTTGATGTTTTATGCAATATTTCTTCAACTAATTTGCCAACATCTGCATAGGATCTTGATGACTGAACATTTTTTTCCGGTGTTCCTTTCGAATTATTCCCAACGACTGGCTTGACAACTTTGGCTGCAGCAGAATAATTTTAATTTTATTAAGAGTTAGTCACTAGGATCTTTATGTCACAAACAGTTTCTGCTACCCTCACAAATTTAACAAATGGGCTAAACTTTTGTGGATCCTAGCTAGAGGACATGTATGAAAATATATATACAGCAGACTATAGTAATACTGAACATTGTAATAGGCTGCAGTAGCCATTTATATACAAATCTTACATAATGCACAAGTAGGTTGTATGGAACAGCAAAAACTTAGTTTTTCTTGTAAATAATTGTTAGGCTGAAGTACACTTTTGCTCCCTCTATTTTCACTAATTCATGGAATTAGTACCTCTGATTTAAAAATAGACAGTTTTTGTCCCTCATATTTTTTTACCTAAACAATGACGTTTTGATATTTAAATGATGTAGCATACAATTTCATGATATAGAACCATCTAATACCATTAATTATTCATATGTCGTTAATGAAATTACACAAATGAAAAATATCTAAAGTTGAAAATTAACTTTTTAGAGGGTTTTATTGCAATTTCATGGGTGTTAATCATTCTACATCGTATGATATGTCATGTTATTTAAAGTATGTCGCATTGCCTTTTTTTAGTTAAGAAATCAGAATGAGGAACCAAAATGTCAAATTTTAAGATAGGAGGGCTACTTACGTGAATTGGTAAAAAATATGAGTAAAACTACAATTAAGCCTAATTGTTAACAAAGCAGGTTGTATCCAACATTTGCATTCATTTGGATATTTACGCAACGTGTGTAGAAACCAAAAGTTGATTGCTTAAATTGATTTCATTAAGCATCAAGGCAAAGTATGTATGCAGCATATAAAAATAGGCTTGGTGAGCTTCCAGAAAACGATGAATACAACAGCCTTTTTCCCATATTACATCATTTTGCAAATATCTAAGATTTTGACTCTGTCCCATACTATGGGATTATACTAGCTTTCTCAAGTCAAGCTTAGATAATAATTATTTCTGGTTTTGTCGGATCGTGAAAAATAATGATTTGTTCAAATTCGACTATGCTGGCCGCTATTTGACAACACTTCTTATTTCACTCAATATTACATATGTTTCAGATCCATACAAAAAGTTAACACTAATATGCAAAGAAAAAAAAGTTATAATGCAAGTAAACGATTCTCTTTGGATACTGAACAAATTGTAAAAGTGATGGCAACTGAAACAAAAATAAGTAGTTTTCATGTAAAGATAATAAACACATTGAATTCATCAAATCATAGAATTTTTACCTGGAACAGTCTTGGACTTATTATCTACAGAAACAATGTTTCCATCCCTGGGAGGAACTTCTGCAGATGATTGCTTTCCTGGTTGATCAGGCAAAACTATCGAACCAGATGGAACTAGTGCTGCTAGATCAGGGGGTTGATCTTTCCCCACTGCAGGATTGGCCTGTATGGGGATAGGGCAAGACGTAAGATAGTAATGAACTAACATAACAGTAGGAATATTTCTTATTAAAAAAACAAAACCTACAAGAGGTGCTTTAAATTAACTCACCTCCAAATCAACATATGAGGGATCTCTTCCTATTGATTTAAGAAATGTGTCAAGATCACGTACATTTAGAGCTGCAATTGTAAAGGATGATCTTATTTTAATTATTGAACTGTGTGGCGCATCAAAGCATAAGTATAGGTGTTCAATTTTCAAAAATTACAAATTGTAAATAGCCATGAAAGGAAGTCCTGTTTGGATTTGGGTATCAATTGGTGGACGGACCTATGGTTTAAGACATATTCAAGCGAAAGAATTCCCTAAGGCAGAATTTGCTTCTACATAATTTTCATGAACCTTAACAGATAGTGTTGGAACTAGTTTGTTTTTTCTTTTTATATGAAAAGACTACTCACTTACATATGGACATGTCATTTGACAATGGATGGAAGAAACAGTGCTCCTGTGTCTTGAATCCTTGATCTAATAGCAGCGACACATCTCTTCGGAAAGGGAAAGATGTGGCATTTTTTTAAATAAAAAATGCATTAGTTCCTTATAAATAGATTTGCTAGGTGGGTCAGAACAATGTTTGTGAACAGTCTAATATGCAAAAACATTAACACCTCTAGTGCACAATCAAATAGTTTGGCAAATATCATGTGACATTATTAATCATTCAACACATCCAGTTCATCATACAAGTGACATGAAGGTTGAAAAGCAGCAATAGGCATTGAGAACAAGTAGAAATTTCTTAAATAAAAGAGAAAAAATTATAAGAACAATAATGGTGGATATAAAAGTTTAGTTTAAGACAAAAAAAGAGAGGAAAAAAAACTGTTAACATGGATTTCAAAGTCAAACATCTTTTCACTGAAAAGGGAAAATGTGCTTAGTAAATAACAAAGAATGCATTGCTATCAACTGTTGTAAGCAGAGAGAATATGAACAGAAGCATACCGTGCTGATTCATTCACTACTGCAAATGGTGTGACACAACCCAAAGATACCTGTAAGAAGATAAGTAAAAGCAAGACCATTGGATAAGACAAGCTAATAATCTCAACCATGTTATTTGAACAAAGTTACTTCTCTTATTAAATTGATTAAATTATTAGTTTATAGCTTAGTATTGTGGTAGTACCGTAGTACAAGTTAGTAGTAGTAATAATAGTTGTTATATAAATGACCGTATCAATATAAAAGACTAAAAGGGACATATAAACCATGATTATAAGGCTCTAAATCTATATAATATCCATCATAACAAAATTAAATTGGCAAACAGCTTCTATAAGAAATATTGAATAAATCATTAGACCATATTAGCTGGATTAACAATTTCACTGCTAACTCAATTAGTGAATGCTTCAAAAAGAATTACTAATTTTCTTATCCAGCAATGAAAAATGTAAAACACAGATACTTTCGAAGACATGTATGGGTGTCCAAGTGCCAGTGTGACACATTGATTATATATTCAATTAATTCATTTCATCAAATTAATACTGGTGTCCAAGTGTTAGTGTCAGTGTCGTTTCCAGTGTCCGTGTATTTGTCCTAACACACACAGATTCAAACAACAAAATGATAAAACAAAAGTACAGACAAACCTGAAGTATTTCACCTAAAGCCTCTTCGGGTGCCATTCTCAGACCACCTTTTCCCAAACCAAGCCGCTGAGATAACACTGCTCAGCTTCGAAGCAACAAAGTAATCTCATTAATATGTGAGGCAATGCAAGCAAGTGAACAAACTCGACAGGTTCACAAAATAATGCATACCTTTCAGATCGACTTTGGTATCAGCTAAAGCAGAAACAACGTAAAACCTGTTTTTCTTGTCCTTTTTTCACAATAGTAGTAATTAATTAGGTCATATACATTCACTAACAATAACCAACAACAAAAAAGTATCATAACATAAACCTAGATTATTTTTCTCTTACATTACAAATTATATTATAAATATACCTTCAAAAAGAGATTTTTACTGAGACCACCGCCCAAATTTCCAACATATTTAGCCTGAAGGAAAATGTACAATAAATCATAAATAAAGAAGATAGACAATTTACAGCATTATTATAAGGTATTTATTTACCTGAGCTTCAACAGTCAAAACAGCTGGATGTTCATACTTAGAAAATTGAATCTGAAGCTCCTGAAAAAACCAATACAAAAAATCTAATTTGAGTTTGATGCATTCTATTTATGAGATACGAAAACGGCTATAACACTGCTCAAGTAAGAAAAGACTCGGTTAGATGGATTAAACCTGTAACCGCTGAAGTAGCTGTTCCTTCGTGAGACCCATCGGCGGCGAAATTGTATCGATGGTTTGGTGGAAACGAGTTTGTATATCTCAGCAGAAAATGAAACTACAGAGTATGTTCTCTTTGAAACCTGAAAGTTGAAATCACCACTGTGGGTCTGATTTGGAGGCCCAGATCACACCCAGTTGCTGATGACTGTTGCCTTTTGTACCCCCATTTAGACTTGTACCCCCCATTTTGTTAAAAACTCAATTTTACCCTCATAAATTCATTCACGTGAGCGGTAAAAAAAAATTACCTCAAAATATGACCCCTTCGTTGAAATTTTCGGTAAGTAAACGAAATTTTCGGTAGTTATATTTTCAATACCGGAAATTTCAAATTTCCGGAAGCTACCGGAAATTTCAAAAATTTTGAAAAATCCGGTAGTTTATTTTTGTTCACCGGAAATTTAGTTGTTTGAAATTTCCGGTAATTAATCTCGAAATTTCAAAAATCCGGTACTGTGTGTCATGTCTCAGTTGGTTGGAGCGTCAAACCTTGATGGTAGAATGGTTGGAGGGCCAAAGGAAATGTTTACAAAACCCTAATGGCTACCTTCCATGAGACTGTTTGGCATGGTTGGAGCGCCAAACCCTTCTGGAATGGTTGGAGCGTCAAACAGGTTGTGAAAAGATTTACAGAACAGAGCTTTTGATACCATGCAATTTCAAAAAGGGCTGAAATACACAGTGTAACGGAAAATTTCAAAAAAGGCTGAAATTTTCGGTAAAGAAATCTGAAAATTGAAAATTTCAAAAAATGAAATTTCCGGTAAGCCATCCGGAAATTTCAAATTTTCGGTATTGATTTTGAACTACCGGATTTTTCAATTTTTCGGTGACCTTCCCGAAAATTTTATTTTCGAAATTTCCAGTAAATATTTTTTCTTTTTTTACTTTTTTACTGATTTTTTTAAGGATATTTTAGGTATTTCACTCAAAAAACATTAAATTGGAGGGTAGAAGTTTAAATGGGGGTACGAAAGACAACGGTCGTTGCTGATGCGTCTAAACTTCAAGCCCAGAAGTACTGTGGGTTTGGTTTTGGAATATTGGTGGCCCACACCAGGTTGCAACTTTCTGTTACGGCCCCATAAAGAAGATTGGCCCAATACCAGAGCTTCAATTATTTATTTATTAGGTGAAACAAGTGCAACTAGAATTATCATTTTCTTTTTTTTTATATAACAATGCTAAAGGTACATAATATCTAATATCTTTTAATAGTGACTAATCTCCGTCAAACCCCTATTTTCGTCTGTTTCGTGTGACACAAAAGGCAAACCATATCTTTTAATTGGATGAGAAATTTTATTGTATATGTGTCAATTTTAACTTAAAAGTTAACTGATTTTTTTTATAAAAATTATATTTTTGTTATTTAAAAATTATAATAATTAAATATTATTTATTAAAGTTATCATCGAAATAAAATATAATTTTTTCATAATTCATAGTAATGAATATTAAGTTTTTTTATAATAAAATATTAAAAAAATTATAATACTTATATCAATAAAACAATATTTTTTTTGTAAAATTATATTTTTAAAAAGTAACAAATAACTTTTTATTTGACACAAGAAATTTTAAATTACTAATTTAAAAAATAAATTTAGTAAAACTATTCAATTTATGAATGTACTATAGAATGTCTATTATTAGTTAGATATATCAATTATCTTAAGACGCAAAGAAATGTCTTAGTTTATCTTAAAAATGATAATTTATTATAAACCATTATCCTCGATTATGGCTTTTATATGAATCTCTTGTATGATGTAAGTAATAGAAAAATTTGTAGAAAGACTATGTGCTAAAATAAAATAAAAGTTTATTTAAATTTCTTAAAGTTTTGAGTATTTTAAAATAAGTATTTGAATTTAAAAAAATTGAATCTCTAAACTTATCCTTGAATTTTCAAGTTCTCTAACTTCTTAATAATATATTATTAAGACAATAACTTTGTAATTAATTTTATATTCATATATGTATGAATAAATATAGGGACACTATATAATTTATAAATTATTTAATATTAGTGCTATTTTCACTCCTGTTTTTTCCAGTCAATCTTAAATAATTTACATGATTTAAATTCATGTAACTTATGTGAATATATTTTACCACCAACTCAGTAAGTTATGTGAACTAAAATTATCGCATATGCGAGTGTAAACGAGATTCACATAAATTATCTAAATTAATTTTTTGGAATGTAGTTGAAAAATATACGAGTGAAATAAACAAAAGTGATTATTTAAAGTATGTTTGGTAATTTAAATACATATATTTATTGAGGTCAAAGGTATTGGCGACCCTGAACATGTGCAGGATGTGTGACCGTACATGGTCCCAAATTTCTGGTGGCATCAACTTTACTTAATATAAAAAGATTATATAACATGATAAAAAAACGTTCGTATTTATAGGTTTTTTTTTTAGCAATATTCATATTGATAAGTACGTTAAATAACTATTTTATTATAATTCTATTGTAGTTTTGATTTTATTATAACCTTTCAAAGTTCACTTATTATATTTATTTATATATATGATTAATAAAAATTAAATGAAGAATTTGTATAAAAAAATAAAACATTAAATTTTCGAGGACATACAAGGTGGAGGAGGATGGTAATACTAATTAGATTAAAATATATATTTAGTTTTTGTAATTATATCATTTTTTTATTTTTATTTTTATAAATTTTTTTATTTAATTTAACATTATTAATCTGATGTGACAGTGTTTTAAATAAATTTTTTAATAAAAAATAAACTAAAAATTAAAAAATCTAAAACTTTTTTGAGAAAGAGAAGTATTCTTCATCTCTCATTTTCACCTTAACACCCCTTATCTCTTTCTCTTCTCTCTTTGCCCATTATATCTTTCACCATTGCCCCCTTATATTTTCCTCTTATCACCATCGAACGACAACATCACCTTTGTATTTGTGTCTTTTCTTTCTAAAACATGTTAGGTTCGCCCACCAGCATCGTTCTCACTGTCTTCTATTCCCATCTCCAAATCTAATTCCAACCACGATGTCTACTAGTAAAGTGTCTTCAGTTTCGAACTCGAATCGTAACATGTTTCCTCCAAAGCCTTTTTTGTTTGAAACCAATGCTAATGTGGATCTCCAACACTTTTGAAAATCCTAAACGAATATTTTGGTGGTATAAATGGGGAATATATTTTTGACGATATTAGTTTTTAAATTATGTAATTTTTGTTGAATATGTTAGTGTTTCTGCTATTGTTGTTGAACTTATTGTTAAAAACTTACTCGTTAAAAACTAGAACAAATGTGACAAGTTTTGTGAATGTTTCACAACCATCAACACATGTTTCCCAACAACATATAGTTCATTCAAACTATCATAGTTAATGTTATGAAGTATTTAATGTCTTTAAGACATAGGTTGAGGCAATAAAGATTGAAAAGAGAAAGATGAAGTTAGACAAAGAAAAGGAGACTATTGTTGGTTTGTTTTTTTCTTGTCTTAGTTTATCATAGATATTTATGTTATGATGAATTGAGGAAGACTATTGTTGATTTTGTTCAAAATTTGAGTTATGAGGTAGAATTAGGAGTTATGACTTAGGTGTTTTGTCCCTTATAATGAATTTGTGTACTGTATCATTGGAACTTATATGAATGATTATCTTTTATTTATGGATGAATAACTAACAATTGCAATAGTTTTGTATGTTATTGTATAACATTTGCTTAAATTACTAATAAAGATAAGAATTTTTTAAAATAAATTGAACCCTTCTTTATTTTTTTCAACTTTAAATATAATGAAATTTTAAACATAATTCTATTGTCAGAGTTTAAACTATAAAATCACATGACACAAATGCACAAAATAATAAATCAAAATATTATGGTTTTTTTTCTTCTAATAACACATTCAATATTCTAAATGATATGTTCTCTATAAAGCTACTATGAAGATGGTGAAATCAAAATATACAATTAGAAACAAATGAAAAATCACAATATTTCATCACCATACAAAACAAAAATCCAAATGAAACTAATTATAAAAAATAAAATAAAAAAATACATATTTTTCAATTATAACAAAATAATTAGACATGTTATGTATAATCAATTTCAATATTGAAAAACCAACCAGTAAAAATGATTAACAAAATGAATTTATTTAACCAAAATAAACAATTGTCATTCATACCAAAATACATATAAGTATTTTGTCTTAACCAAAATAGACAATTGTCATTCATAATTAAATTACATAAGCACTTAGGTTTCTTACATAAACCAAAAAACAAATTATCACGAGTCATCCAAAATACAAAATAACAACTTCAAAATGATCACTAAGTCATTCTCCTACAAATATCATCCCAATTTCTTAATTCATCCAAACAACCTCCAAGTTTAGGATCATACAACATAGGATGTGAACTTTCAGCATCCCAACTATTAATGGACTTGCTCAATGATCATCATCATCTATGGGAGTTCTAAAATCACTTCAAGGACCATTGTAGACACCTTTAAAAGTAGTCTTCAATTTGTCACTTCTCATCATATTTTTAACACCTAATCTTCTTGCAATTTTTTGTTTTGATTTCTTTGCTTTCTGCAAAATCAACAATAGACACAAAATTGTAACCATACAAACAACATGAGTAGCTAGTCAAAGCAACTATTAATTGCGCAAAAGAATAACTTTCTTATTTTTTTTAGGAAAATGGAAATCATACACACATACATAGACTATGCAGAACTATTTAACATTCAAATTCATTTTATTAAAAACATACACTAACACCATATCAGTCTCTTATTTTCATATCTACATACATACATAATCATTGTAGATTATTTAACATTGCATAATTACACATTTTACTAATGATTACATATATTGCATAATTAACCTCAACTAGTTTAGTAGCGACAACAAAACTAGTAGCAAATGTAGACACAAAAACAAATACAGAAGCAACAACAAACGTATTAACAAACATAGAAGCAACAATAAATGAAAATGATGGAGCTTTAGTAGAAAAACTGGGTTAAAAAGCCTCGAAGGCATCAACCAAAGCCTTAAATTCATGATCAAAATCATCTTAAAATTATGCAGGTTTTCAGCAAGTGATTTAAACTATAGTCCCAATTTGAACTTGTAATTATTGTCCAGCTCTTCCACCATAAATTGATCATACTTTGGTCCACTCTTTTTGTTTGAATTTGAATCAAGGTCACTATTATCTAGTTCTTCATAAACATATCTCATTTCAATATCGGAATTATAATTGTCCAACACATGAACAATCTCCATGTTCTTAGTTGTTTTATTTGAAGTGGACCTATTTGTACTAGTATGTATTCTATATGGTTTACCATGGTTTAAACTATGGATTTCAACATTATTTGATCCAATAGAGCGACCATGTATTTTATTATAAACACAAAAACCATCATCCAAACCAATTGTTCTCTCATCATCAATATATTTGAATTTAACAATATCAACTTCATTGTCATTGTTGTCATTCTCACTAACACTTCCATCATCAACAACATTAATTTCTTCAGCACCATTTAATCCCTAGAAAACTACTCAAACTCTAATCTTGGTTCTAACCCAACTAACCCTTTTACTGAATGCTCAACATAAATGAGTTTTGCAATTCATTTTTATAACATATTCACCAACCTCAGATGCATCTCTATCATCAACTACTCTTTCAAATTTTTCATCTTCGTCATTTTTCCACCATAACATATACTTTGAGTTATTATAACTTAAGTCCTTCAAAATACCAACAACTTAAAAATAACTCCATTTGTCGACATCAATCACATGAACCATACGTTCCTGAATATATTTTAACTATATTTAGGAACTAAATAACCATTTTAAAATGAAACTATATTTATAAAAAAAAAAAATTAGAAAAACTTATAAATACCAAAATAAATAAATAAATAATAATTACAAAAATTAAAGATATATTGAAATTTACTAATTATAGGCAAATTTATTTACACAGCTGTGATAATTATTAATGGGTGGAGTTTTCCCAGCTGCTCTTGGGCAGGTCGGTACCGGTAGAATAGTACAAAGCAGTTAATCTAATTTCAAAATTTAAAACTGTCACACGTTTTAGACCAAGAGTGTAGTGTGAACGAAAAAGTACAGTGTCGTTGTTAGAGATCCCTTTCCGCTAAAATCAATTCATTCATATATTTCATATATACAAGTTAAATTGCTTTCATTTGCTCCCGCCGCGTGACCCTAATCAAACAAAGAACATTTCCTTGATTGAAATCAACCCCTATATAATTTGATTAACGACATTACCACTAAATTATGTCTAAATAAGTCCAAGCAAGGAACATTACTCTCATGCTTAATGTTGGATATCGACCTTCCTACCATACCACTGCCTTTCTTTTTGGTGGCCAATTAATTATATTCTTTGCCACATTAAATAATCACTATGCATAATGTTATTGAATCATATCAAATCAAATACTAATTATGTAATCACGACCCTAATAATTGTGGCATCGCTGAATTCTATAGGGCCTCACATGACGTGTCTCAAAAAATCAAAATGCAACATTTACATTGTTTTTTTTTTTTATATACTTTTACATTGTCATTTAGTTATACCATTTTCATGTGCATAAAATTGAGAGTAATCTAAATTAAATTGATAATGCTAAGTAGGCCCAAGAATATATTTACATATAAAGCAGCAAGTGAGAATGGCATCCCATGCCTTCTCACATTTCACCAAAGGATAGGTCAAGTCTACTAATCGCCAAAATCCTATATGGTTTTGGACTTTGGACACATGATCATGTTCCAAAGTTGGCTAAAAAGTGTCAAAGTTTGGCTATCATTCTTTAATTCTTTTTTTGACAAAGCATTCTTTAATTCTTACTTTGTAAAGAATAGGATCATGCATATAATGTTCTGATCAATATGCACGTTATATCAGCATGAAACCCAATAATTGAAATTGATTACATCAACAATATTGTCTACAAATGTTCTTTGATATTTAATTATTTTTTTTTTTCCTATTCTTATACAAATATTTGAAAACATAAATCAGATTGAAAACAAAAGAAGATGTGAATTTGCAACTGAGAGTGAAAACAGGAAATAAAAACCAAACATTCCCTTAACTACCAATTCATTTTTGCACATAAGTTTGAAATTAACCATTGATGTTTTCCCCTAAGTTTTAAAATAAGAAAAGGCGTGAAATACCAAACTTCTACGTCAAAACAAGAAAACACTCTTTGTTCTTTTTGTTAAAGACACACTTTCAATGGTTTTCATGTTACCACCACCACATGCTCTGCTTATGAAACTAGATCCTCTCATGTGACACATGGACACATGGTCAAGTTAAATCTTCACTTTTAGAGATAGTTCACGGTGAAGTAAATGGGGGAGAAGAGATTTAAGGGTATAAATAAAAAATGTGTGAGATAATAAAATTAGGGGAGCAAGGTATTTTTTTTGGGTACAAATAAAGGGTTTTTTTTATTCTCTGTGAATGGGAAATAAGCATCTTTTATGACTTTCCATGTATTGAAGGCCTTTCCCATTCTTATTACTTTGGATATTTCGCAATATATCGCATTAGCATTATTAATTTTGTTAGGTAGATATAAATCTTAGGTTACACCATAATTAAATAATATGATAATATGATGTCGAATTTAACAATATCAGCATTTGTTAGAGTTTAAGAATTATATTGAGTTTAATTAATTAATCATAATAAAATCGACTTACATAATAAGATCCATCACACCTTATAAATTTTTATAGAGTTATAATCTCTCTAAAATGAATTACTTATCATTTATTTATGATGAGGATATTGATGACTATATGTATTTTCCTCCTTTCCATACATAATTTCAAATATGTAGAAATTAGAGGAAAAAAAATTCTCTTATGTCTGTAATTAATACGAATTTCATCTAACATTCACTATGTACCAAAAGAATACAAATTTGAACTCGGTCAAAATCAGTAATATCTTCAAGTTGTTTCACCGAAGACAAACCAATTGAAATTGAATCTAATAATTTTGAGAAAATAAGATTTGAGTTTGTTCAGCAGAAGTTCCACAAACGAATGTCACTTTCTTCATACAGATCATCAAGCAGAAGTGACGAATCAACATCAAAGAAAGAAGCATTTAACAACATATGATCAATATATTTAGGAGATTGTAAACCTTCTAAACCATACCAACTTTCCAAATCCATCATAGCCATTGATTCATTAGCTTGATCAAAAGAAGACATAAGTGAAACATCATCATCGATTTGATCAGAAGGAGAGGAAGCCATTGATGATGAAGAAGGAGTATCAATGTTGTTGACATTGACATTATTATCAATGAAACTATTTGCAGCAGCTGCAGCAACTCTTTGAATTGATTTTGGAGACATGACAGTAACATTATTATTAGTATCTTGAGGAATGTTGTAATGTGAACAAGTTAAAGGGAAATTGAGATTTGTTGCTGATGAACCTTTAAGACAGAGAAGTGCAGCATCATAAGCTCTAGCTGCTGCTTCTGGAGTTGAATAAGAACCTAACCATATTCTTGTTTTTTGATTTGGTGCTCTAATCTCTGATACCCATGAACCCCAACTCCTCATTCTCACTCCTTTGTACTTTTTCTTGCTATCTGATGTCGGCTTTGATAATGGTTCTTTTTTTACCTTCTTGCTCTCTATCTTAACCATTATATAGAGTTTGAAAGGTAAATTTACGAATCGAAACGAAAAGAGCTGAATCTGAATGAACACGAAATGTTGGAGTGAACAATGTTGTTGTTGAGTGAACAAGTAATGTTTGAAGAATAACTATTTTTTGAGGTAAAAAAGGTTGTCTGTTTTTGTTTTTGGTTCAATAACTTGTTGGTGTTGTGAGAATGGGAAAAGATTGAGATCGAAGTTGAATGTGGGGAGAGAGTTTGTATATATAGATAAGTAGAGAGATGTGGAGGCTTGCCTCACAAGGTAGCAAAATCTTCAGTGGTCAAGATAGGACAATGATGCCAGATTGTTTTTAGTTTTTTTTTTTAATTGAGATTTCGGAACTTATTTATTTTAAAATGAATTTCTGTCCTTTCTTTGTGAAGCTTCCTTTATTTTATGGGTAAAATGTAATAATATTTAGCCCATTAATAAACTAGTAGAACCCACTCCAAATAAAAACAAAATACACCTTATGAAATAAGTTGATGTTACATAAATATATATATATATATATATATATACTTTTATAATTCATCCAATAAATCATTGAAAATCGACACATACATAAATACAATAATATTTTAAAGAGCTGATTCGATTTGACATTTCTTATAGTAGTAATTAACCTAAAATTTTGTTATCTTCACTTTAAAAAAAACTGACATTAAAAATGATGAAAAACATTACACAAACCTTTTAAAAGTTAAAATAACACAATAATTAATTATCATAGTATAATAGGTAATTCAAAAAATAAAGGAATTTATTTTTCAAGGACCGTAACATATTTTTCAAAATAATTAATATTTTCTTAATAATTTTTTTGAAATAGATCTTAATTATACAGGATTTTTATATTAAATTATTGTTATATTTTTAATATATAACTTTACAAATCACCGTAAAATTATTTATTTATTTATTTTAAACTGCGTAAGAATAAAAAAATACTCGCTTATTCGTGACGTATTTGAAAATATTAAATAATCTCTAAATATTTTTTTTTACTAAATAGTCTTTAAAGTATCTAAAAAAACTTAGACTCTATGGTATTAACATGTTAGTGATTAGTAAGACAAATTTTTATATATTTTAGAGATTGAAAGGATGAATTTTCCTATACTTTAGAAATTAAGTAGCAAATATAACGTTAATTAAAACAATAATTTTTTTAAAAAAATAAATTTTGAAGGACTAAGTTAAGATATATATTTTCTCTGTCTCTAATTATAAGTATTCATTGATAAAAAAAATTGTCTTTTTAAATATTTATAAAAAGTTTACTATATATATTTACTAAATATTGATGTGAAAGGAGATGGATATAGGTGGTTGTATTGTATGGGAGAGATGAATGAAAGACAGACACATAGGATTCTAAGTTGTTAGTATTGTATGTATGGAGACACAACACTCCACACGCGCAGGTGAAGTATGAACCCATTTGCTTTGCATATGCAAATCACACACACACAGCTGTTGCTTCTCTGTATTTTTCTGCTAAACCGCGTCATGGCCCCTCCTTTGCCTTCTTTTGTTAATGTCCCTTACCCTTTTCTCTCTCTAAAAAGTCCCACTTACTTGACTTTTCCACTCCTTTCTTCTATTTTTCATACCTTCTTTTAGTAACGCTATCCGATAAATTAACTCCTATTTTTACATATCTCTTTTAGTCAATTTTTTATACATAGTTCAATAGGACTGTCCCAAACTAAATCACTCATGTATTTTCTTTATTTCTAATTTACCATGATTTTGTTTGAAACACGTAGAAGACTAAAAGTTCAAACTTTGCTTCTAACATGTTTCCAGTCCTTAACATATATGATGCTAACTATTAACATTCGTCCAGATAAGAAGTATACTCATGTATTTCTTGATTGAGTTGGGTTCATCCAAACAAGGGTTAACCAAGTAATTCAGTAATTAAATTGATTCATAAATTTTAGTTAATAATGAATTATTTAGAAGAATACAAATTTAAATCATGAGTTAAATAATTATGGAAGAATATGTAATTATTATTTGTAAGTGTAACATGATGCTTCGACGTTTATTTGTTTGTTTTCAAACTTTTCTCATCGTTGAAAAGAAACAATTCCACCCAAACCTAATAGTGCCGCCATATATATATATATATATATATATATATATATATATATATATATATATATATATATATATATCCCTTGTTTTTATCTCATTTTATTTTAAAATGTGGTTTATATGTATATTTAGTTGTTTTTATCGTTTGATTTTCTATTTTGTTGCGGTCAGTCAAACTACAAATCTTACATTATTCTGAATCAACAACTAAATGTAGAATAAATTACTTTGACCATTTAGAATTAAGACTTTTGTTTGGCAATTACTCATTGGCTTTGGTAATTTCTTATTTCTTCTGTAAAAAAACAATAATTTTAGGGCTCCATGAGAATTTTATGTGGCAACTTGTCACATATACGGGTAATAATTATTTATGATCTCATATATGGTGTTAGTCAAAATTTGATTAGTCAAATATCTTAATTTTTTTACATCATTCTTACGGTCAAATCTTTATATATATATTCTCCTATATGATATTAATGTAAACAAAATTTTAATCTTATTAATTATCTCTTATTACTAATTCATGTGAGGACTATAAAACCAAATGATATGACTTATCTAAAATAAAAAGTTGATAAATTGAATAAATAAATAATTAATTAATATTATAACTACATATAATTAGTCATACATGTACCTATAATAGCAACATTAATTTATTTATCAATAATTAATATTAGTTATTTTTATTCTTTAAAATAAATAGTTAATTTAAATGAGTGTAATAAAAAACGAAATAAATATACACAAGTTGCAAGTATGAAAGAATCATTTTTGGTTACTTGTAGCAAGGTTTTGAATCGTACATCACAAAGCCCTATTTTTTGTTTCGAAAAAAATGAAGTGACAACTCATTTTACCAAAATTTTGTTGGGCATAGTGCAAACAATCAACTATTTGAAGTTAATGTTTTTTTTTTTTTAATTTCCTTTTAAATAATTTAAATTTAAATTAATATTGATTTATGAATATCGGATTCCACCTTTTTTGTGGATACCAACAATTTTTCAAAAATAAAATATTGTATATTGTAAATTTTTCACAGTTCACATGCTGGGCGATGCCAGAGCATGCGTAAAATGAAACTATCAAAGGGTGGAGAGAACAGCAGTACTGTCGTCAATCCGTACAAGTCCTCTCTTTCCTTCCCCTTTCCGCTGCTGTTACTAATATAAACACAATTTTCAAGACATTTCTCTTCATCAACACATGCCCATTTTTTAAATTAATTAACAACGTATGAAATGAACTTCATAATTGTTTTAATATTAAATGTGGCAACTAAGGCATTGCAATTTCATATTATATTAAATGATTTCCACATGTTGTTGCTACATTCAAATATTTGGTGTAGTATTTTGTGATCAGATATCTTGAGAGGTAGGCTATGGTTCTTGGATGTTGGAATGAAACTTCACTTCAAATGTGTTTCGTACTTCAAAAAAATAACATTAGTTGTACCTTCTGGAAGTTGGTTTTTCTTCTCTTGTTACATACTACTTGTACTTTTTATGCATCATATAAGGTTGGAAATACATCAATACCAAGTGACAAGAGTTTATTTCTAGTTTAGTTTACATCAGACATGTATCGTACTAGACTTTTCTCAATAGACTTATATGTAAGATTATAACAACTAAAGAAATTTATTTGACTAAAAAAGTTGTACTATAAAGTTTGTTAGGCTTTATAAATCTACTAAACAGTAAAAAAAAAAATTCCTTAAGACATATTGGACTAATTTAAGTAAAAGGAAAATATAGCAAATGAATTATTTTAGGCATACTAGACAAGCATGGTCCATACCCAACACACATTTTCCCTTTATTATTATTATTATTATTATTATTATTATTATTATTATTATTATTATTATTATTTATATATTATTTACACGTAAAATTTCAAATAATCGAATAAATAAATTGATCTTTAAAATTATATCTCTTTAATTAGTTTTAAAATTTTATGAATTATAAAATGTCAATCAAAATAATTTTTATATAAATTTTTTTCATAAGATAGATTATAACGCGACACATTAATTACATATAATCTTATATCAATGTCATTTTATCAAACTAATTTGCTGACATTAAAATTTTCACAACCAATTTCTTTATTAATTCATCTACCAAAATATCAAAATAACGCATCATGTTCCCAAACTATCTTGACCATAAATGTAGGTGCATGTACGTATACTTGAGCCATTTTTTATAATGTACCACATCTGTACTTTGGTGTGTCCTAACTGGCCCGTACCAACCGTAGGACCATCCGTACTCCTTAGACAAGGAGAAGATACCTATGAAAACAACAAATAAATAATGCATCTATTGGAAATTGTAATCTTGTAGGGCCAATTTGATTGAATAGCACCCCATAGGCCCATATATAACCTCAACTACCCAAGAGGGCAGCCAGCTAGTGTCCTGCTTGCAAGCATTTGAGGCTATCTAGGTTCTAGAGTTGAGACTAGATCATTCAGATCAAGGGTTGTTGCATTTTTATTTTTAGTTTTCAAAATCAATAATTACACATTACAATTGGGGTACGAGTGAGAATTTTCAGCAGATTGTTAGGGTGTGAGATATGGGCGAAAGTGTAGTCACATATATCAAAATTGGAAGTTTGTTGAGCGATGATGAAGAAAAATCCATCTATATATATATATATATAGATAGATAGATATATATAGAAGCGTGGGAATCAAATCAAATCTACTATAAATATCCATAAAAAAAATATCAAACTTAACCGTGAATGATTTTAAATAAATAAAAAAAATATAACAATAATTAGAGCCTATTTAATTCAACACAAGAAAAAAAAAGGTGAAAAGAGATGAAAATTAAATATATGTTTGCTTTATAAAGGAGAAGGAGAAGAAAATTAATTTTAATATATTTTGTATTTGATTCAAGAGAATAAAAATAATTGTAAAAGGTTCTTTTAGTTATTTTGAGTCTCTGCTTTTCAAATCCTCCACATTAAAGAGAGAATAAAAACTACTTAAGAGGGACTTTGTTCATATCTTCTCCTAAAAGTTGAATCAAACACATAATTTGGCCATCTTATTTTAAATGACGTCAGTTTTGGTCATTTTCTTGAAATTTTTAACTAAAAAAATGACACTTTTATATATATTTTAAATGACGTGTCATATAATTTTATAATATAGAATAATTTAGATCCACTAATTATTCATCGTATCATATATCAAGTTATTTAAAAATGTCACATTGTCATTTTTTAATTAAAAAATCAGAATCAATTACTAAAATTACAATATTTTAAAATAGAGAGATTGATTTTGAAAATTAATAAAAATAAAAACATTAAAATTATAATTAAACTTTTAAAATATTATCTCATTTATCCTTTGTTTACCCCCCCACACCAAACAAACCCTAATATAACATATAATATATTAAAATTAATATTATATAATAACAATTATCAACTATGTTTGAAATATACAAAATAAAAAATTTGATTAAATTAAATTGATAAGTATTGTTAAAAAAAATTAAAAAAAAAGCAAATAATATATAAATATATATCATATTGATAAAAAAAAGAGTAAAATTTAGATATGTAATTCAATTTGATTTTAAAAAATAAATCTAAAATTCATTATATTAATTTTTATTTTTTTTTGCGTTATCTTCACAAAAGAACATACCATAACTAGAGCTGTTAATTTGACAAGCCCCCCTAATTATTGGCCCCGGCCCACATTTTGAAGAGGCCAAAAAAATCAATAATTTAAAAGGCCCCTAAAAACAAGGCCCCCTAAACTAAAAGCCCTCTAAAAATTTGGGGGTCTAGGAGGCACATAGGCCCACTTTTTTATGAAAAGAATCGATTTATTTTTTTTCGATAAAAAATGTTCGATTTTTTTTTGATAAAGATTTCTGATTTTCTTTCGATAAAAATTTCCGATAAAAAATGTCCGATTTTTTTTCGATAAAAAATTTCCGATTTTGTTCGATAAAAAATTTCCGATTTTTTTTCGATAAAAAATTTCCGATTTTTTTTCGATAAAAAATTTCCGATTTTTTTCGATAAAAAATTTCCGATTTTTTTTTGATAAAAAATTTCCGATTTTTTTTCGATAAAAAATTTCCGATTTTTTTCGATAAAAAATTTCCGATTTTTTTTTCGATAAAAAATTTCCGATTTTTTTTCGATAAAAAAATTTCCGATTTTTTTTCGATAAAAAATTTCCGATTTTTTTTCGATAAAAAATGTCCGACTTTTTTTGGATAAAAAATATTCGATTTTTTTTCGATAAAAAAATTTCCATTTTTTTTCGATAAAAAATTTCCCATTTTTTTTCGATAAAGAATTTCCCATTTTTTTCGATAAAAATTTCCCATTTTTTATCGATAAAAAGTTTATGATTTTTTTTTCGATAAAAAAATCTTAAAATTAACAAAATATTGGGGGCCTATGGGCCCTTAGAGCCCCCTCCCTTAGGCCCTATGAAATAAGGGGTCGAAATTAAGAGGCCCCTTAAAAAATCATTTTAATAGGGGGCTTAATAATAAAAGAAAAAAAATAAGGGGACTTTGTAGTTTGGGGGCTTTTTTGACGGTTCTAACCATAACACTACTAATAAGTCTAAATTGTTTTGGAGGTCCAAGAAAACTTGTACTGAACTTATTAAGAACAACGTAATGTTTGACATACTAGAATGTTAAGCATAGACATAAATTTTTAACTTTCATTATTAATTAAAATTCACATAAATTTAAATAAATGATGTAAATTATAATGAAATTTATGTAAATATGTAAATTTTAATCCATGAAAGAGTGTGCGATAACAACGGTTATTCTTAAGATATGTTTTTATAATCTTAATTCATTTACTTAAACGCTCATTAATCATATCAATTATTAAATACTATTAGTCATCGCAAAAAATAGGTTTAAATTATGTAACATAATTAATTGAGGTGAGATAACATGTTCCGTTTAATTAATTATTCTTTTGGTGAATAGTAAAGAATAGAGCGGATAGATATATTGACCATTTAAATTATAAATGTCACTTAAATTAATTTTTGAATTTTGATAATTAGCAAATATATAATTGAAATTATAAATTAATAATTAAAACAGTTTATATTTAAACTTTTATGTGTAATTGCAGTTTTGATCTCCTATTTTAGCTGAATCACGAAAATAGTCTCTCTTATTTCTTCTTAGTTTTAGTTCTCCAAACATAATTTTAATTCAAAACTTGATAATGTGTTATTTTTTTGCGCTTATTTAAGCCACACTATGATCCTAAATAGTATAGTGTAACTTAAAAAAATGACACTTCATCAAGTTTTTTTTATCAAAATTCTGTTTGAGATCAGAGAGAAAGAAATCAAATGAGAGAATTACTTTCGTGATTCAGCTAAAATAATGAGATCAAAATTGCAATTAAACCAAACTTTTATCATTAGAGATTATGATATGATATGTTAATTGAATATTTGATAACTTCCACGTATCTTATATCAATCAACATAGATTAATTTTCTAATAAAATTTAAAATTTTCATTAATAAATTTGTCCATAATTAGTCCACAAAGAATTATAATTACTTACGAAATTATCTATGAAATAACAAAATTGTATTGACAAATTTTTTCCTTAAAAGACAACATTAATTGTAAGATTGATATGAATAAGTCATATATTTAATTATATTATTGCACCAAAATATATAACAAAAAAAAATTCATTTATAGATCATTTGATATTTTACAATTTGAATAATATATTTATTTATTCACAAAATTCAAAAATTAATTTAATTGACAATGAAAAATTTATTAATTCACCCTCAAAGAGTAAAAAGTCAAAAGAGTTTACTTTTGTTATAAGTTGATTTATGCGAGTTTTTATATATTTATTTATTTATAGAGACCCAAGTTTGTATTTCCAGTCTCCTAGTACTAATTTTTCCTCTCCAGGTTAGATCTGAGTCACTTTGCTTTTGAGTTTCCTTCGGTAATGGCAAAAGGCTTCAACCTAAGTTTAGGAACCCAAATCACTCTAATTTTGTTGATATGCTTCACCATTCTTACTGAAGCCATTTGGTTAAATATCCCCAGTTCGGGAACTAAGTGCGTTTCAGAGGAAATCCAAACACACGTCGTCGTTTTAGCTACTTACTATGTTGTTTCTGATGATATCAAGGGTCACCCGCTTCCTACTATTTCTGCCAAGGTATTTTTTATTCTTCTTCCTTCTTCTCAATTTCATCTAGGTAACTAAATTCAATTATTATTTTTTGTCTTTAGAACTTAATTTGGTCAATTGATTATGGTGCTACCTGCTAACATTGAACTCTTGATTGCAAGTTTCGGCTTAAGTAAACATAAGTTCTTTATAGATAGTTTGAATCTTCTGCTTTAGATTATAAATTTGATAACGAGGAAAATAGGGATAAAACTAGGACCAAAGTTGTCTTTGTCGTACTTGGTAAATTTAGGATTGAAGTTGTCTTTGTTCTACTTGACAAATTTAGGACCAAATTTCTTCCTTGTTAATGAAACTGAATGCTGAAAGTTCATATTGACCAGGTCAAACTGAAAACTTTGATATAGACTATAAAGTTAGTATAAATACATACAGTTAGTGTAATACATGCCTACCCTTTTCCCCCAGGTGACATCTCCATACGGAAATAATCTTCACCACAATGAAAATGTTACTCAAGGTCAATTTGCATTTACTTCTACTGAGAGTGGGAACTATGTGGCATGCTTTTGGATGGATAGTAAAAATCTAGATGGTTCCTCAATCAGCCTTGATTGGAAAACTGGAATCTCTGCCAAAGATTGGGACTCTGTTGCAAAAAAAGAAAAGATAGAGGTAATAGATAAATTTCATTCATTCTCTATCATTCCCTTTGTAA
Source organism: Cicer pinnatifidum (assembly GCA_037974775.1). Classification (NCBI taxonomy): domain Eukaryota; kingdom Viridiplantae; phylum Streptophyta; class Magnoliopsida; order Fabales; family Fabaceae; genus Cicer; species Cicer pinnatifidum. The sequence goes on along the minus strand of JBBPBR010000004.1, from coordinate 59,169,713 downwards.
TTGTAATATCTATATGGGATTGGGATTTGTTTATACATAAGTGTTTTAATGAAATATTTTTTTTGAACAATGGTTTAAGGGAGTTGAACTTGAGCTAAGGAAACTTGAAGGAGCTGTGGAAGCTATCCACGAGAATCTATTATATTTAAAGAATAGGTAAAATCTCATATGTTCCATGTGATGTTTATTGGGACTGCACTTACACTCTGCACTCAGACACACTATACATTTCTTTTGAGAATTGAGTAATTGAAGGGTTTTGGGGGAGAAAAGAATGATAAGGTGAATGGAATTATCAAAATTTTATTGGTCTAAAATTTTATTAGCAAGCAACATAGTCAGATCATAACTAACTGACTTATGAGCTCCCTGCAGGCTTATGAACTAACTAACTGCTGAGCTAACTGATTCATGAGCCGACTGACTGACGTATAAACTAACTGACTCATAAGCTTGCTGACTTATAAGCCCACTAACTTATAAGCTTGCTAACCACCGACTAAGCTAATTTTGGATTACACGTTAACGATGTTTGATTTCAGATTTCTTTGATCAGGATATTATTATTCTTGATAGAAGTCATTGATGAGAGAAAACTATAATATGAAAATTGTATTGAATTATTGATAATGATAATCTATGACATCAAGGGCTATATAAGGCTTATTAGCTAATGAGAAGAACTAACTTGTGTAGCTAATTGTTAAAACTTAGACTTATTATTATTATTAGGCAGTTAAATTATTAGTAGACAGTTTTTATTAATAATAGCTGCCATATGTAACTGCTATGTGCAGTTAGAATAGGAATAAGTTAATTAGGAGAATAAGACATGTTGCTTATAAATAGAAGGGGTGATTGAGAGAAAGGGTATCTTGACATTTGTATTGATTTGGGAGCCTATAAGGCATTGGCAGAGTTCTGGATCTCTCAAATATCCAGAGAACATAACTGTAATATTCATTTAACGACAATATAACAGTTGGTTTCTAACACTAATTCACTAGTGTGACTAACTAATATAACTATCTAACTAGTGTATCTAATACATAATGAAATATTTCTTAAGTATCAATGATGATGATGATGGGTGGGCTGGAAAATAATATGAGAACAAAATAACTGAGATAATTCATTATGCTTGATTAATACAATTCAAAACATATTATTTTATGGACATTGGTATAGGGAAGCAGAAATGAGAGAAGTAAGTGAAGCAACAAATGGCAGAGTTGCTTGGTTCAGTATAATGTCTCTCGGCGTCTGCATTTTGGTTTCGGTGTTGCAGCTGTGGTATCTGAGAAACTACTTTCGGAAGAAGAAACTCATATAGATTTTATTTTACATTGTTGTCTTTGTTTGTAACTTAGATACAAATACACAATTTGAGTACAAATGCATACAATCATGTAAATACTAAGCATATGCTTGTATTGATCTCCCGAGTGCCATGAACATGCTAATGACCCGATGCAATTTTTTTCTCTCACGTATTTGTTCCTTTGACAATTGATACCTATGCTATGTGGATTTATATACACATAAATAAATGCATACTAAGTTGTTGGAGATATGATTTTCATTAATCATAAGGTTTGGCATTGCTAGATTTTTGTCAACCTTAAATAGTTTAGTTCCATGTGACTCAATTAATAGATTAGTGGCAGTTTAATGTAACTTGAGTATTGCTAGCAAAAAATATTTTATACAATGTAAAATAGGAGTTTAATTTATATATAGTGTCAGTATAAAATATTTTATATATATGTTCCACAATATATTTCCACATCTTCAGATGAATTTATAAACAGATAATTTTTCGTACTCAAATAATTTGATATAACTGGATACATATTTCACACTAAGTGTATTCAAATTTAATTCTAATGAAATATAAATTGAGTTTTACCACTCAGCATAGTTCGGTAAAAAGCGTATGCATATAATAATAAAAATATAATAAAATAAAACCCACATAAGTTTTAAAAAATTAATTACACCTGGATTTCATATTAACCATGAAATTAGTTTTTATTTTTTTTCACTCAATTTTCAAAATTATATACTAATATATCCTTTTTTCTCCCTCTCTTACAAGTCGTCTTTGCAAATGGTGACTTCCTTAAGAAAATATGTGTTTACAAAGGCGATGTTTTCGAGTATATAGTTCATACAAATACACAAATACAATTTAAATTATATAAATTGACCAATGTTTTCGAGTATGATCAGTTAACAGATATAGTCCACATTTTGTTGACACTTTTTCAATTTTTTTGGCGATACACCTCGTTATCACTTTTTCATACTGTTGAATAACATATTTGTTAGTAATATATGCATAAGAAGAAATAAAATAATAGAAATAAATTAACGTTTTAATATATTACATTGTTAATGGTCATGTGATCAATTTTTAATAGATATCAATATGATAATGAGGTGTATCGTAAAATTTCATATTATTTTATGATATGAAAAAGTTAAATTAATTGAAAAAATGTCAAAAAAATGCAGATTATGTCGGTTAACTGACTATATTCAAAAATATTGTTCAAATATTATAGACAACTCTAGTCAATCTATATAATTTAAAATGTGTTTATGTATTTTTATAAAATATATATATAAATATATATTTATTAATATATTTAATTTGAAAGGAAAATTAAACTTTTTTTTAAAAAATAACTTAAGTAAGTCATCTTTGCAAATGCAAGTTTTTATAAGGAAATCGCCTTTTAAAAAAATGACTTGTAAAAGAGAAAAAAAAAAGGGTATATTAATAAATAGTCTTGAAAAGAGAATAGAATGATAATTTTCTTTTGGAAAATGGGTTATTAATAAAAAAAAAAAAAAAAAACCCTAAAAGCAACACTTTTAAAAATTACCAAACTTTTTGAGCTTCGGTCCAACCATAAAAACATTTGGACCAACTGAGAGAGCTTTTTTTCATCCTCAAGGTGGATTCAGAAGTACAATCTAGTGAAACAAAGTTTTTATGCTGTTCAAAACTCCACTTTTATATAGAAGCACTTTTTTTCTGATTGAAAATGTGTTGTTGTTTTAGATACGTGAGGTGAAAAAAGAAGTTCTCCCAATTAATGATATAAATTGTTGTCCAAAGAAGAGTTCAAAAGCAAAAGAGTCAAATACTAAATGTTTGTTCAGGCGGAGAATTTTAGAGAGTAGAGAGGATTTGTTTTTCTTTTCAAAACTAAAAAGTCATAAAATATTTCTAAGAATCAATGAAGTGTAGGTGAAATGTATATGATAATCGTATATAATATTATTTTTTTAAGTTTTAAATATATACTAAAATATAAATTTAATTCTTTATATTTTTCTCTTTCAAAATATATCGTAGGTTTTGTTTGACAATTTGAAGGAGAGGAGAGATGAGGGCTTTGAAGTGAGGAGAATAAAAAAATAGAGAAAAATTTTAATTTTTTTTAAAGAATGTTTTGTATAGAATGATAAATAAACACTTGTGATTAATATAATTTTAAATATTGAAAACATCATAACAATATATATTGAATATGAAGAATTTACGAAGTCTTAAAAAACCCTCCTCTAGTGCAAATTTTGAGTTACCCAAAATCAAGGGAATTTTGTATTATATTATAAAAAAAATAACTCCCAAAACCCTCCTCTTTCAAAGCCTCCACTCTTTCCACTTCATGATTCCTTTTGGCTTTACTTGTAATTTATCCCACTATTTTCACTAATTCACAAAATTGATCTGTTTCAAAAGTTGATAGTTTTAGAACCTATTTCAAATTTTTAAACTAAAAAATAACATTTGATATATTTTAAATGATGTGATATACAATTCATGATATAAAATCATTTATATATTTACTTATTTATATGTCATTAATTAAATTACAAAAATGAAAATTTTCTGAAGTTTGAATATTAAATTTTTAAAGTGATTTTATTGTGATTTCATGTGTTATTCACTCTACATTACAGATTATGTCACATTATTTAAAATAACAATTATTTTTTAGTTAAAAAATTAGAATAAATAACAAAAACGGTTAGATTTAAAAATACAAGGGCCAATTTTATAAATTAATAAAAATAAAAAAACTAAATCTAGAACTAAATTTTTTTTTCTTTAAATCCTTCCGTTCTAAAAAAGAATATAACTTTTTTTTCCCCCCTATGTTTTCATCTACTCCCCTTCCCCAAAGCACCCTCCCAACTCCCAAACAGATCATAATAAGAAATGTTATGACCACTTTTCCTTTTAAAATTAAAATTGGGAGGTGGCAATAGCATTTGCCAAAACAATCAATTGGGTTTAAGAAACGAGCATTTCCGGTCCATTGAAGAGGTTGGGTTGGGTTTTTAATTAATAGATTTTGACGGGGTATGATTGCGTGTGTCTTCAACTAAGAAAAATGGCGGTGGCACGTGCGGTGGCAGTGTTAGCCGTAGCATCAACAAGACCCTCCGCGGTATTAACCGGTGGTGGTGTACAAACTCAAAGATTTCTCAAATTCAAAGCTCTTTGTTCTTCATCATCTACACCTTCTTCTAGAAAACTCATCCTTTACTCAAAGCCCGGTTGCTGTTTGTGCGATGGTCTCAAAGAAAAGCTTCAAGCTGCATTCTTACTCTCTGGTCCTGATTCCCTTAGCAACGTCGATTTACAGGCATATCTCTTTTTACTTATCGTAAAATTTTCAATTTAGTATGAATTTGAGGTTTTTAATTTGATGTTGGCTTTGTTTATTTATCAGATAAGGGATATAACGAGCAATCCTGAGTGGGAAAAAGCTTATCAATATGAGATACCTGTGTTGGCTAAAGTTCTCTCTGATGGCACCGAGGTTTTTTATTTCACTCCGCGTACTTCATTTTTGTGTCAGAGTTTATACTGTTTTTTTATGTATGATATTGCTCTTATTTTTGGTTGTTCTAATGTTACACTGCCATTTAATTTTTTTATTATATGTTTTGATTTATGAAGTTTATTTATTGCGTATGGTGTGTGATTGTGCTACGGGATCATGGTACCATAGTCCACTTTGTAGGGAGTTACTGAGTTGTGGGCATATGGAATTAATTTGATATAATCTAGAATAACATTATTAGAACTAGGGTTTCTTTGAATAAGTTTATTTGAGGGTACTTTTGAGACTGTTTGAGAGTGTTTATGGAAACTGCTTATTAGATGTCCAAAAGTTGTTCTCATTTTATTTTCACAAGAGAGCTTATAAGAACAACTTATAGAAACACAATTTGACTTTTTTTAATCTTTTGTTATAGACATAGTTTATACATAAATACTTATCTAGTTCAAACTCTAACTGAAATTTTAAATGTATCAAGTATAAAAAATTGACAGTTAAACACTTGTTTCATATTACTTGAAGCCTTGAAATTGACGTTGGAAGACCAATATATTGAGAACTTCTAAGAAAAGTCTGACAAATTTTTTGGATTTATACATTATTTCTAATCCGGCAAGCAAGGAGTGTTGTGTATTTAGAGAATTCCAAAACTTAAACTCTTTCTTATGTAGACTCGAGAGTCTTGTCTTTAAATTTCGCTGTGTAAACCGACCAGTGACTGCGCAGACTATGCACAAGGCTAGGGCTCTGTAAATGCTGCAAAGACAAAAGAAAAGGGTCAAACTGAGTGCTTGGCTAAGGAGGACTGAAAATGCACTATCTTTGGCCAGAGGGCCAGAGCATGCCAATGTCGTATTCTCCCAAGTATCAGTCGAGACATGGTTACTTTTGGCTTACATTTTGACTTTTGAAAGTGGGTTTTAAGTGCTATTTTTAAATGTTAACCATGCGGCATGTGTAATCACTGGACTAAGTGAAACTAGCAAGGAAAGGCATTGAAACAATATGACTCTGAGCCTTCTACATTGGAAGAGTGTAAGTAGGGGTTCCTTAGGATTCTTATAGATAAACACCACAGCTAATTTTATTCATTTTGAGTTTAAAAATTAAGAAATCTTGGGCTATTTGTCATTTTTCTCTGTTTGCATGCCATGATGGCATAATATATTTTGAAGTCCCATATTATCAGGGGCTTTTGATCGAAATTGAATGTAACCTGGTCATCTATGTCATCCATTCTGCAATCTGCATCATCCATCCATTTAAGGGTTTCATCTAGATTTTATGTTTGTTTAAATTGACCTGAGGTTAAATAGAATGGAGTTTCGAAGCCACAAGGTGCTGTGTATTGGTTGCTGCTTGTTCATGGCCTAGATAATTTTTAAGGCTTTGTTCAAGAGTTAATTTAACAGCAAATGGCACTGAACACCCTTGGATTTTTGGGTTCTTTTTATTTCATAGATAAAGATTATGGTTTATGGACCACCCATATGCACTGTTGCTGATGAGGAACTTTTGGGACTTCTATAATTCTGATTATTTATGTATCAAATAAAGGCACAAGCATGTAAAATACAATCAATCACATGTATGCAGACCTAATCAGTAATCAGCCATGTTTTATTAATATTTAATGGCACCCATATACAAAAGATTTCTATTTGGCTTATTGCAGTCCAAGTCCAGACACTGGTTGGATATAGTTAAATGCTGGCCAAGGACCATATAAATTTAGGCCTTTCTCTTTTCAAGGTGCTCTGAAATTATTCAGCCATATGTATGAAGGTGTAGCTTATGGAGTATAGAACAAACCAGATCATTATAAGTTTGATATTCCTATTGGTTTTATGATTTTGGCATCCAACTGTTTGATTCTAATCTGTTCACCCAGTTCAGTTTCAAGACTCCTATGCGTTTGACAACTTGTTTGTAGCTCAGTCATTTTTTGCATCTTGTGAGTTGGGAGGCGTGTTACCCCATTTGGCTGTTCCATGGCCTTCTTTACAAGTCAGATGTCAGTTTATGGTGGTCATATCATATGGCTGGGATTTCTTATATATAATGTTCATGACCACCTATTAAGTGTTGAAAAGTTAAAAACTCAACATTGATGGAAAAAAATCAGTAACATACGTTGATATTGTTCTGTTTTCCAGGAAACTTTACCGCGATTGTCTCCTCGTTTAGGAGTGGAGCTCCTGCAGAAGAAAATAGCTGCTGTGCTGAGGGAACAATAAAGACTTTTTAAGCTCAGGATCCTGAGGCATTACAAATGTTTGCTCTATATCTTTATCATTTAACACCATTTTTTAATTTATATTTAATTAAATGATTTAGTTCCTTCAAACTCAGGAATTTAATTTAGAGTGAACAACGAAGAGGTATAATATTTCATTTGAAATTCAAGTTGAGATTATGATTATATGCAAACTGTTATGAATATTTAGTAGATGTCCCTTTCAAGTTACATGAGTTAAAGTCTTAATCCTTAATGTTAGTGGAACCCTTAATATTAGTGGATTGCTAATGAGTCATTATGATTAACCACTAATGTACTTTTAAGTTACAAGATATATGTCTAATAAATAGGACTCGTGATAGTGTAAAGGATTGATGTTGAAGAACATAATATAACTCTTACTCTCTCGTTATCTGTTTCTTTTTAAGGTTAGAGTACTCAAAGAATGGTTTGTGGTTAAGAAGAATGATTTGTAGTTAAACTATCCGTGAAGGATCGCCCAAAGAATGAGTTTTCTTGGACATTGCTATTGAAGAATTAGACCGTGATTAAAGTGTACGAGATCTATTTGATCTTAATAGAATTTGAAGAAAAAAAAAAAAGAGAAAATAAGTACACTCGAATATGCTCGCGAAGTAGTAACATTTGAAAGATTAGAAACATTTGTCATTGAACAAAAAATTAGTTGTTGATTAAAAAATGTGGAAATTCACATGATATTTTT
>JBBPBR010000004.1:59136205-59147661 GCA_037974775.1 Cicer pinnatifidum | reverse complement strand
GTATAATATCAATACTTTTATCGAGTATCATATTGTATTATTGAAATACTTATAAAATATAAAATCATAAAGTTTATAACTATTTTTATTGTAGACTCAATAATAATAAAAAAATAAGTTTTATTTATTTTTATTGCATGTATCTTAATTTAAATATTTGAAATTATATATGTAGCATTTGAGTTTTAATATTTTTTTTAATATAAATCCCGCATCTTTTTTTAAAAAATTTATAGGGATTTAATTTTTACTCGTATGACGACATATAGTAAACATAATATCTTAAAAACAAAGGTTAATTTTTTCATAATTTTAGTTTGCATAATTTTATTTATGAAAGGATATTTATATTATAAATTACTAAATGACATTTTTTTATTATTATCTCTTTAATGCTCAATACAGAATAGGTTGTTAACTATGAAACTTGATTCTTGATGAAATTTGTCAATGGTAAACTATAAATATATTGTATTTTATATTGTCATCATATAACCACTTCTCTTAATAATTCAGTTATATTCTATTTTATACTAAATATGTGGTTAAGTATATGAAACTCTAGTAATGATAAAATTCTTTAACCACTTGATATTTTACACTAGAAATTTAGTATCATATTATAAAATATTATATTATTAAAGTATTTATGTATTTTTGGGCTGTAATTAGAGTCTCACCCTTAGACATGACAATGGTCATTATAGGCTCCCACTCCCGCACCCGACTAGTCTGTAAAAAATCCGCACCTGCATCAGCTGCATTTTTTATTGAGTGTAAATTTAAGTTTACATCTCCGTCTGCACTAGCACTCATTTATATATATAAAATAATAAATTTAAAAGTTATATTTGTTATAATTAATATAATAAAATTAAAAATATATATTAATATCATATTTTATATAGAGAGAAAATTATAATTTTTAATATTAAAAAATATTAAATATATTAAATATATTAAATATATTAAATATATATATATATATATATATATATATAATTTAAAAATATTATAAATATGTATTTGGTCCTTACAGTTATAACCGTTTTTTATTTTGGTCATCGTAAGTTTTTGGTGGAATCAGAACTACTGGAAATGGAATTGAGAATGTTAGTCGGAATTGAAAAAATGTTAAGTGTGATAATTGATGAATCAAAATTTAATTAATTGATAACATAAACAACTGGTTCATCGTTTTGAACCACTTCCCAATCACTAGCTTCAATTTCACGTTTTTTATCCATGGACGCAAAGGAAATTGAAGCGGATCAATCTTGTAACATATATTCAGGAAGACAATTGAAACAAACATTTGCAATTTTGTACTAATATTGTATTTGGAATCTTAACCCTAATTTACATAGCATTGTAGTTATTTAGAGAAGAAGAATAAAACATTTGCGATTAATTTTAGGTTTTTTTAGAGAAGAAGAATGAAACATGTGGTGTTAATTTTAATTTAAAAATTGGGAATTTTATTTTTAGGTTAAAAAAAAGTTATGTTTTAATTATATTTATATTTAACGGTGTTATAGTTTTTGTAACGGGAGTTGGATATAAGAACTATTTTAAAAGGAAACTATATTTGTAGGGACATGAACCAAACAAAAAAATTTACGAGGATCAAAATAAAAAAAAATGTTATAATTATAAGGACTAAAAACATATTTAAACCGTTTAAAAATGACAATAACATTACTAGGGGGCAACTTTGGATGCGGGGTGAATATTAACACCTCAAACCCATTGTCGCCCTGGGTTCCAATTTTGGAAAAAATTCGCACCTGCACCTGTACTCAATCAAAACAGGTTTTTTCCTCATAAATCAAGACAGATTTGGATCGATACTCGTGGTTACAAATTGTGTTGCCATCCCTACTCACCCTTGTCTATATATGTGGGGTCAGTGGAAGTACAGACACAAAATTATTTATAATTATGATATTTTATTTTGATAATTTTGTATCTGTAATTTAGTATCCCACTATTAAATAAGCATAGAATTAGAGAGTAATTATAAACTAGTGGACTCTTAATGATAATTCAAATTACGTCGGATTAGTGGGAATGCATCTGTGCAATAATTATAAGAGCATCTCAAAAAGTAAATTCAATATGAGTTCATTAGATGAGGTTTACTATGCCACACAATCTTAAAATAACTCATTTATTTTTTACTCCAATTGTAAACTCAGATGTTCATTAAATAGGGTCCACCACTAACAAATCATTCATTTATTATTATTCGTAAATTAATAGAAAAAAAGGTAACCGTAATTAAAATATCGTTCCTTCATGAGAGAACGGTGATGACAGCTTGACACATCTCCAATAGTGAATTCGCCAAAAACTAAATTTTACGTAATTATACGCTGGCGGACGAACTCATTTGACTACCGTTAGATATGTTCTAAATATTTTGAAATTATTATTCTTATATTGTCATATAGTCATGTGTATATTTTAACATATGACATATTCTATTAGACATTTAAATTAAGTCTCATAATATCAAATTGATATATATATATATATATATATATATATATATATATATATATATATATATATATATATATATATATATATATATATACTTTTAATCTCAATAAACATCATAATTTGATGTTTAGGTCGTTAGAAAATCCACAATAATTCTTTGGCATACGATCATAATGTGTTTATCTTTTAATTACCAACATTCTATATTTTGTGAAATCATAAATATACAAGTATAAGTATAATATTATTACTCCTATCATATATGACATTGTTAATGTACTTATAAACATACAAAACTTTGGTGAATATTCTACTACATTTATAAACTTTAAAATTCATTGGAATAAAGAAAGTCATATCGTTTTTAAAGTCTTTTATTATAGTATTATCAAATATTTGAGGTATTCTAAAATCATTATTCTTGTATAAAATATAAGTATTTGACATGTATGATTTTGTTTCTCTATCATATTCAATTAAAGATGATTTATCTTTGATTACAAGTGTTCTAACCATAATTGATATTCTAGTCTTAAAATTCATATTATTTTAGCAATGTATTATTGTCGTCCAAATGAGAGAATGTTAGATTAATGATTTAATTATTCAATTATAAATCAACTTTAATCAATTATTAAGAACTATTATTAATTAAATTATATTAACTAATATTAAATATTAAATTATGTGTTGAACTTTTGTTGATTAATGTACTTTGACGAATTGAATCATTATGTTAAACCCAATGATAGGTTTATGTCCTCATTCGTTTAGCTATCAATAAGTTTTCTCAATCTTGTAATCTTAAACAATGAAGATAGTTCACGATTCATCTTTATTGTTTCAAATTCGAAAGATACATTTTATCCTTTATTCTAAATAAGATAGATATAATATGATTTATATATGCTATATAGCAAAATTCCATCAATCTAAACTTCATGAATGTAGAAAATTCTAATGGTAGAGAATTTAGTCTAGATATATATAGTGAGCTCGAATCACTACTAAATTCTATCAATCTAAACTTCATGAATGTAGAAAATTCTAATGGTAGAAAATTTAATTAAAAATTGAGGCATAAAGCCTTTCCTTCTTTAGAGTGAAAAAATAAAATAGAAAAACAATAATTATTTTGTTTTTGCTAGTTAGTTGGTTTTGACATGACATCAACCATTAGAAACGATGATTTCATATTCATTGCAGTATAAAACAATATGACTTCTAGTATTCAGAATCATGCGGAACATTAGATTATGATTGAATAATAAAAAGAATATAAATTTTAAGTTTTATTATATAATTAAATCTATTAATTTTATATATCGAATGTGTTGGGGTTGATTGCAAGTCCCACATCCTTTAGTGTGGGAGAATAAGGAGAAGGCCAAGACTATATATTGGGTTTTGGTCCTTTGTTTTCAAATGCACCAGCACCAGTCAGTATGTAGCACTTTAAGCTTGTATCTGACTTAGTTTAAATATTTGCTTTGTAAGAGTGTGGTTGTACTGGGGTGTTGGGTGTGGGTGAGAGAAGTCTATGTGTTGTAACAATTTTCACATAGTGTTAATTCTCTGAGAGAAGTATATGTGTTGTAACAATTTTCACATAGTGTTAATTCTCTGGTTGCCGGTTTAGGCAGCGGCCATGGTTTTTCTCCGGTTTTGGAGTTTCCATGTTATATTCTTGTGTTGTGATTGTGTCTTGATTCTTTTGAACTTATGCTGTTTTTCCCAACAACTGGTATCAGAGCCAGGTTCGGTGGGATAATTTTTCTTAGTATGCTCTGTGGTTGCAGCTTTGTCTGATCTTCCACATCAAAAAAGAGTTATCCTTGGTATTGTTAGGGGAAAGGTGATACTGTGAAAGTGCTGTTTAGGGAGGTTCTGGCTAAGGAAATACTTGGTATTTAAGCGTGTCTGTTGTGGCCCACCTCTCTTTCCTGTGAACTTACTTGGTGCACAGTTTACAGTCTGCGTGCAGCTGCTATGTCTTATTCAAGCGTTATGAAGTTTGACATAGAGAAGTTTGATGGAAGAATCAACTTTGGCTTGTGGAAAGTACAAGTCAAGGATGTGCTTATACAATCAGGATTACACAAGGCGTTGAAAAAGACTCTGAGACAAGTGTTGGCAAGGTCTCCCGTTTGTCCTTATGGTATTTCCGCTATACCATGAAAAAGGACAAGTTATTGCTAGCGGATTCAAAACAACACACGAGCATTGGTTGGCATTGATGCAAGGTGTGTGGTGATGTGTCGATGACTGAAGAACTTCCTGGAAGCCAACATGGGAGTTGCACCATAAATTTCAGCAAGGTTTTGACATGAGAAAATTCTTGGAATGGTTTAGTTTCAAGTGGAGAAAATTCTTGGGATGGTTTAGTTCCAAGTGAAGTGTACTTTTTATGGTGGAGTATGATTGTCGGTAAGACAATGGAAGCGGAAGCTGTAACTCTTACAATCAAGGTGGAGATTGTTGGGGTTGATTGCAAGTCCCACATCTTTTAGTGTGGGAGAATAAAGAGAAGGCCAAGGCTATATATTGGGTTTTGGTCATTTGTTTTCAAATGCACCAGCACCATTCAGTATGTAGCACTTTAAGCTTGTATCTGACTTAGTTTAAATATTTGCTTTGTAAGAGTGTGGTTGTACTGGGGTGTTGGGTGTGAGTGAGAGAAGTCTATGTGTTGTAACAATATTCACATAGTGTTATTTCTCTGAGAGAAGTCTATGTGTTGTAACAATTTTCACATAGTGTTAATTCTCTGGTTGCCGGTTTAGGCAGCGGCCGTAATTTTTCTCCGGTTTTGGAGTTTCCACGTTATATTCTTGTGTTGTGATTGTGTCTTGATTCTTTTGAACTTGTCTTGATTCTTTTGAACTTATGCTGTTTTTCCCAACAGAATGACTATTGATATATTTACTTTGTGAATATAAAAAATCTCTACTACATAGAACCGAAATTTAGAACGAGCCCGAAATGATTAAAAGGAAGGTGAATTAGTAAAAAATATTTTACCATCTCCAATTACATATTTTTAATAATAAATTAATAAATGATTAACACTTTAGAAAAAACGAAAAAAATAAAAGGAACAGAGAGAACGACGTTGCAATCAACAGGGAGAAAATGGTGAGAACGCGAGACGAAATAAATGTTCACTCCAAATTAAACACGAAACCCGAAATCTGAAGCACGTAGATTAAGCTAATAAGTAATGAATCATGAAGTGGGTATCTTCAAATAAATTGATTTGAAAAAATGGACGTTGTATAGACAAGAATTGAATAAAGAATTTGATGCGATACAGTGCCATGAAAATAGGAGCATGATGCGTCATTGAAATAATCACAGAAAAGATGCTTTCGATATTCCCTTATCAATTTTTCAGCTTCTCCCTCACCAACACATTTCCCCTATTACTTTCTCTTTCTTTCTTATTCATTTTTAGTTTAGTTTGTGTTTTTGTTAGGTATAGTTTTATGTTTTTTAAAGTGTTAACAATTTATTAAATTATTGATTGAAGATGTTAAAAAAAATTACTAACCCACTCACACAATTTTTTTTATCTAAAGGACCAAATGTATAAAAGTAACGGAATATCAAATTATAATGGTGTAATTAGAAAAAAAAACTATAATAATTAAAATCAAATTTTATAAATATTAGAGGAATAAAAAACACAATAATTTCTTAAATATATTCAGTAGACATATTCGTATAATTAGTAATGAAATATATATATATATTTTTTAATATGTAAAAGATACCGACCAATAAACATATTTGTGATTTTCATTTATTCATAGAAGAGGAAATAAAGTATTATATTCCTTAATTAACGAAAAAAGAAAAAGAAACATATTTTAAGCTATTAATAAATGAGAGGAAGATAGTTGTATAAAAAGAATAAAGGGAAAAAAAGTTGAGGCCTAATTCCATTCCTTCATTTGGTTACTTGGGGGCATCATGCATATTAGAATATGATACTTGTGGCTCAATTTATGCATGTTTATGTTAAGGTTTACATAACTAAAAATTGTGTACTAATATATATCGACATCACGAAGTCGTTTCTAATACTTTTTTTTTTTTTTTTAATTTAATTTAATTTCGGATAATTTTATAAAATTCATTCCGACCATGTCATATATCAAGTACAGTAAATACCACCATGTTAACTTAATTTAATATTTAAAGAAATGAAATTATTAAAAAGTGGGTTTGTGAAAAATGTTATTGCTACTGCCAAAGTGTATTCTGACTCACAGCAATTAATTCATTTGAGAGAGGGAATCAAGCAAAGCCTCCCACTAAATAATATAACTTTCATTTCCTATTGACAAAAAGCAAAACTTTTTATAAGAGAGGGCTAATCTCATCAAGATACTTATCCTATTGCTCTTTCTAATGAATTTTTTGTCTTAATCATAAATCTTGGTGTTTATAAGGAGGTCCACTTCATACATTTGAGACCATCTCTAACTGTTTTTGTTTTAAAACATTAGCAACATTTTTCATATTTCTTTTGAGTACAAAGAAAAATGGACAAAATAGGTAATTCCAATTTTGGAAATAAAATGAGTAAGGCAAGGCCTTATGTGTTAACGGTGGCACTCCAATTCGGGTTTGCAGGAGCATACATATTTTCCATGGCCAGTTTTAAACTCGGAATGAATCGTTTTGTGTTCATTGTCTATCGTAATATTATTGCTGCAATTGCTCTTGCTCCTTTTGCATTGATTTTTGAAAGGTTTGAATTTGGATTTGTTGCAGCATTTTAAGTTTGAATTTTAATTATTTTTAAATTTAAAATTTGATTTTAAAATTTAGATTGTCGATTCAGATGTATCTAACTGCAATGTAGAGGTTGCGCAACCAATCTTAATCTATTTTATTTGAGTTATATTATCTTTTCTTAAGAGCTTCATTTGAGATTAGATACACACAAGTGAAATATTGATAGAACTCACTTTTTTATTAATCACTTTTCTTACAATTTTGCAGGAAAACTAGGCCAAAGATGACAATATCAGTCTTTTTGCAGATAATGGCACTCGCATTTTTGGAGTAATGATTTTAAATCCTATATAGTTAGTAATGATTTATAAAAAGTACTACTATTATAAAGATATAGTGATGTGTTATTTAAACGTTAAAATACAGATGTAATATAGTTTGTGATATTATATTTGTTAATTTTCATTTTTCACATATTTTTATTTATTTTATTCGTCATAACTAAATGACACAATATTTGATATTAAAGTTGGAATATTATTTTTTTTATTTATTACTCCTCCCAGTTTTTTTTATAAGAGACTTCAAATTTAATTAATTTTTATTGATTAAATTTTAATTTAATTTACTGTTATAAAAAACGAGTAATATTTAAGTGTATGATGGATATACTTTTAAAGAAGATATACGAGATTTTAGACATAAAAAATTGATTTTAACATCTTTGAACATTTTTTTTAGTAAAAATAATTTTTCAGTGTATTAATTATAATTTGAAGCTGAAATTTAAAACTTTTATCTTCAAATCAACATTTTCAATTTCAAATATACTCTTAGTGTAAATTTATTGTAACATAAATAACATTTTTATTAAATCTACTCTTCTATTTACTTGATTTAACCAAACATAAACTGAATCATATATCGCGTAAATGAAGCATGTAAACAAAAATTATCCTTTTAAAATTATTATTTTATAATAATGGATCCTAAACTATTTGCTATTATTATAGGCCAGTGATTGACCAAGGGTTCACATTCTTGGGTATGCAATATACATCTGCTTCATTTGCATCTGCTTTGATGAATGCTGTGCCTTCTGTTACCTTTGTCTTAGCAGTAATTTTCAGGTAACTAAGGTTCCCTTAATAGATGATGGTGATTAGAATGAATGTAATTAAAAAAAGTTGTTATGTTGAATTATTAATGAATGTATGTATAATGAATCAGGTTAGAGCGTGTAAACATTAAGGAGATTAGAAGCATAGCGAAAGTGATTGGAACGTTGGTAACATTTGGAGGAGCATTGATGATGATACTTTACAAAGGCCCACAAATAAGCCTTTTTTATTCTCCAAACACAGCCCATCATCATGCTGGAACTCACGACACGCAAACTCTCAAACATTGGGTCTCTGGAACACTCTTTCTACTATTGGGTTGTGTCGCTTGGTCATCTTTCTTCATTTTACAGGCAATTATTATTTCTAAAATATTTGCTTCTTCAATTTTTATTTTATTCAAATACACATATTTATTTATTAAAATTGATCAAAATTGCAGTCGGTAACATTGAAAAAGTATCCGGCAGAAATGTCACTGTCCTCTTTAATATGCTTAGTTGGTGCTATGCAAACCAGCGTGGTGGCGGTGGTGGCGGAGCGTCACTCCGGTGCTGGTGTTTGGGCCATTGGTTGGGACTTTAGACTATATGGTCCTCTCTACACGGTACCTTAATTCTGCATTCCTTACAAACAATTTTATTTATTTAGATAATTTTCAGTTCAATTAAAATACAAGTTTATAATAATTTTACAGTATGACAAATTACTATTGACATGGTATATTTGACTTATAAACGACAACTTTTTGTGTTCAATAAAATTGAAAATTACAGGGAATAATTACATCAGGAATAACGTATTATGTGCAAGGGTTGGTAATGCAAAGCAGAGGCCCAGTATTTTTCACAGCTTTTAATCCTCTTTGTATGATCATTACTTGTGCTTTGGGCTCTTTCCTTTTCGCAGACCAACTCCACTTGGGCAGGTATCTTAATTACTAATCTTGCTCTAATTCTTTCTTATATTATATTATTATAATTAAATAATAATATATAGCTTGATTAATTGGTCCTAATCACTTTAATAATTATTTTATTAATTAATTATCTTAATCATACTCTTACTTTTTGGATTTCAGTATAATTGGAGCCATCATTATTGCAATAGGTCTTTATTGTGTGGTGTGGGGTAAAGCCAAAGACAATTCAAACACTACGCCAGCATCAACTACAACAATGAAGCAAATAGAGACACAACAACTTCCAATTGCTGCATCTGATCATGTCTAAACGGAATTTATTAATAGTATGCATGCAATAGCTATCTATATTAATTCCAAGCTTGTGGGTTGCACATTCTCAGGGGATGTAATCATATTGCTAACTACTACAAGCAGTTTACATGCTCAATTATATATTTCTTTTTTTTTTTTTTTTACTGGAAGTCAATTATATTTATGCTTTCAGAAAGAAAGTATATGAACTTTTTTCATGCGAACATGTTTTGTGTGGATCATCATTTTGTGTTCATCATCCATGTTTTCTTCTTGAGTATCAATAAACAGATAAAAGCCCAACCTTATTTTATATTTTTTTCTTAAGGTTTGTGAATTAAATTCCTCATATCTTCCGAATGTTGGAACTTAAGATTATCTGATGTATTGGCTAATCATTTTAATTGTGAATTTTTTTAACTACTTCGAAGAATATTAAGTACAACATGTGAGTATTTTTGAGCTACTCAACTAAAAAATGAATAAAGTAAAATAAAATAACAAGGAAATAAAATATGTAAAAAATTTGTTTGATTGATTGAGTGTGTCTTGAAAATTTACAAGTGTTGGTATTTATAGACAAACAATAGTCCTACTAACCATAACCGTGACTTATAAAAATGTAGTGTTACTCAACTATTTATGTGGGTAGTGCATGATTATTATAACTGTTAGAGATATGTGGGTCTTACGATCGACTTGTGCTTCCTATATCCACAACATGTTTCATTGTAAATATATGCGTTTTTTTTTAAGATATCACATTCATGTCAGCTGCACAAGTATGATTAGTGGCACTAAATACATAGAAAACAACTGTAACTATCAAATTATAAAGTTCTACTAAGCTTTACCCTATTCTTTTGTCTTTGCGACATTTGGGGATTTATCTATATAGCCTTGAGAAAGATTTGACTAATCATATTCAATAGTTTTTCATTTTCCTAACCTACTCCAACTAATGGGAATTCAGTTGACCTAAATTTGATTGTTTGTCAATCTCAACTAACAAGTTATTTATTTTTAGGCTCCATCTATTTGTATTAGCACACACAAACACATATAAACAGTCTAACCTTATACCAACGAGATTGGGTATAGAGGAAGAAGATAAACTCCTTCAACGTGATAAATCTGAATACGAGTATATGTTGAGAGATGTACCCAAATTTAATCCAACCTTATTTTATTTGTTTATGCCTTGACTTAATTAAAGAATAGTGTTTGATAGTAACCAAAATTTATTCTAACATCTCTTTAGAACAATCCAAGTGACATTAATTGTTCATGTTAGTGGTAGTTACAATAGTAATTGTTGCGAGTCAATTCGAATTTTCGAAGTGTGAAATTCCAATGTATGAAAAAAGAGGATGATTAAGGTCTTATAATTTGACATTACGACTTGCACATTCAACTAAGAATAACAAATTAGGAGTTTCTATAACTCATTGGCTTTGAGGAGTATTGATCTCTTTTTGGAAGAATTCAAATTCTCTGTCTTATTAATAGATAGACTTGTTGAGAGGTGAAGCACCCCCAAATTTAGGTAATCATAGGAAGAGTTGAAGAATCTCCATCTTGGATGATCATGTGGAGAATTGAAGTATGCCAACCATGTCATAGTGAGAGGAGGATGAGTGTGATCATTTATTGTGTGTGATGTGAATGATATCATTCCTTGTAACTCTTATAGTGAGAGAGTATTTTAGGGTGATATACACATATTGAGTTGGATAACAAATAGTTGTAATTGTATTTGAGATAATGAATGTAATTATGTTGAAATGTTTATGTGGGTGTAGACAAGAGGTGTCGAATCACATAAATCTTTATGTACTCTCAATTGCTTTTTTTTTTTTTTTTTTTTTTGT
>JBBPBR010000004.1:59098001-59108503 GCA_037974775.1 Cicer pinnatifidum | reverse complement strand
ATAATATTGAGGAAAATAAAAAAACACAAAAATTTAAATAACACAAGAAAATAACGTGAAAAATTTAAAATTGACGAAAAAATCACGACCAGAAAATAATACTATATAAATATTATTACAACACATAAACTTCTCTCAAATACCCTATACCACTAATACAACCACACTCCAAATATAATATCTAACCACCTCATAAAACTCTAAAATATATGAGAAATAAATAGTCATATATTAACTTAAAGTGTTTTTGAGTGATGTGTAGTGTAATGAAAAACTAGAGCTATATATATATATATATATATATATATATATATATATATATATATATATATATATATATATATATATATATACTTTGAACTTCATCTTCCTTTACAATTCCAAGAAGTGTGGGATTATTCAATTTCCTCAATTTCAACTAAAACTCAACAATCTTCACATTGATTGAAATTGATGCATCTTTAGTTTCCATTGTCTATATCAACAATCATAGTTCAAAAGAACTATTATACACCACTATATGGTGCAACATTGTTGAAAAATATGGTGCAACCTCCATGTTGGCTTTCTTAGAAAGTTCTTCAGCAACCGACATAACTTCACAACGCACCTTGCATCAATGTCAGCCAACGCCCATGTGCTAACCTGCTAGCAATAATTGATCATTTTCCACGGCATCACATAAATGTCATGAGGAAACACTTCTCATTTTCAGATAAGATCATCATTTCTGATCATGAGAGAGAGGCATTGCTAGCATTTGACTCAAAGTCCTTCTTTGATACCCAAACTTTCTACATTTCCAACATTTTAAAATAATTTCATGATAAAGTATATCCATAGCAACCTACACTGAGTTTAATGAAGTATTTTCCTCACTTTTCAATCTTTTTTCTTCAGAAATAATGTTCCTGGCAACTTCTTAAAACTAAAAGTTTCTTTCCCATATATCAAACATGTTTGATATGCCCATAGGAAGATGGAAAAGACCATATGAGTCTTAACACGTTATTTTCATTTTCAATATTCACTCCAATGGTTTCTATTTTAGAGATAATATCATTGAAAGTACTTACATGATCAAATACTTGCATATTTTCATCCATGCATAAATTATAAAACTGTTCATTCGACAAAAACCAATTTGAGATGGATTTTCCTTGATATAGCCCTTCAAGTTTCTTCCAAAGCTCTTTGGTTGTTGACTTGTCTCGCACATTTTTAAGAACATTCTTAGCCAAACACAAACGAATTGCCCTTGCAGCTCTCAAATCTAATTCCTCCCATTTTTTGTTGTCCATTTTAGAAAGTTTTCCTTTCAGCGCCTTGTGTAACCTCGATTGTATCAACACGTCTTTGATTTATATTTTCTACAACCCAAAATTAATTTTTCCCATCAAATTTCTCTATGTCAAACTTTACGGCACTTGAGTGTAGCATATCAAAATTGTAAATTGTGCCACATGTAAGTTCCCAGAAAATATAAGTGAGCCATGAAGGACCACTTAATAACCAAGTTTTTCCTTAGCCATAACCTTGTCTAAACAACACTTCTACAATATCAAAATAAGAAAACATATATATTTAAATAAAACAATCAAACACAAGAAATTAACGTGCAAACTCCTAAACCGAAGAAAAAACCACGACTAGAGAATAACACTATGTGAAAATTGTTAGAAAACATAAATTTGTCTCAAATACCTCACACTTCTAATACAATCACACTCTTCAAAGAGAATATCTAAATACCTCACAAAACTCTAAAACAAGAGAGAGAGAGAGAGAGAGAGAGAGAGAGAGAGAGAGAATACGATATAAATTTGAAGTGTTTCTAACTAGTGCGAATAGTAATAAAAACTAGAGCTCTATATATAATTTTAAACTTCCTTTTTTTTTTATAATTCTAAATAATGTGTGACTATTTAATTTCCTCAATTTTAATCAAAATTCAACAGATAATACATTGTTTTCATAATCTTATTCTAGATTTCATTTAATTTAAAATTAAATAATTATATATATATATATATATAACACTCAAAGGGAGGGAGGGGCTAGGATTCACGTCTACCCTTTCCTATTATCATGTATATAAGAATAGAAATGAAATTGAAAAAATAAAGTTAAATATATTTTAATTTTTAAAATTTATAAGGTGCACTTTTAACTTCATTTTAATTATGTCAACTAATTAACTTGAAATGTATGTGATCAAGATGGTGAATGAGATAGAACCGCGTCACCTCCTAAAAATTTACATTTTTTTTTCTCTTCATCTAATAGAACGATGGTTTATAGTCATTTTTTTTAATATGAAATCATTCATTCAAGTTATTTAGTTCTTTTATTTTATTTAAATAAATGATTTTCTACATATTTATTTTTTTTTTCATGTTTTGTTTATGATTTTGTCGTGTAAGTGTGACGTTGATTTGTTTGTCATCATGGTATGTCGTTTTTTGTTTTCCTATATTGGTGCGGTGTTTACGAAGGCACATGAATCATTTTCGGTACCTTTTTTGAGCAAGGAACATATAGAGGCTACCACCAAACTTTGATATTTTCTCAACTTATAAATGATTTGTCAACACATGGTTGGAAGATCATCTATAGTCGATATGAGCGAACACTAACAAATATAATTTTCGAAGATTAAGGTGACTAGCTAGTAGAAAACATTAGTTTGATTGTTAAGATTAAAATTTTGGATAGATTATCTTTCATTAGTTTATGTAATTTTTATGTGTATCGTTAATTTGTTTATTGTTTTCTTGATCATTAAATCTAATTATACCATTTTTATTTTTGTATGAATGAAATTTATTTTTCTTAAAAGAAAAAACTAACCTCAAAAGTAATTGTAAAGTCACTAGTCGAAAGTAATTCTAAACAATTGTATAAAGTCTCAATTATATGTTATTTTGTGAGCATTATTTCCCTTTTCTTGTGTGTATTAGACAAATGCAGAGTCTAAACATTTTCACCCTCTAGTTGTAGTTCACATGAGATGTATAATTTTTTTACAAAAATAATTTTAGAATAATTGCTGATGGTTTAAAACTTTTTTTTACATCCATTAAATTATATCATATCATAGTGCAACTTTATTAAATTAAGTTTTTAAAATATTTCCACAAAAGCTTATATGAGATGATTTCATATATATATATATATATATATATGCTAACTAGTGTAAAAAATCAATTATTAACAAGAAAACTAATTATAGTGTTTTTTTTTCTTCAAAATAGATGATAAATATCATAATAAATGATTCTGACATTTTATCACTTGAACTAAAATCTATAGACACATTAATGGTAGCCTTTTCATGGATATATCTAACGTTTAAAATTAGCTACACATTTGTGTCAAAAAAACATTAGCTACACATCTAATATTTATTACTTTTTTTTTTTTTTGTCTATAATGTTTACTTTAGGGTGGGCAAGGTTGACATCAGTTAGCATTGGGCCAGAGCCGGTCCAAGAATGAGGCTTAAAGCAATCTTTTAAATGAGACTCTTATACACAGATTTTTAATTCATTTTTATGTACATAATTTAGATACACATGTTTAGTAAAAAAATACATTTGTAAATAGTATAAAAATCTGAGATACAATCGTACATTTGTAAATTAATACACTGTAATTGAACCCCAAAAATACATTGAAAAAATTGAGATATATTATACATATAATTTATACATTTGTAAATAATTAAAGTCGAGAGTGAAGAGTGACATTGAAGAGATGCAGAGCCACACCCAACGCCATTGCACATAGCATAGTTGCCATAACAACAATGAGGATCGCATTTAGAGATTAGATTTTTAGTAATGAATTTTGTTATTTGCAACATTGAATAATTAAAGCGGTAAAAAAATCCCTATGATTTTAACAATGGAGATTTTAATCATTAATTCATTAATATTTTAAAAATGGTGTCCACATATACAATAACCACTCTTACTTAACATCACATAGGAACATATTTGCTTACGTCACGACCAAGCACTAAACGTAAATTCCATTTGATGGTCAATGAAATTAAACATCTCCCACTTCCCATAACTTAAGCTGAAATTACAATAGGAGGATAATAAAATATATTTATCTAAAAAGCTGCAAAGAAATATCTACCTTACTTTTTAAATTGATTCTATTATAAACATAAAAGAGGATTCTAGTAATTGATCGGAATATGGTTTTGTTTTGGAAAAAATGGATAAGGGAATCTATAAGGTGAAAATTTTAGGTGAGAGAGTTAGTGCCATTAAGTGCCGGTGTTGTGTGAAATTGGGGCTTCTTTTTTTTTAAAAAAAATAAAAATAATATTTTTGCTTTTTTGGTCTATATAAAGCACATTTTACGTTTTGATGGTCACCCACAAACTCACAATTCATACAAACAATAGATTTGTGTGTGTATTTTGTGTGTGTCAAATTAACTTGTGCTTCCAAAGACAAAGAGATCAATGGAGGATCAAAATGATAATGGTAAGTTTAGCAAGCAACTTCGCAAAATGAAACCATACCTTGCTATATTGTCCCTTCAATTTGGTTACTCGGGCATGTACGTCATTACTATGGTTTCTTTCAAACATGGTATGAGCCATTGGATACTATCCGTGTACCGTCATGTTGTGGCCGCTATTATAATAACCCCTTTCGCGTTTGTTCTCGAAAGGTATTTTTCTCTTTTTTTCTCTCTATTTCAATGTCTCTTTCCGTTAATGTTGAGTTAGCAAAAGAGAAAAAAAAATCACATTGATATCTAATTTTGATGTCTTTGACACTTAATTGAGACAGATTGTTTTATTCATATGTAATTTATGTTAATAATTCAAAAACAAAATTCCATGTCTTTAATTACTACTTTGTGTTCACAATTAAGCTAACAAATTTTCGTTTGAATTATATATCTTTACAGAAAAATAAGGCCAAAGATGACTCTTCCCATCTTCTTGAGGATAGTGGCACTTGGTTTCCTTGAGTAAGGCTCTTGAGGCTCTTTCCACATATTATATATTCGAATCATGAATTTGGTTATGTTAATTAGACTCTTCATGGAATATTGGACATTGACAATATTTTTTAGTATACATGCATGCATGCATAAGTAGCTATACCTACAATATTCCCTTTTCCTAATATAATTATTTCTTTTGAAGTAGCTTAAAATCCATATTCTTTCTTGTTGGGAGAATGAAAGAAAAAATATTCCTAGGAAATAAAAAAAACGGAAACATTAAAATATAGCTAACTTTGCATTTAATCTTTTTTTTTTTTTATTTCACTATCTTTGGCATAGTGTATATTGTTAAGTTACTATTCACTTCCCAACAATAAAAACACACTACTTTGAGCCGCTTCTACCATGTGCTTTTTTATTTCACTAATTTGTTGATAATTTTTTTAATTTATTATTAGTTTTTTATTATTTAAGATTGGATGAAGTAATTTTTTTTTTCGATTGCTTATTTAGTTATGTTATGTAGTTTACTAAAAACGAAATTGTTTGATGAAATTGAGAGAAAAACAATAATTTGCGTAATCGATAACCTCAAACCAATTAGAAATCATGAGTTTGTTGTCTAATTGATCCAAGAAAAAAATGTAGAAATGAGTTACTAATTTCTAATAATGACGTTTTATATTGCCCTGCCTTTTGTAGTGGACTCATCATTATGTGTAAAGTGACAAACCAATAACTCATTAAAAAACGCAATGTCCCCCTCGTGATTTCATTGCTTGCTTATAAGTAACATTATTTCTTGTTGAACCCTCTCAATCTCTCATAGTTTAGAGTTTTTTTTTTTGTAGCTTAGAATCCAACTTCAATCATTTCACGACACGTCGTTTTTCTTATTAATTAATAATGTCATTCGATGCTTTAATTTAATTCCCATCTTAAGAGGAAAAATTCGATACATTTCATTTTAAATGGATGGATGATAGAAAATATGGGAATTAACATTAAATGTTTTCATCTTTGTCAAAATAATGACCTAAACAGTTTACTAATCATCTACCAAAACTAATTAATAACCTTTCTCCTATTTAATTTTCCTATTTATTGATATTTATAGTAACTTTAAAATATTATCAATATATCTAAAAAATATCCTCAAATTAATTTTACTTTTGTTATTTTCAAATATCCAATTTATTGATGTAATATAATACTGAAGTTTTTATTGAAATTAATGTGTAATTTAACTTATTTTTACTTACAATTCATTCCGTATGTAGTAGTTTGTAAGAGATTTTAAGAAGAAACTTGCAAACTTTAAAACAACATCAAGTGGCTCAGGTAAACAATTAATCAACAAAAAACTCAAACCATTCATGCTTAAACAAAATTGAAATAGTAATCACAAATCTACATATCAAAATTGATTTTTTTTTTCCAAGCCTACGTCAGCATTATAAAATTAATGTAAGAGTTTTGTCAAATAATATTTTTGAATTAATGAGACGATCTATTATAATTTGCCTATAAATATCTCACCATGACTGTTTAATATTCCCATGAATTAGGAAAAAGGTAGATATTTCAAATACAGTAGTTTATGCAATATACTTTTATCCTATGAATTGTAAAAAGTTGCATTACATTTTTTGTATAGCTAGGTAGGTTTTGTTTTTTGCGGCTAAAAGTACTAAATGCATAGATTGAAATTGAAGTAAAATAGTATAATTAATAACTTTTGTTGGTGAAAAAAATCAAACAGGCCAGTGCTAGATCAGAACTTGTACAACATGGGAATGAAGATGACCTCAACAACATTTGCATCTGCCACTGTTAATGTCCTTCCAGCTATTACTTTTATAATGGCACTCACTTTCAGGTAAAAGCTTCAATCACTTCACTATCAAAACAAAAATTAAATTAAATGAAATGACAACGAGTGTCTTCATTACATTGTTTGAGATATTAAAATACTAAGTTTTTATTAAAAATTATGTATTTAATGCATTAAAAATTAAAATAAATATTTTCTCAATAAATAATTATTTAATTTAGAAACCTTAAACGATGTCCTCAAAACATATTCTTAAATTGATTAATGCAGCTCGTGAGCTTACAAGAAGAAAAAAACAACCTAGCTAGAATTATGTTCATGGAAAAAAAAAATTAGAATCCAAATTTTTTAATATGCAATAGTTAGAATCCAATAATTTTGAAGCCACTTTGCATGGGGCCACTAGTGGACGAATGTTGTGTCTTCCTACTATTTTGTCGCATACTCACACACTTTGAAAAGTTCATCTTTAAATTAAATTAAAGCATGATTTAACATTGTCCAAACTCAAATCAAGTTGAGATAAGCAACACATATTTTTCATTCTATGCATATCTAATCGGATTCCTCTAAATTTTTGTATCTTTTATTTACTTTTTAAGATTTATTCTTCATTATTCCAATCAATCTAATGCAATGCTAACTAATAGTAATATATTATTCTACTATTAATTAAACTAATCACTTTTTTTTACTCAATTAATTAATCAGGTTAGAGTCAGTAAATTGGAGAAAATTTCACAGCGTAGCCAAAGTCATTGGAACGGTTATAACCGTTTCAGGAGCTATGGTTATGACTTTGTACAAAGGTCCTGCCTTTCAGATCATAAAGGGAGGAGGAGCAGTCAACCACCACAGTGGTGCCGCCAACACCGAACCCTCCGACCAAAATTGGGTGATGGGCACTGTAATGCTCATTTCAAGTTGTTGTAGCTGGGCTGGATTCTTTATTTTACAAGTAAGCATCTACGTTATGTGCAGTCACAACTCACTCATGCGACCAAGATCAGATGATTTAAATTTTAAATTTTTTTTAAAAAAAAAAAATCTATTTTAAAATTTGAATTGTCCGATTGATATAGATGTGACAGACAGTCTTTAGTTACATTGCATCTATTTTAATGGAATAATTAATTTAATAATTTGTGTTGGTACTTTGTGGAAATAGTCATTCACTTTGAAGAAGTACCCAGCAGAGCTCTCACTGACAGCATGGATTTGCTTAATGGGTATTATTGAGGGTTCAATTGCGTCACTTATATTTGAAAGGGACATGAGCGTGTGGGTCATAGGCTGGGACTCCAGGCTTCTTGCTTGTGTTTATTCTGTGAGTACCTTTATTTTTTATAATCCTCATGATTAATTTAATTCAATAAAGTATTTAATATTTACTAAAAATATTTGATAATTATATAAACAGGGTGTGATATGCTCTGGAATGGCATATTATGTACAAGGGGTTGTTACTAGGGAACGTGGACCAGTGTTTGTAACTTCTTTCAGTCCACTTTGTATGATTATCACCGCTGCATTGGGTTCTCTTGTCTTAGCTGAATTAGTTCATCTTGGAAGGTAAAATGTGTAACAAATATTAGAGATCCAAAATTTAATCAAATTCAATAATGTTATCTAATTTTTGTGTTTTTTATTTATAGTGTGTTTGGAGCTATTCTCATTGTAATTGGTCTATACACTGTGGTATGGGGGAAAAGCAAAGATCGTCGTGACAACACAATAGATACAGGGAAATTAAGTGAAGGACAAGATCAATTGCCAATTAAGGATGGTACAAAATCAGAATCAGAAAATTTTGATGGCATTGAGATTAATGTTCCTGCTGAAAAGTTAAAAAAAGGAGCAGCAAAAAATGTTCAAACACAAGCATGAATCATGATGATGAAGTTCCAATAGTTATAGTGTCATATATAAATTTTTCCTATCTGCTTAGAGGTTATGAAAGATTTTCTGCGGTGTGAAAATCTTTTTCAATATACCTGAGCCTAAGTAACTTTACTTTTATTTTTTTACCTTAATGTTTTCTTGAAGTATAATATTGTGAATCAAATAATGCAATAATAATAATGCTTTTGTCTCTGTTTTTGTCCTTTCCAATAATTTTTCTTTTCGCATGTTGAGCTACTTATCTAATGATATGTGCTTCTTAACCAAATATTCTATATGTATAATAGTACCACTCAACACTACGAATCTTATTCCTAAAAGAATCAACAAAAGTCAAACGAATCTATCACTATTTTCTTGTATAAACTTAATAGAGGAAAATCAATTTAATTTATTTTTTCGGTATAATTCATTTTAACACGTGCTCCATTCGTTCTGAATGAAATTAAAAATTCCAAGAAATAAAAATAAAAACAAGAAAAAATAGAGTATATGTAAATTAATTTTATAATGAAAACAGTATTATATTTTTTTTAGGCGTTTGAGACAATAATCATATAATAAATAATTATGATGAACTATTTGTATAAATAGTACACACTTATTTATTTATTACACCTATAAGATGTACACTAAATATTTTTGTTTATTTTATATTTAATTTGCAAGTTGTAAAGGGGATAAGAAGAGTTACAAAGTTAGAATTTAATGATTGATCGATGACGATGATTCTATTATGCCATGCATGAGAGGTCGTTCTTTAACTATATATGAAAAATATTCGAGGATGGTTTTGGTACAAAATATTGTAGGATTTTACAATGTGGTTTGTGTGTCATCAGCTCACTAATGGGAAGATTCTAGACAAGGAGAATCAAATAATTCAGATTCCTTGAAACTTACTTCTGTTTCAAAGATCCCCTGCCAAGGACCTACAACCCACAAGACAAATATTCCTACTAAATTATCATAATCATAATCATGCATATATACACTATAAAAATAATTTTAAACCTAGAGGACTTATTTTAGTTTATGCTTTATAATAAAGTTTGTAACATGATGAATGTTTGTGTGTTGCAATGTGATTGGTATGATCGATCACATGCATTATTATATTTCCAACTTACCTTGTTAACGCTAAGACCAACAATTTTTACTGTTAGTTGTGTCCGTGTCATCTCCAACTTCTTTGTGTTCCATTGGAAGTTGCCAAATCAAGATATCTACACATATATCCAATACAAAAACAGATTTGTATAAAAATAACCTGCAAAACTTGTTAATATATATCTCTATAATCAACCCCCGAATTGCTCCTAAGTACTATTACTTTAAGTAATTTAAGATCATACATTGAATTTTGAATTTTGGCATTTAATTGTGAAAATATTTGGGAGATCTTGAATTTATGTACTATTTTTCCAAATAAGCTAGCAACTTAATTTTTGTTCTATCATTTTAAATTATCTAATACCTTTATGTCAAGTCAGGCGATGGGGATTGAGTTTTTCAACAATTTATATTCAATTAATTTAATTTTTCAAATTATTAGTGGTTTAGACATATAAATGTATTCAGTATTATGTCTATGTTGGTGTGAGTGGTCAATAGATTTTAGCTATTACTCTTTTTGTTTCACAAAAATTGACTCATTTGTAAAATTAAATTGTCACAAAATAAATTATTCTTACACTTTTTTATTTTAATTTTATTATTTAATTAATATTATTTGTATCACTTTCAATACAATATATTTCATTATATATTTATGACATTAATAATATAT
>JBBPBR010000004.1:59052956-59087931 GCA_037974775.1 Cicer pinnatifidum | reverse complement strand
AAGTAATTTTAATTTTGGTGTTTTATTATAAATATTAAATTGTTTAGATTTTATAAACTTGAAAGTTGTTCATTTAAAATAAATTGAAAATAATATTTTGAAAACAATTTTACCAAAAAAGTTTTTTTATTTGTTTTCATTTTCAAAATAATTTTTAAAAATAGGTGTACCACATATATTTTATTTTGTTATATTCTCAAAAATAGTTTTTAGAGATTAATTTTAAAAATAGAAAATCAAACTCAATCAAACATATCCTAATTGTCTAGAAAACAATTTGATAAACACCTATTATATATAATGACATTTTTTTTCACCTCCTATATTCTCAAAAGCCCTCAAAACACACTTCAATTCAGAAGACATCGAGGAGTGAGAAAAGAAGCTACCATCATATATTTTTTGTAGAATGATAGTCGATATTCAATGTATAACAATTAATATTCATTCAGGACTTATAACTAACGATGTAAATAGATTATGTCGTCTGTTAGAGACATATGACATATCATGATCTATTTAATAATAATGTTAGGTTCATAATTTTTAAAACTTAATAGATTAACCTATATATATATATATATATATATATATATATATATATATATATATATATATATATATATATATATATATATATGATTTTTCAGTAATTTAATATTTATTGAGTAAAAAAAAAGTATAATTTTATTAATTTTTCTTATATAAAAATTTAGTTTAATCTATTTAAAAAATATATAATTTAAATACTTTAATATGAAATAGATTTTTTAAATAATTTTTTTATATTATTTTAACTTTTTTAAAAAAGTCATATCAGGTCTAAAAATGTCTATAAAATCTCTATATCAAACTCAAAATTAAAAAATTAATAGTACATTAAACTCAAATCTTTTAAAATCAAATGTATTTTCATCCCCACTTACCACCACTACAAATAGGGAGTGGACCATTCTACATTATAAATGTCATTAAATTTTGTTTTATTCATCTTACCCTGACATATTACAGGGTCTTGGCAAGTATCATCCCTTTGAATATTCATATCTGCAAATATTCATACCCATTAATAAATTAATAAGATTATTGTATTGTAATGCATTTTATTTGTGTTAACATTGAATTTTGTTATACATTTTATTTATCGCTAAATGTAGTAATGCTTTCTTGTATTAATACCTTTTTTTTTTACAAATAAGGAAAAATTCTACATAATTCCAAAAAAAAAATTGTGCATACATTTCTTTTATTTAAAAGATAATATCCGTCCAACTAAGCAAGTAACGAATTACTGTACTATTCGTGCTCGAAAATATCTATTGCCATTGTCGGTATAACTTTTATTTGAATGCTTAACTAAACCAAAAACACATTCGGTTTCAACCAACCAGATGATATTTTAGGTTCGGATTCAATAAGGTATTCTTTAAGTAGAAAAATAAAACAGAGTAGAGGTGCACAGGATTATACACAATAATAAAATGCAAGCATTTAGACAAATATAATGTCTTAAGCAAATCAATTTCGTTTCAGGTTTTAGCATGCTGTAGATTACTAAGGAAATCAAAACCAAGTTATAAGTGACGTAAATTTCAACAGAGGCCTTGGTTTTCAACCATTATTGGTCACCTCACACTGCCATTTGAAATTGAAATCGAAATCGAGCAATCTCACCGACAAAAAGTTCTAAATTTAGATCCAGTGTTTAAGTTCCCATCCATAGACCAAGAGGAAACTAGGTAATATTCCTCAACTAGCAACAAGCACTGGCCATCTGACAAGTAACAATTTGGAGAAAAAACGTAAAAAGAAAAGGGAAAGGAAAAAATGGAAGAGAATCACATTCCAATACATTACATTTTACACCATCACTTCCTAATTAATTGTAGAAAAATTCACCTTTTAATTATTGCAGAATCTTCCCGAGTTCAATCGCTGTCCTCTTCATCTGCATGAATGAGATAATATAAGAACAACCGCTTCCAAACAAAGCAAAGAAAGAAGGAACACATACATGTTGCCTACTTCTCATAATAATGAACCAGACAGTTTATGAAGTCCGTTAAATTGCTGCATGATAAGACCTGTGTTCTAAGTGCAACTCATCTCTTCCTCTTTATTTAAGAACTAGCTAAAACTTTGAAGGTAAACATGGAGCTAAATAGGGTAACAAAGGATACAAAAATCTAGAAATATGAAAGGCAAAGATAGGAAACATTATCTATGTGTGTTCAGCATATTGAGGTTGCTAATTAATGATAAAAAATTCAGTAATAACTAAACACAGATGTCTTATATTTTGTCAATGGCGTGCAGATACCAAAATGGAGCTTAAATTACGAGGTATAGCACTAAGATAAAAATGTGGGAATCATGTCATAGATCAAATTTCACTTCCTACTATCCGTATTGCTTCAAACCTATCCAAGCAATTAATCCTCAACAGACTAGTTATGCACTGCAAAAAGCACTAGAGAACACATGATTCTAGAATCAATGATTTCGGATAAACCAACAAAATGAAAACAATACAGTGCCTTGAACTATTTTAAAGAGACTAACCATCATTAAATTCTTCACTCTGACTTCCATCATCATCACTACTATCCTCCTCTTCTTCATCTTCTTCATCCTCTTCATCCTCTTCATTATCATTCACTTCATCATCCTTGTCATTATCACTACCTTCAGTATCTTTACCACTAGTTTTCACAGGAGTCTTGGGCTTTGGCTTTGGTGGCGGAGGAGCTGCAAAACTAGTTGTTGCCCTTCTACGTGTACTTGACACAATATTACTCATATCAATACCCTCAAGTTCCTTGGCTCTCTCCTTCTTCCTTTTCACTTCTTTGATTTCTAAGAAAATGAGAAAAGAGAAAAGAGGGGAAAATATGAACAATAAATATAAAGATAGAATGAAACCATATTAGAGGCTGTAGCATCTGCATCCTGAATGAGAAAATGCAGCAGACATTAAATTCCAAATGACCCGATAAACAGGGACTATTGCACAACCACACTCAATATTACAGAATGGCCCTTTTACTTGACAAACAACATATATTAATAAAAATGTCCAAAATTTATATTTGGTTTGTGATGTTAACATTTCACTCCACAACATACATACTGAATGAACTAAAGACCCTAAAGATGTCACATAGATCATGGGATTGATTTATTTAAATTATAAAGGTGCAACTTAAATATGTTCATAATATATTCACAAGTACTTCAGCTTAGTTTTTAACATATGTAAATATATATATCCAGAACTGACTGCACAAAAAATACTTGGATCAAACTGGAAAAGCTTTCAATTGTTTGGGTTGTGTGAAAGATAATTGGGCACAGCTGATAACTATAGCTCCAATATCTCCTTTAATAAAGGATATGCATATATTATTCAATCAGGATGTAAATAATAGCTAAAATCCCTGGATGAGGGGTCACTAACAAACAAAAACTCACCCTTTTCAGATGGATTTGAAGACAAGCCTTCTCTAGATAATATTTCCTCCAATTCTTTAATTAGTTGTCCTTCCCGTTTGTTTTCAGGAACCTGCTTGACTTTTTTATAAATAACAGGAGGAACGCTGTGACAGAAATACATAAAATCAAACAATCATCCTCAACAAAGATCCAGGATCATAGGAATCCAAAATAGAAAATCACCTCATCCCACAGGCTTTAATCACAGATTTCAAGTGCTCCACACGTTTACTGTACACAACAGGAGTTGAAACTTGTTTCTTCTGAAGTTCAAGGAAAAAAGAATGTGATTTAATTAAATATACTTAATACATTTAACTTTGTAAAAATTGATAAATAATAAATAATGTTGGAGAAATCTTCATTATAACTCACAGAAGGATAACAAGTGGACATTTCGTTATATAAGGAGCTATTAATCACATTCAGCTAAAAGATCATGCATGTTCAATAAATATGACTACGGCCCTAACTTTTCAATTTATAGCAAGCATTCATATTCAAGGACGGACCCAAAAATTTTTAGTGGAGGCACCAATTTTTTTTGCCAAGTGTTGTCACATGTAATGTTATAGTCTCTAAATTTATCAAAATTACAAACACATTCTCAAATGTCTCTTTTGTTAGAAGTTTTGGCCAAAGTGACTAACAAAAAATGAAGACTAAATTAATTATTTAAAGACTAAAATGTATAATAAAAGACACATTTAAGTTTGTTTTTGTAATTTTAATACATTCACATTTATTTAAAAAAATCAAAGCATAGTGGAGAAACAATCTATAGCATGTCTTTTTTTTATCATATAATTTTTTTTAGTGTATTAAATACTAAAAGTATTATTTTTCAAAACTAAGTGCAGGCCATTGCCCACACTTGCTTGGGAATAGATCCGTCCCTGTTCATATTTGCAATCAGCACATAATGACCAATAATTTAGTATAACCTGTGTAGTATTCTCTGCTGATGAATGGGACTGATCATCTTCAGAGTTTTTTCCATCATCTTCTGCATCACTATTGTCTTCTGAGGCTTCTTTATCAGGCTTGGCCCTTTTCTTGCTGGGTGATTTGGTCTCTTCTCCTTTACGCTTTTTGGGTCCAACAGAAGCCTTACCTTTTGGAACACTTTTTTTTTTAGGTTTGACTTCATCTTCCTGACTCTCTTCCTCTTCACTCACCTTATCTGAAGTATCAGAGTTCTCTTTAGTACTGACCTTTTTAGTGACTTTGGAATCAGGCTTCTTCTTAACAATTTTCTTAGCACTTTTTGCAGGTTCAGGAACTTCAGAAGACATTAGTACCTTCACATTTAACATAGACATGCTAAGAATCAAATTGTGTATTTTTGTGCTTCTTATGTGCATCAATGAAATATTTTTGACAGGTTTTAACTCACCTCATCAAGCTGCTGCCTTATAAACTTCTTAAAGGGATCCAGACTAAATTTATCAAGTTTAAGATCTTCCTCCAATAGTCGACGAAGACCAGCCACAGTGACTTCACTGAAATCAACAAATGAAATATACTCCATGTCATATCTTAAAAACTATAGCCAAAGAATATGTGGATGTTAATACATGAATCAAAGGTAAGAACAGTGAGATTATGTGCATTGTCATAAAGAGAGGTCAGAACAATTAATAATTGGAAGAATCAGCAGCATACTCTGCATTAGACTTGAGGTATGAAGATCTTTTTATAATAGCTTTCTTAATCAGGGCCTCATTAGGAACTACTTTTTTTCCATTGCCTTCTGCTTTCTTAGTTTCATTTTTAACTCTCTTTTGTTCTTTAAGAAGACCTAGTACTGGAGAATCTTCCATTTTCTCCTCATCTTCGGTGAGATCCTTTTCATCTTTAGATTGACGTTCCTCCTTTTTCCCTTCCACCTCTTGTGTACTTTCACCCTTTTCCTCATCCTCCCCCGACATCTTTGAGGCATCATCATCACCAACCTCTTCTAAGCACTAGCAGAAAACACACATTCATATAACCATAAAATCGAGCATTCTTCCTCACATCAGAATTTAAATTATTAAAACGGATGCAAATTTATATTACAAAATTTATCATCACTATAGGAAATTAGTAGTAAATTCTATTATACGTGAATTATGTCAACCAAAGTTAGGTCACACAAAATAAAACACATTGTAGGTCCAGCTTAAGTAAACAGAATATAACAATTATCACCCATAAAGCCATTTTCAGTCTTTCACAAGTCATGTAGTTCTTAAAAAACACACACAGAAAAAGATGCAATGATAGTTAATCAAGAGATGCATTTCGGCAAATAATGAGAATAGTTTTTTGACATTTTCATTGTTTCTTGAAATATAGGGAATTGTTCACTTCGAAAGTCTCTAACCTTCTTATTAACAAGTAAAATTAACACAAATTTGCATAATTGAAAATAGAAAATGAACACGTATTTTAAGAAATGAAAACAGAAAAAAAATTCATAAAGTAAACGTCGATGAGAGGCTCTTGAAGTAAATAATTGTCTTAGAAATATGATGAAATGCTAGTTAACGAAGATGTATTTCGGAACATAGTGAAAATAGTGTTTTGACATTTTCATTGTTTCTAGAAATGTAGAAAATTGTTAACTTCAAATATCTATTTCCTCCTTATTAAGGGGTAAAATTAACACAAATTTTCACAAATGAAAATAGAGAAAAAAAATTCAGCACGAGCAGAAAGATAATCAAATAGATAAATATATAGCATGTGGCAAGCTAAACCCAAGTCAAATGTTAAAACAATAGCAACGAAAGCAATTAATTGTTTATGCTAAAATAAAGTTAGTCGTTCAAAGCAGAATTGGTGAGTTTAGTGTGATGCCCTAATATTAATAACTAAGATTATCCATAGTATTAGATTGAGATTAGGGTTTAGAATGAAACCTTTTCCAAACACTGCTTGATAAACCTTTTGTGGGAATCCAATGAAAACTCCTCAAATCCTAAATCTTTCTCGAGCAATCTACGGACACCTTCAAATGTCAAAGAACTGCATTGGAAAGAAGAATATTAGAAAGAATGATAGTTAGTTAGTTAGTTACAGAGAGAGAAAAGAAAAGAAACAAACTCGGCTTGTTTCTTGAAGTGAGGAACGCGAGAGAGCATGGCAGTTTGAATTTGAGACTCGACGTCGACATCGTCCTTCTTAGTCGTCTCGATATCTTCTGCCATCTTTATATCTCTTTCGAGCAGCTTCTGATTTATTTGTTTGTTTTGCTTTGGTAAATGGTAATCGGTGTGGCTAACTAGGGTACACTTTCGGATCTGCACTTGACTCTAGAATGTACACTGCAAACCAACTTCGCACTTCGAATTTCAATTTCAAATTGAAACTTCAACTCAAAGTGTTTGTGGTTTTCTTGTGCTTGCGCCGATAATAAATTACTCACTATTTTGCTCCGCAAATCATCCACTCTGATTTTTGTATTATTTATTTATTTATTTATTTATTATTATAGAGTTTAATTGTTATGTGTTTATGTCCAAACAAAAGTTTCTGACAAATACTACTAATCATATCTTACGGTTGTGATGAATTGTAAAAAAAATTATTATATTTATTTTACAAGGTTGGTTTTGTATTATTATTAATCAACTACGGATTTGAAACAGATGTATTTTCTGAATAAAATTATTTTATATTTACAATCAATAATTAATTGTTACATTGTGAGAAGTTATAATTTTTTCTTAAAAAATTATGTAATATAATGTGAGAATATAAATAGTTATAATTGGAAAACACTTTAACGTTGTTTTATCCTGTGAATTCATTATCATTAAATTCATTAATATTGATGACTCATTTTGGTTTTATTTTTGGAATATGGTATCCAATTTAGTCTTTGAATAAAAAATTTGTTATTTGAAGTCTTTTACGGAAAATAGTCATTTTCAAATTTTTTCCTTCGGGCAATATTTTTGTTGGCTGTTTTTAACTTTAACACGTTTATGTGTCACTTAACTTTAGTCATCCAAAGGTCTATGTTTAATTAATATAAAAATATGGATATTTAGGGTCTACAAAAACTTTTTTGGGGTAATATGATTCCAAAAAAAATGAATTTTCTTCTTCTTCTGTTGAAATTACAATTAAAAACTACAATGGCTTTTCCTGTTTCACGAGGAATTAAAGTGGAATTTTAATAGTTTAGTTTTTGTAATTCGTAATATATTGGCAATGTAGTAATAACTTTTTAGCTTTAAATCACATCTAAACCAATATCACCATGCTCATTCATTCATACTCGCAAATCCAAAAGATATAACACTACCAAATATTTTTCCATCATCAAATACAAAACATTATATCATAAAAGGAAAAGGACAATTGTACTAACAATTACAATATCAAAATCCAACATATCAATGTACTATCAAATTCAAAAGACAAATCTATCAACAACTACACAATTTCAAAATCCAAGTAGAATTTCAAACGACTAATTGCATCATGTAATTCCAGGAGTAAGCATGAACTTGCATAGGTTGGGCATTTTTGGAGGGTGAAATTGAGGTGCCAGTGATCAGATTGATGAAGTTCCAACTGCCCAAAAGGGGTTAATATAATATTAGATTAAAAAAATCCAACCATTATTATTCAAATATAAAACAAACAACAAATTATTATTTGTCACAAACTATCGTATTGAGGTTGTGATTGTAAAAAGATTCCTTCATGATCCCAAGTCATTTTTTTTCTTCTTCATTTTACCATTCATCTTTCCAACATATTTTCTATTTGGTACTTTATTTCCTTGATTCTGATTTACTAAGTCTTTTTTTCTCTAACGACTAGAGAATTAAGACAAAAAAAAATGAATTGATATAGATAAAATAATTCATCATGATCATAAAAAAATTGAGTGATTATATACCACCTCTTCTTTTTCTTTTTCCAACAAACTATATCATCCCTTCTATACATACCTTATATTTAAAATTATATCGGTGTTTGAGTTAACTTATAAAAAATATTTTTCATACAAAACAAATATCATTTTCAAAATATTTAATTTATATGCATTAATAATGTAAATCTTTTATACTTTAATTAATTACAACCTCGAATCAATGAAAATATTTGACTTTATGATACATAGAAATTTAACTCTTTTTCAAATACTCGGTTAAAAAAGAAATTGATTATAATTACTTTTCCTTAAAGGCTTAAACTAATCCAAATATACATCAATAATAACAATTTTGATTTGAACAATTATAAGATAAATATTGCTCTTCCCGATCCTTGCTTTTCTTATAAAAATGGGTTGAACTTCAAACTACCATATAATTCACAAGTTTGGCATTGAAAAATAAAACCATCAAAAATGGTTTCGAATTTTTTTATCAAGGAATTGTTGAAAACTCCAGTATATAAGCCCTAATTTCCGATGGGTCTTGTTAAGTATAAATCAAAGGATAACTCACCATTCCAAGTATAAAGAGTATAAATCAAGTCAGGATGGGGATAAGACATCTGGTTATAAAGTCAACGATCCACTCCCTTTACTACTATATTCTCAGTTAGCCATCATTAGACACCTTAAAACATACCCCACTATTTTGAGACTTCTTCTTACACAACAAAAATTTATGATAGCTCATCATCATAAAGGAACAGATGCCATCAAAGGTAAAGAGTTCATGGGACCAGTTGAACATAATGCAAAGCATAGCCTTCTAGATGCATGAAGCCTTTCAGATAAAAGCCTGTTATGCAGCTCCCGTACAAAGAGACCCGCTGTTGCTAATACTATCCAGATTGATGCTGATCTTCATAACAAACTTGAGTTTCCGACCAAAACAGACGGAAAAGCAATTTGATGCCAAATTTTCATTATGCTTGCTACATGTATGTAAGAGATCAAGAGAGACTTAACAGATAAGCTCTCTTGATGGACATGACAAAATAAGTATTATGAGCCCGGAAACATTATGAAGCCTTTCTTTTCCGATTGTCTGCTGAGGCAACATTTGATTGAGTCTGGCCAAATACAGAGCTGCAAAATGTGCAAAGACACAAAGTAACCAACAGATGTAAATGATAACATGGAAAAAGATATTTACCAAGACGTACAGTTCAGTATCAAGTAACCACATCTCCATTCTACGATTGAGATATCAACAATAGTTACAATCCTAAATGGCTGAAGCCAATTATAATTTGGTTACTCGTGTTTCCATCCATGTGCATTCCGGTTTGTGTTTCTCTGTTTTAGTAAACATTCTACAGTGGCAAGATGTGAAAGGATGAAGATGGTGGGTGGGGTTAAATTGGCATTAGATGATGTCCAAAATATAGGAACGAAAACATCATCCTAATTAGTAGGCATTGTCTACCTCATAATGTAGATTTTCTTCTAAATATGCTGCCCATTAAATTTTAGGTACTCTCTTTCACCCACAGCTATAAAACTACATAGAGGAACTTTGCTATCTGTATTAAAAGGCAGCCTAATAATAAAAAATAAAAGAATACAATTGAAAGAGGAAGATTTCTGTAAAAGTTGGACTGATTACTGCAATCTGCAAACTAAATAGTGAACATTTACATTCATTTGATGGATCATATGATCATAAATGGTGAAGTTTATGGAAAGAGAATGACAAAATGGAATGATATGATTTTAGAAAAATAAACACTTACCTACAAGTTGAACACTTATCGTGATGCTCACAAAATATGGATAAGCATACAGAACATACATAGCCCATGTCAATTGTTTGCTTATGGCAGAAGCACCTGAACATTTCATACAATTATCTAAGTGAGGATCTCATAGATTCAAGTACAAACAGAAGAAAGTAGCCCACACAAAAAGAGGTTGCCCTCAGGGAATCAGGTTTCTATATTTAGTGAATTAAGGCTTCAAATGTTGGGTTATAGCATGTGCAGATAAATATATTGCATATAATCAACCAAGGGTTACATAAAGAGAGTTGCCAAGACAAATGCCATTCTATCCCAATACACAATTTGATGTATTCACCGTGTAGAAGCAATGTAGAGAACAGAAAAATAGCTGTGAGTTTTCAAAATAACAAAAATTAAAAAGGGAAGAAGAAAAGGCCAATTGGCCAAAATGACGATGATCATTGTAGTCAAACTGCTTCTAGCTACATACAGGAGAGATGGAGAAACCAAGAGAGGACAAATAAAAAAGAGAAATCTCAAATAGGAAAAAATTAACAGCAAAGGAATAACTTACGAGGCACGAAAGTCCACACCAAGAGATTTAGGAAGCCTTAAAAATGCACGAGAATGCAAATCAGTTGCAAATACTGTCTACACAAACAAGATCACATTAGTGTCAGAGGTAAAATAAAGAGTAATATTGCAAATATAAATAACCAGATCTTGATAAAAAAAAAATAAATAAATAACACTGATAATTTGCTTATCTATTAATTTTGGTAAGAATCTGACAGGCCACTCATTAAAGTTTTTAAGTTTGCAAAATAGTATATAATGATTTATCATATTAGTTATGCTTTTGCATATCTGCTACATTATTGGGTTGAACAGTTGTTGATGTAGAAGAAAATAGCACGTAAACAGTTTCTTTCTCTTCTACTAGGAGCTACACAATAAACACAAAAAGGGACCCAATGGCTGAATGCTTTTTACTACATTTTACGTTGACCCAAAAAAGGATTCCAACAGGCAGTTTGTACCGTATAGATATCAACTTACCTTGAAGTACAACCATGAAAAAACAAGCTCAAATCCCACACACCAATAACGAAAAAACAAATTGTCCATCTTGAAGTTCTATCAAATAAATATTTAACGATAACTTTCAGGACTTATTAGTTGAATAGATACTAGGCTCATTTTCTACTTTAAAACTAATTCTATGCCAAACAACTTATAGGGAAGGAAGATAAGTCGTAACACTAAAATAACATTTCATTCATTTTTCTTGTGTATATTCTAAAAGCATTCGTGTTGATAACCCTTTCATAACGATAACATTATAAATTTATAATGAACTACCTAGAGCTTAATCAGAAGTTTTCACCATCTTATACTCTGATGATGGATATAACTAAGACATGGGTTTGCGAACAAAGATCACTAGTATCAGCATTATATATTTTGTCTTGCACCACCACCGGGATTTCTATACCACAATTTTTGTAAAGTCTCATGTTGTGCACGTAAACTAGTTCCAAAAATATTGAATTATAAGCAGGGCTAAAGCTGCTAAACAAATCTGATGTTTAGAAAGAGAGAGAAAGAGAATTCAACAAATGTTAATATTACCTAGCAACCACAATTATTTATTAGTAATGTATACTTAGTTAAAAATCAGGTATACTGACTAACAAGTGCACTCAAGTCCTGGTATAGGGCTTCAGCATAGTGACACACTTCTATCCATCTCAATTTATAGACCATTTTTCCTCCTCCAAACAGAGGCTACTAATTAATTGAAATATATGAGCAAAAAATAAACTATACAGCAGATCATGCCATAGCTTCAAAACATCCAAATGAGCCAATTAAGACACAAACTTACTGAAAGATATTGAAAAAGCCCATCCATTTGGGGAGGCCTGTAATATATGCCACCAGTTATGTATGAAGCCTGTCATACATGCATAACATTTCGAGAAATGACAACAGTCAATAAAATGTACTATGCAATACCAACTCATTAAGTGTGTGGGTGTGGGTGTGTGTTTAATTCAACTACCTGCTGAAGGAATGCAGAATTATTTGAACCAATATAACAAGAATCTACAGGAACCTGCATTGCAAAAATATTACACAAAAACTAGCTAACATAAAAAACACAAGCAATACTTCTGTGCTATTAGATAGACAAATATTGTTGAAATTTTGCTACCTA
Source organism: Cicer pinnatifidum (assembly GCA_037974775.1). Lineage (NCBI taxonomy): Eukaryota > Viridiplantae > Streptophyta > Magnoliopsida > Fabales > Fabaceae > Cicer > Cicer pinnatifidum. Next base: position 59,075,558 of record JBBPBR010000004.1, on the reverse strand, counting down.
ACAGTGTGCAGACAAGTAAAAGGTCAAAGTAGAGACCAATCAGAAAGGAACAAAGAAAGAAAAAGTGAAGATTCAGTACATACTGAAGAACGCTGAGCAGAGAATATTGCATTCATGATTGCCACGTACCTAAAAAGGATAGAAAGTGTGATTTGAAGTAAAAAGAAAATGCAGAAATTAAAAGTGTAAAATGTAAAGATTGTAAGGTAGGTACTGTTCTGGTCCATCAGTAGATCCTTGCAGACATAAAATCTGTACATAAATAATGAAATAAAAAAGTAAATATCCAAAATCTGTAAATTAGAAATGAAACAGTAAAAAAACGAAGCCAAAATAAGTTCACAAAAAATGAAGAACAGATCAAAATACTAACAAAATGTTGGTTTCTAAAAAAACAAAAAAACTGCTGACATATCAATTAAAAAACAAAATGATCAACCATATGAATGGATTTCCAGGAAGGCGTTTGGAAATCTCATGTTCCAGTTTAAATCAATTCAAAATCAACTAGATGTCAATAACCCTTCATAACTTGGAAATACCCAAATAAACTTAGACCACAGAACAGTTTCTAGAGGACTCTAAATCTTTATTTTTATTTGCTATCATAAACAAGAGAAAGTAAACAACCTATAGATGCAAGACTGAACACAGTATATAACATCAAATAATCTATGAATTCACAAACCCACGGCTAATAAGAAATATGTTCCAAACAACCAAAACACTACAATATCAACTTTCATTTGACACACTGAATCTGAACATCATTTTCACAACAGCCATTCGGCTCTTGTATCGCTATCAACCAAAAAGGTGACACATTAACATGAGAAAATACTAAAGTCAATCACATTTGATTAACATCTCGAATTGCAACTTATCACATTCAAGTGTAGTATAAAATTCCAAAAAGGTCATAGTCAATCATAACATCAATTTCATAATTAGGCAAGCGTATAAACACACCCGAGGCTGAGGATGCATCGGTCCTGAACGAAAAGCTCTCTGTATATCTGATAAGCAAATAAGGTCATACAAAAATCTCATAAATGCACTATATTACATATTCAAACTCAAAATCATTTATCATTCAATGTCAGCAACAACAACAACAAAAGTTCCCAATCACAAACAATTTTAAAAAAAAAAAAAAAAGACGAAAACCCTAACAGTTAAAACAATGTGTTATTGTTTTTAATTTCATTAACGAAAAGAAAAATCATACATCCAATTGCATGAGAAAAACGAATGAGCATAAAATGAAGCAGTGAAAAGGATACAACAGAGAGCCATGGACAATGATCCCGATAACAACGAAGAAGGAACTGTCACCGGTGCATGAGGCATGGTCAATTTCTGATCCCTAGCGAGGAATTCTTCGAGATTGTGTAGAAGATTGGAATAAAGCGCAGGCATTGTACCGTTTGTGGAAGCATGGTTCCTATTGGAAGTGGAATCGTAAATGTATCCACATGAATTGCATCCAGTGGCGATGACTACGAGTTGGTTAAGCTGGCCGAGAAGAAGTATTGAATTGAGAAAAGCGAGAACCTGAAAAAGGAAAATAAATAGAATCAAAATTGGAATAATCGATAACGAGAGTGTGTTGTTGTTGTTGATGGTTACTTGAGAGAGGAACTCGGAGAAGTGAAAGGGAAAAGTGGTCCAGAAGAAAGGGTTTGTGTCGAGTGTGACAACGAGAAGGCTGACGTCATCTGCAATGAAAGAAAGATGGATGAGTAATTAGTGTGGAAACGGAGATTGTGTATTGAGCGAGGGGGAGGGTATGATGAACCTGCGTAAAGTTTTGAAGGAGCAGAAGACATTGGTATCTGCTTTCACTTCAATGGCAGCAGACCACTGCACAAGGAAGGAGTAATAAGCAACGTAACACTAATCAAGGCCCAAATTCTCAATATGTAGTTCCAAACTATTTTCTCACAGATTAGTTAGGGAATTTTTTTTCTTTTATTAGAGTTATATATTATCATAAATTCACACATACCATATTTCGGTTTGAAATCTTAGAATTTAAGAATTCTTTAGTTATTTGTTTTATTGTGGAAAAAATGAATTCATTAATTAGTTAAATTTGCTACAATGCAAATAGGATAATCCTTAATTTAAATAGTGTCAATTGCGGAAAGAGACAATTGTGGTTCTCTTTACATGAGAAAATAAACAAGGGAGACACAATTTTGTGAGAGTCTTTAATAATTAGACTAAAGTGGGAGTTCTCACGGGATGAATTGAGGAGTGTTCGATAAGTGCTCAACAAATCTCCTTAGCAATGATACAACAAAAGCATAAGTCTGAAGTAAATTGAATGGTCAAACGAAACTTAAAAACTTATGTTGTATCGGAGAGTCTGGGAAGACATAAATTTTCCAAAAAGCAATCGTCAGAACAACATCATCATCGCCTTTAACAATAACACAACTTCTCCATATGCTCTGACTAGGGCTTGCAAGCATCTACATCATGAGTATTCAAAATGGGCTTGTATTATTCAACAACCTTCCACGCCTTGTAAGTGAGCTCTTAAGCACTTGTGTGTTTGCCTTCAAAACAAAGTTTGTTACGAGCACCATAACAAATAGACAAAATTAGTTCAGCTATATAAGTGAAATAATTAGAGATAATATTTTCAAGCCATTTAGTAAAAGAAGAGATAAAGCCAAACTTAATTTCCAGAAGGGAAGGGAACCAAACCTGGCGAGCCCACACATATTTTTTGAAAAACATGATCCATATTCTCCTTCTTCTCATTACATCTCGGGTACAAGAGTTAGTCAATATTCCTCTTTTGATAACGTTTCTTTAATATGAAGTTCATTATGAATCATTTTTCAAGCCAAATTAACATGTTTAAGAAAAGTCTTGATGTTCTACAATCTCGATCAAACAAATTTATATTTGGCATAGAAGTTTGGGTATATTTTAAATCATTCCAATGGTTGATACAAAGAAATGAACTTTTGACAAAGAATATACCCTCTTATTTGCATATTTTTTTTCACATAAATAAATTTACATTTTTTTTTAAAGAGAGGCTACAATCCAAAGAGTTAAAACTACAAATTAATTAAGTGGGGATAAAGAGACATCCATAGAATTATCAACAAGAATATGCAACACTTGAGGAGAGAGATTGTTATATACTTCTAGTGTCAAATCACATGTACACTATAGATTAGACACAACGTAAGTGCACCTATTTGACGCCCGATACACGTGATCAAAATTAACATCCCATGTAGAATCATAAAAGAGTCTTGATCATTGTCACAAGTCTCCAACCATTGGTGTTTCCTTCTCCTCCCACCAATGCTTCGAATCACCACATCTGAGTCTAGTTGCACCTCCAATTGTGTGATACTTTGACTTACATTTACCTTAAACATGAAAGTTTAAATATTCACTAACGTAAAGAAAACCTAAAACATTCATACTTTGTAAAGACAATTATTTTAATTAAGTTAGTTGGTGCGGCAAAAACAACATTTTCTTATGTTTTGTGGAACTAATGCATTCACATTGTTATGTATTTCAGTTATATTTGATCTCCATTTGGCAACTCTTTTATTGGCATAATTAAGTATAAGTTGGATCAGGAAATGAAACTCAATAATTTTCAGCTCCAAGAGGATGGAACTCATGCCTATAAACTTTGAAGATATAGTTTAATGTGTATGTTAGGTCAATATAGGCTGCCCAAATTACATAGCAATGACCACACAATACAATCACATGCGAGCAAGGCAATCTTAATGTTTGGAACTCTACACAGTAAGACCATCAGATATTTAAACTAACCTTGTATATCATTATGACGAAGAAAACACAAATTGACTATTCATATTTATAATAACCATCTACTTATTTCGTATTTGTACTACTCGATGTGAATCTTAGATAAATATACTTTAACACAACATTTTAAAATTGTTGGAGTGTGAAATGTGAGTTAGAAATTTCATATTGAATGAATTTTTTAGTATTTAGCAACATATAAGTGAAAGTGACTCATACATCTAGTGTCTTGTAATTTGAGGTGAAAATATAGTATTTAACCAACATGTGTGTTTGTTTTTAGTATAATGTGATTATTTTCAATATTCCTAAAAAAATTGATTGAAGTGTCATGTGTGAGTCAAAAATGAGATGATCTATAAAGATTCCATCTCGTGCAATCAAAATAGAAAAATTATAAACAATACAAAAATATATATGACACTTTTAGTCTTTTAAGTTTTTTTTTTTTTTAATATTACCTTGATCTGTTAAAATTTGTTTTGATCCCTTCAAATTGTTTATTTTCTATTTTAATCCCTTAAGATATAAAAATTAAATATTTTAATATTTAAATTACAAACATTACACACTTTAATTTTTTCTAACCGTTTCTAATATGGTAGCTCAAGGGACAAAAAGTGTGTAATTGTAACATGAAGGACCAAAATCTTTACTGATTATACTTACGGGACAAAAGTGGAACAATTTGATGTACCAAATTGTTTAACGTTTTTAATTTAACAAACTAAAATGAAACAAATAAAACTTAAAAGAATCAAAATAAATCCTAAAAATAAGCCTATTAATATCAAAAAGAGGAAAATATAACTCAATCTTTTTACATCCACCACCAAACTAGATCGAGAAAACTCTACACAATATTAGCCTCTTTCATTTTCTAGACACCCAAAAAACGAATATAGCTTTATAATTAAAAAAAATAAACTGGAACGAAAGGTCGAGGCTAATATAACATCCTTCATGAACATTTGCATTAGATTGACAGAGCAACAGAAATTTGTTATTAAGTAATAAAGCTATTTAAGATTTGACAAAAACCAAGAAAATCATTCAACGGCCAAAACTAGCATTAGAAAAAGGAAGAAATAGAACAGAAGAACACATTTGAGAAACATGTATGATTACAAAGTGTACACAATGGCGCCACCATCAATATCTTGGAACTTCTATGAATGATTGATAACAGATTATACAGCTACAATTACTGTCACTGGATGAACAAAATAGTTCAGCAAAGCACCAAGTAACAAAAGGTTAAACGTAAAATTAAACCCGAAATCCCGTAGTTTTCTAGATTCACAAAGAGTTCAAGAGTACAAATGAATATGAGCAACTACAATAGTTAGGAGGGCTTGTGATAAAGACATAAATTAAACCCACCATAAAATTGAGAAGATTACAATGCCACAGGGATCATCAACTTGACGAGTAATAACACGAGCGCAGGCGTCAATGTTGGTAATGGCTTCACCAAGGAGGATGCAGCAGACGCGCCAGAAGAAATCCCACTAATAGGGCCATTTGCAGGAGTAAATCCTGAAACCCCTGTTGAAGGCACCACCGAGGATATGGGTGATCTCCCACCAGTTCCGTCTGACTGCGATGATGGTGATGGTGCCGGTGCAAATTCTGATTCCTTCTCAACAGATGTAGGTGGGGCGATAAGAGGAGGGAATTCCTGTTGCCCTGCAGCATCATTTAAAATACATTTAGCCCTTCGAAGGCATAACCGAAAATGCAACTTATCAACATTATTTTTTACGGGATTTCGGGAAGAAAGGGCAGATCAAATTGGGAACATCAGTTGCTGTATCATACCACAAATAGAAAAATTATGATCACATTTTTACACAATACCAAATTTGGATTATAATGCCATCTATGATACATATTGCTATTTTTCCTGGATCCTTACATCACTTAAATCTGCATTATAATGCTACTTGATAGAAAATCTCACTCACTCTAGTTTCCAAAATTAAAGACCTGTGACACTCTGAGTTGACACAAGTTGCTATCATAACGAAATTTTAGATATTCAAAGCATCATCTATTTAGAATAACTCATGTTCAAGTAGCTGAATAGAAGATCTAGTGGTATTGAATCTGGCCACCTAATGCAAATTGGGTCAGCTGGCATCTCAGAAGATGATAATTCCGAGTGAAAAGTAAAAAAATGATTAATTTAACAGTCAAGAATGCCATTATGCAATGTATTAGAGAGCTTTTATCCCTGAAACGTGTGTGTGTGTGTATAAATATATATATATATATATATATATATATATATATATATATATATATATATATATATATATGGCTGCAGCACACTAACCTGGACATCGAGGCTGAAGAGATGGGTTCAACCTGCAGGGAGGCAAGAAATACCAAACGAGCTTTAATTCAAAGTCGAGTCCGACAAAATATACATTACTAAAATGTCTCAATGACAAAAGCAGGAAAGAAGTGGCTAAACATACGTTGTCGCTATGGTGCCATTAACAATACCATCATAACTACAAGAAGTCACATTGCAACCACCACCAGTCTGTTGCACGGTAACATTCCCAAGCATAAGATTGCTGTTTTTACATTGCATGCTTGAGCAAGAAACAGCTAGAGAAGCCGGCATACAGTACAAACTGCAGAGAAAGTAACAAACCCAAATACACCAATAAGTCACATAGTCTTCTCAATCTCAATAAGAGTCCGTTCAACACACATCAAAATGGAGCAAAAATTTCATATATCAATCTATCATTAAAAAAATAAACTAAATTGAAAACTTAACCCTGAATTTTTCACCTACATTTTCAAACATTTTCCTCAAACTTAAATGACCCCACAAGAGAATCTAGATTAATGTATAATGAGAGTAAGGTATGGATTACAAACATAAAAAAGAAAAAGATGCTTATTAGAGAGTACTAGTTACTTTAAGTTTCGGGGTCCACAGCTACATTGCACACAATGTCCTGCTGTAATTGCATAACTTCCATTAGGTACAAGCAAGCCAAAATCAGAAGCATATTTCGGAAAATTTGAAGCGCAAGCTGCAAAAATTAACAACAAATATCATCAATTAAATAGCATCATCACATTCACACCATAAACAATTAAACTCAATAAAACTAATTATAGAAAGTACAACCAAAAAAAAAAACAGAATTTGAAAAGATTATACCCGGAATAGGAATAGCAATGATATCACCATCAGAAATAGCAGTAGTTCCCATAGCATTAACATTCATCAAATCAGTGAGAGTAGTGAAATACCTAGCGGCAATAGAAGCCAAACTATCAAGTGGTTGAACAACATAAGAGAGATAAATTGCAGGCAAAGAGTTATCAGAACCATTGAAGCAAGTACAAGGAAGAGGAACAACAAGGTTCTGTCCAACATCAAGAACAGAAGGATCGTTTATAGAATTAGCTTCTTTTAGTTGGTCAGAAGAAACCAAACCACCGTAGACAGAGTCAGCAATGGTGGAAAGAGTATCGGAAGGACGTATTTTGTAGTTTGTGGAAACGGATTTACGAATTCCATCGACGCAGGAGCAAGAGATTGGGATTTTGAGGTAGAGTTTTGAAGGGAGAATGTGGTGTTCAACGTCGGGGTAAGAGATGTCGATGGCATTGGCGGTCAGGAGAGAGATTGGGTCGATTTGGAAGAGGGAAGATACTTCGGAGACTTTAAGGTCGGTGTAGAGAGTGTAACCTAGTAATGCGTTGCATGTGTCGGAGTTAGTGCATGGTTCTATGGTTGATTTAGAGGTTACGGTTAGTAAAGCTTGGAAGAGTAAGAAGAGGGAGAGTGTGGTTTTATGCATTGTTAATGTTAGGTACGTTTCGATTGTGAGAGAAGGAGAGGGTTTTAGGGTTTTTTAGTTGTTTCTCCCTCTCTCAGAAGTAGAAGAAGAACGGAGGGGGAGAGAGAGAGAGAGAGAGAGAGGTGTTGTGTTGTGTTGGGGAGAGGAAAAGGAAAGTATAAGTTTGAAAGAGAGAGAGGAAAAGGGAAGTAGTAGAAAACAGGTGTGTTGCAATTGCATTTGCATATGGGAAGAATTGAATAGGACGAGTAGAGCCATAAAACTGGTCACCTAGTCAGATCCTCGATCAACGTTACTTGCCTAGCTGGACTGTCTTGTCCCTATGTCTGTTCGAATTATTCATTTTTTTATCTTTCTATTCTTAATTGTATTTTGGTAATCTGATTTTTTAATTATGTAATTTTAATCTTTTTATTTTAAAACCAATAATTGACTCTTTATATTTATTTCATTTTTTTATTTTAAAGTTATTTATATATTTTTCTTCAATTTTGCGAGGATGAGTATGTCTAAATATATTTTAATAGTGATATAAGTATTTTTTAAAATTAAAAAGAAAATAAAAAAGCATAAAATTGTTTAGAAAAAAAAATGTGTTAATCCTTTCATTTTTCTTCTTCTTCCTCGTCTCATTTATTGAAAACTATTAAATTGGTAAGAAAAATTGTTAAAGAAAAATATTATCTCTAATCCTCGTTCTTCTTTATCTCTCATTCATGTGAGTTCCTCCTCCATAGTAACAATGTATGCAAATCATTTTATCATGTGTTTTAAATTAATTTTTACATTGACGAGTATCATATCTTTGAAATTGTGTCTCACGCGATCGAGTAGCACTGGTTTAACATGTCCAACGGGCTAAACATAACTAGGTCGATAAAACCCGATATGTGAGCTTTATAGATCGAGTTCAGTTGCTCAAACTCGTATTCAATTCATAAATTGAAAGTCGCATTGGGTGGTTGTGTGAAAATAATGAATTCGGTCGTGGGTTTTGTTCCTATGCATTACAAGGTATCCAATTTTTGGAAGGCTAAGTGGTGGTGATGAGTAATGAGTTTGTGAAGGAGTGACCATCATGAGAGTAGTGTTGGGGAGCGTGAATATGAGGAGGGTTATGAAAAGTAGAAGTGCAAATGTTTATATTATGGTAAAAAGTTCAATTGAAAATTAGAATACACAAACAAAACAATAAATGGGATTAAAAAAATGATAAAGGTGAATGCATTAGGGATTTTTTTTCTAACAATTTTCAATTTTTTTTAAAAAGCTTAAATCCACAATAGAATTTTGGAAAACACTTAGACACGTCGCGTCATTAAAATTGATCACGTCGACGCAAATTTAAGAGATAATATATAAAGATCGTAAAAACATAAATACTATAAATGTAAATGGTCAAGATCTTTATTTTTAAATTAGATGATCAAATCACACAGTTGATAAACTAAAAGGACCAAAAATAAAATTAAGCATTTTTTATGAAAAGAAAAATTAAATTTTAAAATTAAACCAGATAAATAGTATAGTTTACATCATACATAAGAATAAAGCTTAAAGTAGAAAATGAAAAAATTGACAGTAGCTCACACCATTAATGTGAATTCCAAAACTTGGCACCTTGATTTTCTTTCACATCATTTCTATCAAGATGTGGTAACAAAGATTTGGAATATGCCTTTATTTCAAGAAAATTTAAGTGTAATATTGATGTGCCATTTCAAGTGAATCTAGGCATGTGTTTCATTCTATTTATTCAAATTCTCATGTTGAGTTTATTCGAAGGGAAGCAAATGAAGTTGATGTCGATCGCACACTAAATGAAGTTGCTCGCACACTAGCTCGAACAACTCTATTTTTAGCTATCTTCTAACTCATGATTGATATATTTACATTTTATTTATCACATTATTATAAATGAAATGCTATAAACTTATTTGCATAACAACAAAATTTGCTAACTTTAGATACTGTTTTGACATATTTTTTTTAAGGGAGAAAGTTAACTTTAAAATAAAAACTTAAGAAAAAAAAGTAGCAATTGTTGCTTTTTTACAACTAAAAAGTGATGGAATTTTAGTTAAATAAAACAAAGTACATAAAATTTGTAAAAAATATCTCATACGGAATTACTCTTTAAAAAACACTTTATATATTTTTTTATACAAAAAATATGTTTTTTTTAATTATTATTATTTTAAAATATTGTTATATTTTCAAAATATTTTTATTTAATAATTTTTATTTTGTCTTTGACATAACTGTAGTTTAATATTGTCTTATTAATAGAGGCGTATAAATAATGAATTAGGTCAGACTGTAGAGGTCCTTCATCCGATTATAGCAACAGATTAAATAAAATTTTTAGATTCAAATATAATTTTCAATCCGATAATTCAATGAGTTACGAGTTTAATAAAAACGAAATAATAAAAAGCAAGAATAAATTAATCACAAGACAAGTTACTAAATAGTAAAACCTAAACATGTATTTTTGGAAAAAATAATGAACAAGTAACTCATAATAAGAATATACTTGTACAACATATCACCAAAATTTTGAATCAACAATTCACTAAAGAGTTAATCACCAATTTACTAAATAGTGGCATTGTCTTACAACTCATTCAACAATTCACCAAATTATTCCAAACTTTAGGATAGAAAGTAGTGTAAAACTATTTTATTTTTAAAGGAGAATGAAAGTTAACCTATGAATAAAAGTATAAAACGAATGAGCGAAAAATAACACCGCATATCTTCTAAAACTTTTGAAATGAGATCGAAAATAAAAAAATCAACCCAAATCCTATCTCTAGATATTGATCTCGTTTTGTTTCCAATTTTAAAATTAGAGTTACCGTTTATGAATCATGACGAATTTATCGAGGCGGAATGAGTTTTGTACATCCAACCTTAATTGTTGGGTTAGGAGTTCCAAGATAAAGGGATGTTTTCGCATTATTGAAATTTGCTTTTATGATTTGTAGACAACCCTTTCTACCCCACATTTTAAGCTATATTGGTTGTTATGGTACGGGTATAGATTTATTGTTGTCTTCACATTCATATGCAAAATATATTGACATGACATGGCTGTATTCTTTTCTACTTTTGTAGTTTTATTTTATTGTTTTGGGTACATTACACAAAGCGAGTTATTTTTGTATAGTCAAAAATTAAATATACAGTGTTTAGATTTATACATAAATACTAAATAGACACTTTTTTGAACTTCAATCAAGGATAAAATAAATTTTGTTATTATTATTAAAAAAAAATGTTTGTCCTTGTGTGTCTCTGCGCACTATATATTTAATCCGTGGCCATGCCAAACTTACTCAACACGAAGATAGTGTACATTTAGCCCCGTGTCTACACTTTACAGCTCAACTTTCTACATATCATCACAATTAATTTCTTGCAACATTTATGCTTTTTAGAAGTTTATTATCCTCTATTTGTTCATCTCTTTTAGGCATATCGGCAATCAATATCACTTATTATCCTCTATTTGAAAGCAGTGCCAAGCCTAAATTGTTGAAGAGGCCAAAATACAGATACAAATTTACAAATATATATCAAATAGATGTATAGATCCTAAAATAAACTGTCTTTTGACTATCTTTTTTAGGAAGTCTTTTCTCTCTTTTAAACTAGAGAATGTTAGGTTTGATTTTGAAAAAATTGTTAATAAACACTTGTTAAATAGTCAAATATAAAAATATTTAAGTTAAAATTTATTGAAATACGTGTTTTTCACTTTTTAAAAACTTCGTGGCATGATTAGAATTTGTTGGAAGTGAAAAATATTAAACTAATGAAAACTAATTGTTGCAGTGTAAGTTATTTTTAAAATAAATATGTATAAAACAAGAATTAAGAAATAAAACATCGATGACAATATAATATTTAATTTTTTTTATCGACATGAAATCTGACATATTAATAAATTTAAATAATGATTTTAATAAAAATATTTTAAATTTAATTTATATACATTTTCAGTGTAATTTTTTTTACATTATTAATAAATAATAAATATTATATTATTAAATATTTAACTTTTATATAATTATTTTGAAAGCCATACAAATAAATTATTATGATTAATTAACTTATAAATTTTTTCAATGACAATGTATAAAAATTTACTTTATTTTTTCTTTGATTTTTTGTATTTTGAATATACACATAAATACCCTAAAATAAAATAGAAAATAATAATATTTACTTAAAATTTTAAAAATTCAAATTTAATTTTTTTTATCTTAAAACTAATAGATTTTAATATTTAAAAGTCATAAAATATTATTTTTCATAAAAATTTATATTTTAAATATCTTTAACGTTTGTCTCAGAAAAAAAAAAAAGACTTTAAGAGTATGAATTTACAAATTAAAAAAAAAAAAAAAGGAAAATCACATATAGCCTATGGCGGGAACGAAACCGCATTCCCTCCAAATGTTTCTCACGCCAACTTCAACTCATAATCAGTCTCCTGTTTTCTCCCTCCACCATTAACCCCAATTTCCAAAACCCTAATCCATTAATTGAACAATTTCACTTCTACGTAATGGCCGGTCCCGTCACGGAGTTCAGTCCCTCCGGCAATGCTGCCCCACCGCCAGGCCGTAGTGTCCGCCGGAGATTGGTCCAATCGACTCTCTTCCCTCACAAGCCACCAGAACCCCGCAACAAACCGGAGGAAAACACCGACAGTGGTGACGAACAAGACGAGGATTATTGCGATACGAAGAATCGCAGGAAGAGAAAATCCAAAGCAAAAGTTACTCCCGTAGCAAAAGGTTCCAAGGTTCGCGATATTCTATATTCGTTTCTTTCTATATTTCACATTTCAATTTTTAATTCCATCATAGAGTTATGCCAGCTAGGAGTTAGGACATTAAATTCATACAGTATTTCATTTGAATTTAGTTTTTATCTTCGTGTATAGAGTGCCACACCAAAGAAAAATGCATCTGCTAATGGAATTATGGCGTCAACTTCACGGAATGTTTTGGCTGATTTGGATAAGGTTGTTACATCCGTGCCTGATTTGCGGTTAGAGGCAAAATTGTCAGCTGAGGTTAGTGTTGATCGGTTATGCATTGTCTGTGTTTGCTATACACAGCTATCGTAAGGACTAGGGTTATTGTTGAATTTTATGATTTGAATTGTGTGAATTAGCAACATATGATAAACCTTTGCATGCTGTCATTGTAATTTACTGAAGATTTCAGCCTGAAACTTTCATTAACATAGCTTGACTTTGATACTTAGCTACTACCTAACAATCTGCGACTCTTTTGCGTTTGTTTCTTTTGTTTATTGGTCAGGAAAATTCCAGGATGTTTGCTGGAAGGCAAGTACATCCATTTTTTTCATCGTTGAAAGCAGGGAAGAAAGTTCAGGAGCTGTCTGAATCAGGAAGTAATTTCTTCAAAGCTAAGAATGAGGATGAAAGTATTACCTGTGGTCCTATTCATGTATTTGAAAATATCAAGGTATGGTACTTATGATTCTTTCTATTTCCTATTTCCTATTTGCTTTGCTTTGCTTTGATGTGATCAAAAGCAGGTAATGTATATGTACTTGATCTCTGGGTTTTGAATTCTATAATATCACATTTTTTCATTCAGGTGTAAAATTTATGAATGCAGGATGACACCTCATCCCTTGACTGGAGAAACTGGACATTTTTGGGAAATACCACCTATGTAAGTTGCGGTTTAGAAAGTTCAAATTCATCTGTTTCGGAGGGTTCTGTTGGATGCTTAAATTTTGATAAGATTCGTGGTACTTTGGATCCACTGGGGGATTCAAGTTTTCAGAATGCCTCAACTTCTTTGGATAGATATTCTATATGTCCAGAAAATCTGTCAGAAACATCACGGACAAATTCAACTTTACCAGAGGATCAAATAATAAGTGCTCAGATGCCAAAAGATGCCAAAATGGTATATAATTTGTTGTTCTATTTTTAATTTTTTCAATGCATGCCTCATATACATAACTGTGGTGTGTAGTGGAAGCTAGTTCAGAGGGGCAATATATACTTTTACCTAAGTCATCTTTCTTTATTTGTTAACTATTGACCAAAACGTTTTTAGGTCTCGGAGGTGGATGAATTTGTTACCTTTTCTGGACAAGCTGACTATTTTCGAAAGTCACATTCAGAGCCGCTGAATAGATTTCTTCAAGAAAGGTAAATGCATGCCTGAATCAGGCAACAGCAACATAGTCATGGGAATAACATCTGTTCATTTGACCATCGTAATTATACATTTATTCTTTCAATTTTATTTATTTAGATCATTTGCTAATGCTTATGGGTAGGTAATACCTTCTGTTGAAAGTTTTCTCTTCAATCTTATATAATTCGGGTGAAGTATGGGGAAGTTTTCTGTAAATGATAAGGTGAAGAGATGGATGTTTTTTTCATTAAATTCCCAAATATTAAATAAATGATATCAGGGTAAATAAATGTTTTTGTGTAGTCAATTTCACCATTTTCTGTGCAAGCCTATGGAAACAATAAAACAGTAAAAATAAGATGATATTTTTATAGTTAAAATTGAAAACATAACATGATTATCTCTTTATTAAATCTGGTCGATTCTTCCCTTTATCTCATCTACTAGTTAGTTCAAAGTGTGATTATTATTAAAGTAATTGTCGGGATCTTACAGGATGAGTTTTACGCTTGTTCCATGCAAATCCCAAATTGCTATTGTATTGGAATAAATCTTTTAGCATAATTTTATGAAATGGTATGAAATTTCCCAACTCTTATATTTTCAATTGTGTTGAAATAAACCCTTCTGTACTACTGCTAGGTCTGTAAAATGCACTCAAGAAATTGGCATGGTTTTGAAATACTAGAAAGTGGTGCAACTGTTTCACTCAGTTCATTCATCTTACCGTTGTAGCCAGAAAACAGTTTCATGGATCGCAATTACGCGACTCTTATGTCTAGAAAAAATGTATGCTCTTACTGATGGGTTGTGCCATGCTTGTTGGTGTTGATATCTTGATAGTCAGCTTTTCCTGATGACAACAATTTATCTCTGTCACCCTCATTTTCTTTTCTCTCTTAGCATGCTTAAGCATGGTCTGATGTACATGGGTTTGATGGGTAGTTCAGGGTTCAGAAGTGGAATATATTAATAAATAAAGATAATATACTTGTACTCTGTTGGTCTTCTAATGAGTGTGGCTTCATTCTTTATCGCAGTAAGCTATAGGCTTGACAGTGATTTTTTTCCCCTGAGTGTATTTTCCTTGTATTCTATGTTGCAGTATGAGGTCATACTACGTTGGTTGTGAAGATAAGGCACAAAGCAGCTTATGGACGTACAAATACAAGCCAACTAAGGCCGTTGAGGTCAGTGTTTTTAATCAATCTTGCATTTTTTTTTTTAAATTTTCATGGTCCTAAATTCTGCTTTCTTGTTTCATGATTATTTCATTGCAGGTATGTGGTAACGACAAAGCTGTGAATTTCTTGAGTGACTGGCTACATCAGTGGCATGAAAGACGTTACAAACCCAGGAAGGAAACATCTAATAGAAATACAAGGGTCATGCCAAATGATGATGATGATTTTATCTGTTTTGACAGTGACTATGATTCGGAAGATATGAATGAAGAGGATTCCCTGCAGAATGTTCTTTTAATTACAGGGCCAATAGGGGTGTGTGAAATTTTACTTTGTCAAAACTGTGGCATGCACTTCATTACATGAATTGCCTCCTATGTTGGTCATTTATGCATCTGTTGAAGGAAACCATTGTTCAGTAATATAATTGTCAGTTTCTGAAAACAGTATTAAAATATTGGAGTAGTTTCAGGAAAAGAACCAGATCTTGAGATTAAAGAACCTTTAGATAGAGATTTCTGTCAACTCAAACAAATAGTTGATGCTCAATTGAAAAAAGGGTCAATCCATGTGGAAGTAGCATACACAAGATCAAACAAAGGGAAAAAAATAAATAAATAACCATAGAACATTGAGTCATTTGAATTATACCAATATACTTTAATGACTGCACATGATATGGGGAATGAAATTTTATTGATTCTTAACGAAGAAAGACTGGCTATTCTTTATTTTTTCACTCAAGGACCATGAAAAAACACTTAGTCTAGTTTCTTGTGCCGCCTTTTACAAAACCATGTCAATAATATAGAGGCCCATGCTGTTGAATTTCTCTGTGGTTTATTGAATCCTAGGTAGCAAAACTACATTTACACTTTGTACCATTTATACTGTGTATGGGTCGTCGCTTATGAATGCCCTTTCCTTCTTCCAAGGTTATTTTGCCATCACTCCGTTTGTAGTTTATTGTTATTTACCATTTGGCTAGAGTGGATACTTTTTAGTATAAACATTTTGTACTCATATTGGTAGCTAAGGTACAAGTCTATAATTTTGTAGAGTGGCAAGTCTGCAGCCGTCTATGCTTGTGCCAAAGAGCAAGGGTTTGATATATTAGAGGTATGACCAGTGATTGATATATTTTGGCTATTTAAGTATTTATGCCTTAACCAATACACTTTTGTAATGATATTCATCGATCCTATACATTCTGTAAATAGTCACCTCAACTTTTTAAAAGCATTGCTGAAGATTAAGCATATTAATTTATTAGCATGATTTGGATTTAGTCTGATGCATTATGTAGTTTGCTCTCTTCTTTGAACTTGGTTTAAGATTGTCGTTTTCTGCCCATTGTGAAGAATGGTAATCTGAAACATTGCTTTTCGTCATAGTGAAGAAAAAGCATTGAGAAGTTATGGTTGAAAATGTTACTTGTATTGTCTAGTTACTGGCCCAGTCCTCACCTCAGTAGGAAGTTGTTATTACAAACAGCTGTGTCTCTGCACAGTGCATTCACCTTCAAACACCTGTCAACTTCTTATGTTTTAGAATATCTACCAGTGGTTACAGCATTTATTTTCATGTCTTTTTAATCATGAATATAAATTTAATGGAGTTTATGGCTTGTTTGCCTCAACAGCTCAATGCATCGGATTGTAGAAACGGAACTGTTGTCAAGCAGTATTTTGGAGATACTCTTAGTTCACATGGGTTCAAAAGGTTTGTTAATTTGTGCTGTCTATGCTTGCTTGCTGATGACTTCATGTTAGAGATATGTATATACATAAAAACTCTTCAGTGTTTTAATCTTATAGCTTAGGCTTCAGGGCTAGTTAGTTCAAACATGGCGGGTGGGGTTATGCTAGTATGCACCATGTGTCAAGTTTGAAGGACACTTGTGGGAGCGTTTTAGAGATATGATGTAAAAACCATTTATGAATCTTCACCTAACAGTTTAAGCTTTAGAGATTGTTGGTCTATGACATTTTCAATCTCCTGGAGCTGAGGAATTATAACCAACTGTACTTGCCTTATATTATACACACCTTCACTTCTCTGCAATATTTTGTTGGAAGTAACATTTCATATTTCACAGGCAATCATTACTTCCATGAACATAAGAAATTGAGAATGTAGATCCCATTTTACAAATAAATAAACAAGAATGAACATAAGAAATCATTACTTCTCTGTTTGTTGTCTCTCTGCCACTAGTTGGAGATTTATAAGCTACATTACTGTGATCGCCTAAAGGGTGCGCTAGATAACAAAATTTATTTCTTAACGAAGCGGAAAGGATTTATCAAACAAGTATGAACTAAGCATGAAGAAAAGGTGCTGTAGTTCCTAGATGTCTTAACTTATAAGCTTTTGATGTGGGGATGGGTTGGGTATCCCCCTTCAATCTTCACTGAGATATAGAAAAATAAAATTGTAGGTTTAGGTGAAATAAGAGTGTTGCACTTCAACCTTTGACCGGTTCGATGACACAGAGGATCCAATATGCGACTCCACCCGGTTACACCATCGGTTCCCGGCTGGACCGGCCAGTACGAGTCGGTTTTTACAACACTGCTGTGTACCTTGATTCAATCTAATTTTTAGTCTAATCATGGTATTCATTATAAGAAGCTTTTCTGTGAACATATTCTGTGATAATTTATCTTAGTTGATGTTAATATGTAGGTCATCAGACCACACTGTGAGCTCACAGAAGATGACTACAAAGTTGCCCCCAGCTCCTGCTTTGGTTAATGGTAAAGCTGCTGATGAGGTGAATGATGAAGTAGTTGAACTGATAACCGTATCTGATGATGAAGCTCATAGCCCTGGTGGAACATCACAAAAGTTACTTGGCAAGAATAATGTTGTTGCATGTGATAAAGTCCAAACTTTAATCCTGGTTGAGGATGTGGACATCCTTTTTCCTGAGGACCGTGGATGTATTGCTGCCATACAACAAATTGCAGAGACAGCAAGGGGGCCAATCATATTGACCAGCAATAGTAAGATTACTAGTTACAAGAAATGTATTGTTGCTCAAGATATATCTTTTATTATTCATATTTATGAAGATGTATTGTTATATAGGTGATGATCCTGGCCTGCCAGATAATTTTGATATGCTTCATGTTTCATTCTTATTGCCATCGCCAAAGGAGTTGCTTTGCCATTTGTACTCTGTATGTGCTCGAGGACTTTCCTCCCTCAAAAGTAATAAAGAAAAATTGTTGCCCAAATTTATATTAATATTATATATTATATGAATGACCTACAGGTTTGTCTCACTGAAGGAGCTGACATCCATCCTCTTTTACTGGAGAAGTTTATGCAGTCCTGTGATGGAGATATCCGAAAAACCATTATGCATCTTCAGTTCTGGTTGCAGAGTAAAATATTTAGAAAAGGTGTGTTACACAACATACTGTTATTCACGGTATTGGACGCATGCATGTGTATCGATGTTCAATTAAGACCAGTTATTGTTAATTCATATGTTCAATTAAGACCAATTGTTAATTCATATGTTCAATTAAGACCATTTATTGTTATTCACGTCCGTGTCGTCCTTCCTATTGCCATGATAAGAATTAGTTTCTAGATCAGCATCAACATGTATCCACCCCATATCCTCACTATGGTCTTGCTCTTTCTTTTGTCCTTTGTTGGTATATGGTGATGTTCAATTAAGACCAGTTATTGTTATTTCATATGTTCAATTAAGACCATTTATTGTTATTCACGTTCTTGTCGTCCTTTCTATTGCCATGATGAGAATTAGTTTCTAGATCAGAATCACCATGTATCTACCAAATATCCTCATTTTGGTCTTGCTCTTTCTTTTGTCCTTTGTTGGTACATGCTGAAGTTGATTTTGGTTTCCTCTTGGTTTTAAGAAGTGCAAAGTGTTCAGGAAAGTGTTAAAGTAATGATGTAAATAATTTTTTTAGTCATAGTATTAGTATAATACACTGTTAGGATCAGAGCTATTTACTCCATAAATCTGCTAGTAAATATGCGTTTTCTCCTTTACCTTCTCTCTTCCTTTTTCATTCAGTTTTGACTCCATTTGGCATTAGAATATTTTACCTAAGATGCAATCAGAAGTTTTTTATTGGACAAAGATGGAATCAGAAGTTAACAACTTTAAAAGCTTTTGTTATGATGTTTGTGCTTGGGGAATTAATTTTGAAATATATTATTCTTTTCAATCCCCTTTATCTTATTACCATTGTAGACTTAAAAAACCTTATGGATGCCCCCCTTTTTTGTGCAGCAGATGGAAAAGCACAAACAGGCTATGGCTCACTTCCATTTGATCTTGAGGTTGGTCATCAGATACTACCAAAGATAATGCCGTGGGGTTTCCCTTCAGAGATATCTGAACTAGTTGAGAATGAATTCGTCAAATCCGTAAATGTAATGGAAGAGAATTCCAGTTTGCAAGAGTTAGTTGAAGAAAAGCCTCTTCACATAAACAAAAGGCAAAATGATTTAGATGAGCAGTGTATGGAAACTGATTATATAAAAGCCAAGAAGGTGGAGATGATTAAGAGAAATGGGTCAATAGCAGATTACTATGAGCTTGAAATTCAATACAGACCCATTTCTGAGTTTTCCAATTCTTCTGGATTGCCTGTAGCATCCTACCTGCAAAATAGTCGACGGAAACTTGTAGTAATGTCCTCTGATTCTGAGGATGAGGACTCAAATATTCGACACCCTCTAGACACAGATGATGAAGCTAACAAGAGACATTCCTTCAAAGAAAATAATGAATGTGCCTCTGAGCTTCAGTTGAATGATAACTGCCCCAGCACATCTGTTCGTAAACTGGTTTGTTCTGAATTGGCGGATTCAGATGAGGAGCATGTTAAATATTCAGAAACAGCTGATGTTACATGCATAAATGAGACATCTAAATCATTAGATATATCCTGTGTACCAGAATCAACATTTGTTCCTGAGACTACAATTGAAGATGGAACAGAGACAATGTCTGGAGCGGTGTCTTCTTGCCATGCTCTAGAAGTTTCTATAAATAATGAGTTGAAACCATTCACTTCAAGTGTTCGCAGGCGTTCAGCAAAACTGTCACAAAATTCAGATATGTTGATGGATACTGAAATGCCAGATTATTCTCCAAAAGAGGCTTTGCAAGATTTTATAGATCAAAATATGGAAACTACAACTATCAAAGTGATGGATGAGTGCAGTCGCGTAGATTTCAAGCTAAAGTCAACATTTGTTGAGTCAAGTCCATCTATGGAGACAGATTTGGTACAGAATTTGTGGAAAAAACTTCGTCAAATGGATTTAAGACAGCATGCTATCTCAGAACAGCTAGGTACTTCTCAAGTTGTTAAACTTGCTAGTGGGATGAGCAATCTAATTTCAGAAGCTGATTTGTTTCACAATTACCAACATAAATGTGTATGTGCCTTTTATATCTGAAATCCTGTGAAAATTCCCTGTCTTTTGATGTCTTTCAATTAATTATGACAATACACAATTTTGTAGGATATTTTGGGGCCCCAAATGTTCGCATCTAATGAAGCTACATCTAATTGGTACAATGAGGAAACGATGATGTCGACCGCTGCTGTGCATGGATTTTGTTTTTATGCTAAACAAATAGCCGATGTTGGATCAAAGTTGGGTTGTGTGAACAGGATTGATTTAACTTCTGAGATGTTGGCTTCCACAACTAACACTATGGCATTGGGGAAATTATCCAGACAGGGTCTCACCAAAAGCACAGTTATTTATACTGGGAAGGAATTAGAGTTGAACAGCCCAATAAATAATTTGAAGAAGAGGTATATAGCCTTCCTTTATTTCACTATGGTTAAGTACACAATTGTACTTGTGAGTCTTGTGACACTTTTTCTGGTACTTTTTTTTTTCTTGTTTCTTTTATTTTTACTATTTTCTGGGCATGTATTGATGTCAAACCTTATTTTGGGAACCTGTAATACAGTGAAAATAAAGCATCTGTGTTCGAGGTTGTCCAATCCATTGTTCCTGCGAGAATATCCTTGGCACTGAAAGGTGATATCTTCAATGAATATCTATCTTCATTGCGCCAAATTTCAAGGTCAGAAGCAGTCCGTGTTTCGCAAGGTGTTGAAAAGAAGAGAAGAGGAAGGTATGTGTTAAGCTAATTCGGTTTTTTTCAGCCTTTTGATTGCAATAAGTTATCCTGATATCCTTGAGTAATTTCTCAACCACATGGTATTTTAACTCAGGTCGCGGGGTTCTCAACATTATTTGAGCAGATGTACAATGTTATCTCCTGAAGATATAACGTTGGTCAGTGATGGTGATTTGTACAGAAAAATCTCTTCAGAATATACAACTAACTTGGAAAGTAAACTATTATAGCATAGGTTTAGGTTTAATAATACAGCTATTGGTTCTCTGATATAGCATCGGTGAATGGCTGCTATAAGCAACTACAAGAACGCCCCTATGATTGTCATAGGTTAAGCATGTTTGAAAAACTCAAAATACGCTGTCAACAGCCATATAGAAGCTTTGATTTGTAGCTTCATAATACGGTGAGGGGACGAGATTGTAAATTAAATATAGGAGCAGTGGTTGATAAAAAGTCCAGGAGTAGGCATTGACTTAATTCTTAAAATGATTTGCTAATCATCTTTTTGTAAAGGTAAATCATAAATGAGTTATTATCTCTGTATGCACGAACGTTGTTGTTCTTGGCTGTTTCATGTTTATGAAACAGTACAACAAAATAACGTCGCTCAAGTGATTGAGTTCCAAGGCTGTGTTGTTAAATCACATTTAATCAATTTATATGTATAGTCAGTCAATTGGTACAAGAATTTTGAATTTAAATCCAAATTATAGCTTACGCAAGCAGGTGCTAACATGTGACAACTCTAATTGGCTTAGTTTTATCTATTAAGTTTCTTTTTATCATTAATTAATTAAACTATTTATCTTTTAAGTTGCTTTAATCATTAATTAAATTATTTTAAAAAGTAAACAGCATAAATTTCTTAACAGTTTAAGTTGAATATTTTCCTAATATATCTGATTTTTCATGATTCGTGAATATTTTTTATTTTACAGTGGCCTCTTTAATAATTTTTTGTTTCATTTAAGTTATTTGTTATATTTTTTTCCTTTGTCACATGCACTTTCTTTGAGTCTTAATGAACTTAAAGCGGCTACATAACACAAGTTAAGTGAAAAACGAAATTGCTTGCATATGGAAATTTTCTTTTTAGTTGTTAGAAGCTTACAATTTATTGTACCAAAGAAAACCCTTACAATTTAAAAGTCACAATAATTTAGATATTTATTTATTCAAATTAAAATAGTACATAAATCAAAAGCAACACAAATATAAATTTACTAAAATTGAAAATAATAAATTTATAAACAAATTTAAATTATTTAAATTAATAGCATAAAACGATAAAATTTAAGTGATTGGAATAGTCATCAATACGGATTTAGAACATTGATGACATTGTAGTCATTGATTAAATTTGTATTATATAGATCAAAGTTAATATATCAATATAAAGAAAACGAACATTG
>JBBPBR010000004.1:59030757-59040943 GCA_037974775.1 Cicer pinnatifidum | reverse complement strand
ATTTGTTAAAGAGTAAAAAACAATACATGGAGCAAATATTACTTTTTAAAACTTTAAGATATTTATCGTACAACTTCCAATATTATATTTTCTTTAATAAGCATTATATTAGTTTGTTTAAATTTTTTTACAAGAACTTATTTAATAAAATGATTTTGTAAATTTAATTAGGAACAAATGTACATCAATGACTTATCATATATATTTATAAAAATTATACTCTACCCTATAGTTTATGTAAATTACTTATTTTACTTCTTTTTATTATTATTATTATTTTATTTGTAAAAAATTTATGAAATTGTTTTTGCAACTTAATTCGAAATAATTTTAAAAGTTTTCGAAACACAAATTTTGTATTTTAAATTTGTTTTTTTGATTTTTTTCAGAACATATGTATATACTTAAAAAAATTTGAAACACTTCGTTGAGTACATAAAATTTAATTTTTTCTATAAATATGAGAGTATTTAGTAAAATTTTCCGTATCTATTTGCTCGAATCTCTAAGGCATTAAATGGATTTTATTTTGGAAGGTGAGATTCTCTCCCCGAAGCTTGCTAAAATGGTGAAAACTTAAAATTCAAACCCATCTTCAACAAAAAACTAGAATGATGTAGTAAAAGCTAGCATCAAACATCAACAATTATTTATTATTTTTGTTAATTTATTAATTTCAGAACAACTCAAACAGTAGTGCTTCATATTCTAAATAATCGACGTTTCCCTTACGTTAGCTCTATTTGCCTATTTAAGATACTTTTTTGGTTAAAGTGATTTGCCTTGGAGACAGGGAGGGATAATTAGTTTTTCGTATTTTAGTTAGCTGTAAAAAAAGTAATTACTATTTTATAAAATAACAATTAAATCCAACATATTACTACTTGGTACTTTATTATCCTAATGCATCAATATCACATCATAATTAGACATGGCAATAAAACACATAAATTTTGTCTCCTCCATCTCTCGATTAATCGAGTTATAATTTATACTCGAGTTATAATTTATATTATTTATTTTATAGTGGTTATAAAATTTAAATTCTCATTTTTGTTCACTAACGGAATTGAAATTGCTTCATCCCACACGTATTTATTTATTATATAAAATTATAAATTTTAAAAAATATTTATTATAATTAATATAATAAAATAATTATAATAATATAATTAAAAAATATATTTTTTTTTATAAAAATCAATTATAACTTTAATATTTAAAAAATATTAAATATATTTAATATATATGTAATGTAAAATTTAAAAATTTAATAAAAACTATGATTTGTCCATAAAAGCGAGGAGTATATATACCATAAATATATACTAATAATTAATTACATTACATCATGTGACATGAGGTACCCACCATATGTTATAGGTAATTTGTGATCTTTATTCTCCTTATTATTATTTATTATTGCTATTATTGCTATTACTATTATCATATGAATATTATTATTACTTATGAGTCATATTAATGACAAAACATTACTTAGATACAAAATTGTACAAAGGAATCTATAATAGATGAAAGAGATTTCACAAAGATCTTATTTTTTTCTTCCATCATTTACAAAACAGACCACAGATTCCCGTGACACTTTAATATCCACATAAAATAAAAACCTCTCAACTTTGCAATTTGCAATATCTCTCTCTCTCTCTCTCTGTAGCAGGTTTCTGTTTTCCTTTCCCAGCTATAGAAGTAAGTAATAATCTGCCAAACAAAACCTCTGCTACACTCTAGCACCCTACCCTCTCATTTTCAGCTACTAACTACTAATAATAGAGCTACTCTACTACATTTGTTGTTGGATAAATAAGCCATAACACAAGGTGTCTTCAAAATGCCAACTTCATCTTCATTTTTCAGACAGTTAAGTTCAAAGGAAGCTTGGAAATCAACATCAAACAGATACAACAACAATAGTTTATCTGTTTCATGTGACTCAAATCTGAATCAAATGGAAGGTTTTAACATAAACATGTATGGCAATGAAGAGAGTTGTGGAATGTTGGTGAGGAAAAGAGTGATGGTTGTTGTTGATGGAACTTCACATTCTAAGCATGCAATGTTGTGGGCACTTACACATGTTGTTAATAAGGGTGATTTGTTTACTTTGCTTCACATTGTTTCTCAACAACAGGGTTCTGAATCTTCTTCTTCCTCTTATCTTGTTAACTATCTTGGCTCCCTTTGCAAAGATTGCAAACCAGAGGTAACTTGCTAAACTCTGTGGCTTGGATATTATGTTGCTCTTTCCTTTTAGTTTTTTTCTTTTTTAATTTAAATGTAATTTGGTCATTGTGCTTTGTAGATCTTGATTCAGTGCATGTTTGATTTTGGGTGGAAAATCACTATCACTGTCACTGTGTTTTGTTTTGTGAATTTTTGGTGCTGTTCAAAGAAAGTGAATTAGGAATTAATTAATTAGGATACTCACTTATTTATTCCTTTTCTACTATTGTTTTTTCTTTTGCAATTAATTATTTTTCCAACTTTTCTATTCTTTAGATGGCATAGTGACTGAACTCAACTCTGAGCTGCATGCATTAGTCCCTTCTTTTCTTTTCAGCTTTTTTTCATAACATTTCTCACTTTTTTGTCCCCTTCCTCTCATTACAAAGAAAGGTTATTGATAATAATGGTTTGACATAGGTGGAAGTGGAAGCACTTGTAATTCAAGGACCAAAACTGGTCACAGTGATGAGTCAGGTAAAGAAGTTGGAGGTCTCTGTCTTGGTACTTGGCCAAAAGAAGCCATCTTCTCTCTTAAGCTTGTAAGAGTTCTATCTTCCAAACACCTACTATTTACAACCTTCTCATGTTTTACTTTCAAAACATTCTTGTTAGTTGGTGTGTGTTTGTTCATAGGAGACAATTTGATTTTGTAAAATTAATTTTAGTTCAAAAGTGACTTCAATCTAAAATAATTTATATTTAAGTATACTTACTTTAAAGTAAGTTGAATTTGAAATTTGAGTTAAAATCACATTTAGTGCTACAAAATTTTAGTTAAATTATAAAGAATTTTAAAAGCAAAATCAATTTCAGACAATCACGTCAAAATCAATTTGATGACTCTGAAATCACATTTACTCTACCTACCACGAAACCAAACACTGAGGCGTTTTGAGTTTTTTTTAAATGTTTCAGTGTTTTTAATGTATTCATTGCTGTTTACAGTCTCTGTGGAAGCAGCAGTAGCTGCAGCAGCACAGAAGAGTTTGTGCAGTATTGTATCAATAATGTAGAATGCTTGACAATAGGAGTAAGGAAGAGAAGCCAAGGAAATAATGGCTACCTTATCAGCACCAGGTGGCAGAAGAACTTCTGGCTTTTGGCTTAGATTGTAGTTTAGTTCCTGCTAGTTTAATTAGATCTCATAAGGGGGGTAATTGGGGAAATAAATTAACCTTAATATTTGTATTGTCATCTATAATCTATCTCACCATGTAACTAGTTCTAACTATATATCGTACTTTTACTAATGTTATAATTCTTGTCATTTTAAGGCACCATGGTAATTGGTATCTAACTACATGTTTGAGAATCCCCTACTTGCTCATGCTTGTTTACAATATTTTCATTCATGTTTAGGGTAGATTATGATGTGGCGTAAGATCTAGATAAGAAAGTCGTTGTAGCACATTAGTGATTGTGCTTCTAACAAAAAAAAAAAAAGTTATTGCACTTGTACTACAAATATGATGTAGCACATTAGTGATTGTGCTTCTAACAAAAAAAAAAAAGTTATTGCACTTGTACTACAAATATGAACATGTGAAAATAATTAATCTGCAGTCCTGCAGAGATTTAATGCTAAAGCTATATTTGTTGTTAATCACATGCATTTGAAACACTAATGGACAAATAACATTAACACGTGAATGATAATTGATGAGAAGAATTGAATTAGAAAAAACAAATTTTGGTGTTCAAACTCAAATATGTTAAAAATAATAAATAATGTTAGGTTTAATTTGCAAGTAATGGGATACAAAAGAGAATTGACAAATATGGAGGTGTTAAGTAACATAAAAATGGCTACAATCCAATTGGCAAAGATGAAATGTTAAAGTAACATATGAAACTTGTATTGATTTTTTCGGATATTCTAACATAGTAAATAGCCAACCTCACTTCAATATTTTAATATCTATTGCTATAACCTGCCTTATAAATGGTAGAAACCTCATATGTAGCTAAACCAATTACTAGACCTTATTTTCTAATTTATCATTTACAAGTGGAAGCAACTCCATCTTACTCCGAGGGGTCCTTGGAGTCCGAGGAGTTCCCGGAACTGGTGGCTGTTGGGAGAGCATGTGCCTAACATAACCATAGAATGTACAACCCACAAGAGTTATGGCACACCCAACAGCGTTTAAATATGAAATTGGGTTCCTAAATATCAGCCAAGATACAAGGACAGCAACAGCAACCTGCACAAAAAACATAATTCTGGTATGATTAATTTCACAAATGCAAAATAATTGATCAAAATGCAATAACATTCAATAATCTAATAACATGACCTACAATGCACTTGGTGACTAAAATGCAGTGTTGGAAGAATGAAAATATTGATAAATTGAATTAAACCGTGTAGAAAATGGGATGAATGGGGTCTCTTATAGCAAGTTGAATGATGAAACCATGAATTGAAACCTATTAACAACTAGGAGAATTTGAATGTTAAAAGACTGAAAAGTATAGTTAGTGGCTTGAAACATTGTCTTATAGATCTCACCTTAAGGTTCCCAGCCACGTTAAATGTTACAGCAGTGGTGGAGTGGATCACATAAAAAATGGAGAAGTTAAGACAGAAAGCAAACACCCCGGAACTAAAAATAATGATGAGGGCCGACCACGGATACGGATGAATATTTAGCCATTCAAGAACTCCATTTCCTTCTAGTAACAATGCAGGAAGAACCAAGATCATGGTCGCATAAGGTGCCATGTAATAAACCGTGTTTATGCTAAAGAAAACATGAAAAGAAAAATTAGCTTGTGTACTGCAGACAAATCTTGGCAAAGCAATTCATATAAACCATCACATGCATAGAGCAGATAGTAAAACATGGCTAGACAAATGCAAGGAATAAAAGGTGAACATAAGTAATGGAGAAAAAAATATAAGATGTGAGAATAAAAGGTGAACAGAAAAATTTGAGAAAAAAATACTGCATAAAGAAAACATGAAAAGAAAAATTAGCTTGTGTACTGCAGACAAATCTTGGCAAAGCAATTCATATAAACCATCACATGCATAGAGCAGATAGTAAAACATGGCTAGACAAATGCAAGGAATAAAAGGTGAACATAAGTAATGGAGAAAAAAATATAAGATGTGAGAATAAAAGGTGAACAGAAAAATTTGAGAAAAAAATACTGCATCAATGAATTAAAAGATAATTTGACACAAAGGTATGTCTACCTCGGATAGAGTCAGTTTGGAGAAAAGTTAAAGAGAAAACAGAAGCACACAAGCATCCAAAAAGCATAGTCCAAAATGCAACACTGTTGCATTTTGTACATACCACAGTGGTGCTTAAATATGATAGACTATAACATTTGATTCGATGCAAATATCCAGAATTGTTGGTGTTATCCTATGCAAACATGGGAAAAAAACAAGTATTTTGCAAAAGTTCACCTTTTCATTTATGGTTGGGCATATTTTAACACAAGTTTGGCCCATTCAAACGGTTGAAAGTTTATGCCCAGCGGCAACATCAAGATAGAAATGAATTATTTCAAACAAAATTAAACCAGCCTGGTTATTATAAGAAAAATATCTGCTTATTTTATTGGTCAGTATGACTCCAATTAAGATGCATGTGCCATTTTGTCTTGTCTACAACGCATCCCTCTATTATAATATTATTGTGTAACAAACATTGATAATTAATTATTACAGTTTTACAATCACTGTGTAGAGGACCGATAGAAACCCAGAATAGAATTCTAGTTCAGAAGTTCTATTTTTAACTATTGTTGGATATGTCAATTAAAAAAATTAACAAGTATGATTTTAGATGATATAACTTTTTTGAATTACAATCCAATCCCCCATCTTCTCTGAATTCTCCATCTCAGTTTCTTTCAGTGCAATAAGAGACGATGCCGTTAAAAAAAAAAGTAAAAATATCAGGGCAATATCTCAACAGAAGGGATGGAAAGATACTGGGTTGAGGGCTTTATCCCAGCAAGTGCGATGAACAAGGTATGGATCTGTTATGGGATCCAAGTCCAACAAACCAAAGGCGTAGCAATGTGAGTGGGAGAAGTTAGAGGGTAATGCTGGTGTGGCGAGTTTGTTAGGAGGGCAGATTATAGAGGCATGGGACTAGAGCGGGATTCATTGGTATTCATTGTACCTTATGGCTGTGGCTGGGCAGAGAAATGTTCATCCTCTGAAGGAGCTTCACTCTGGGGATTATAGGAGGAAAACTCGTGTAATAATTTATTTTCAATTCATAAATAGAGGATTTGAGGAATATTGTGAAACAAATCATTTTCTTTTGTATACATCAAGTCTCAAATACATTGATCAATTTTGAAGGCGCAGAGAGGAACAGATGGAACCAGTCACTGAACGGTGGTGCTGCCTAGAAAGCAAAAACTTATGAATAGAACATGTAGGACACGATGTCTAACAGTGGGATGCCACTTCGTTGGTTGGGAGAGAAACCAATTAGATGTCGGGGTGAGGGGAATAGGTGGGATGAGACACTCACTTAAGTAGATTGGTATTCATTGTTGGTAGATAGCAATTGAAGGGAAAGTTGGTGAGGATGCAAAAGTTCTTGGAAATAAACTAGACAGGTGAAAAGGAAAGGCAAGGGATAAATAAATAATAAATGAAAGAATGAGTATTGTGCAATTTCTATTTGATTGATGGCACACCGGTGAGACATCATTATTGGTGCCTCACCCTAGGTGACACCATTCCATAGAGATTTTTATTGAGTATAAACGGAGCTCAAAGAGCCTTCACAATGACAAGGAAAGATCGGAGCCTAAAGCTCCTAAAAATATTCTCTGGTCAGCTGTACTAACAAACTGCCACCTTTCCCATGTGAATCATTTTCCTGCAATGCTACCCACCTGCCATCTCAGTTACTTAAGAGTTAACACAATCTAGGTTCCTGTTATTCCTTCCACAATAAACATTCTATATTGTGTGCCCTTTTGTTGCTTTGTTATAACATTTGCTGGCTTGCTGCAATCAAACTTAGCAGCAACCATAGATGTCTTTAGCTCCAATATAGAATACTTCCTAGTCTACCTTGGAGAGAAGTGAATAAAAAATGGACTAATAACATCAATGTAGGAGATGAAATCCCGTTCTCCATTATTAGGAGTAGGTATTTCAGGCACAAAAGTAACTGAGAAGTGGAGAGCCTGTACAAGGAAAAATCCAAATTTCCAGACAGAAAAAATAGAGAAAGGAAAGAAAGAAGACTAAAATATAAAGTTGCAAACAATAGATATTGCTAAAAGAAACATAAAGATGATACCTGTCAAATTTGTATCCGTGCAGAAGAGATTCTGCAAGAATAGTTTTTGTAGATGTAGCCAAACAGCCAAGTAAGGCGGCACAAAATCCAAACATATTAAAGCTCATCTCTGTTACAGATGTAAGAAGAATCCCTCCAACAATAGGTATAAGAGAAGCCCAAATACGCCAGTCAAAATGCTTCCTCCACACTAGCCATTGCAAAACAACTGTGCAAGTTCACCAAGATCAGATGAAATATCATGAAGTTTGAACATCAATCAGGTAGCAGAAATATGGCAGAAAAGTTATCGCCAAAAAACCGATTATTGAACCTTACCTGTGGTTGCAGGTGTGAATGACTTTATTGTCTGCATAAAAGAAACTGGAATGTATCGTAGGCTCACATTCCCCAGCACTATGTTAATACAAAACACAAATGACATTGGGAAGATTCTTTTCAAGTGATCTTCAGGGTTAACAGTTATCAGTGGTTTAAGCTTCAGCACCTTAATTACTACATATCCTCCAATGGCTGAGCAGATAAAGTGGACACAGGATACTGATAGGGGAAACTTGAAATCCAATTTCTGCAAATAGAAAACAAAATAAACTAAAAATAAAATATTTGCTATGATTAATGATGATTGGGTGATTAAGACGAGGATTGAGGATTCCTAAATACCAATGTGGATTTTGGAAGAAATTGTAAAGATTGATAAACCTTTTCTTCACTATAAACAGAGCAAAAACATAAAATACATAAACAATCTTGTGATTAGAATCACTTAGGTCCTCATAAAAAGTTTTTTTATAGACTTGGATACCATCATTAAAGAAAAATATAAATATAAATATAAATATAACTCACACCCTTTCTCCTCAGAAAAAGAAAAATCTTCCTTCCAAATGTAGATCTGACTTCTACGAACCAGGAATACACTTTAAAAAAACCATCAGACCTTTTGTGACCATCAAAACACAATTGAATATTTTACATACACTGGGAAAAAGCCCAATCTTCATTGGAAAATTGATACATTTATAAATGTTATAAAAGTTTCATGCCATAGTTATTTGTTTGCAAATTAATAACTAGCCCAGAGAGAAAATAAAATCTATACATTGTTTCACATTACTGAACGACTAAACAACTCAAGACTTTATGGAAATCTA
Organism: Cicer pinnatifidum; assembly: GCA_037974775.1. Classification (NCBI taxonomy): domain Eukaryota; kingdom Viridiplantae; phylum Streptophyta; class Magnoliopsida; order Fabales; family Fabaceae; genus Cicer; species Cicer pinnatifidum. The sequence goes on along the minus strand of JBBPBR010000004.1, from coordinate 59,032,254 downwards.
CAACATGCATGTAAGTAAAAAGTAACACAAGAGTATGTTGAAGATCAGTATCAAAACACAATTTTAGAGCCATAACAGCTCTAGCTCAACGAACAAGCAAGCATGTTTGATTCTAATTTTGAAAGAAAAATCATATTATTTTTTGAATAATTATAACCTATTTATAAAACAGAATAAATGGATCCAAACACACAAAAGTTTTTGTAGAACAACTAAAAATTGTATGAATTAAAAGGAAAAACCAAAAATAGCAATTAGCAAGGTCCCTCTATCTTTTTTGTTTTTTAACCCTTCGTTTCCAAGAAAATGAGAACAAGTAATCAAAAGTTCAGTCAAGTGTTAAATAAAGTCTGACAAAAAATTGTTCCATATTAAAGGTTTTCATGATGCTTAAAGAATCCATAAATAAAAAATTCTTATTGAAAATCACAACATTTGATGCAATTCAAGTATATACCGATTTTAAAATTTATAGGTTTCAATTAAAAATATTTGAATTTGAATTCCATAAGAACGCATACGAAATTTGAAGCTCGTAGAGAGAGTTTGTTAACAAATGAAGCATCGGTTAGGAGCAGCAGTGAATTAAAATAATAATAAATTGAAAAATAAGAAGCGAAATAGTGAACCTGGAAGATCCACTTATTGACGATGATAACGGTGACATTAAAAGACCACCATTGAAGGATAGACAATAGAGATCTGATAAGAGTCCAGTGGGAAACGGAGGTATCCTCCATGAGGAAAGAGAAAGAAGAAGAGAAGAGAATAATGAAGAAGAGGAGTAGGAGTTTCCTCTTCTACTCTGTTTCTCATGTAATTTGCGTCCTCCTCTTCTCTTCACACTTTTCTCTCTTTCTTTCTCGCCTTTTTATCATCAAATTTTTTTTCAAGCGTTTTCTATTTGTCCCCTTCTCTCACGCCATTGAAAACTATGGCCTGCTTTTTAAATATATATATTAAAAATTCAAATTTTCATATTTAATTACTATACTTTACGGACAAAACATAAAATTACTTTTTTAGAATTTCACTTATATTCAGATATATTGTTTTTTCCATTTAATTGCCTTGTTAAATTACTATAAACATTTGATTTTTATTATAATTATTTTTTAAAATATTCACATAATTGATTGTAATGTATAGTAATGTAAAAAAATTATATTAAAAGTGCCAAAATTAAAAAACTTGTTTTATATGTTGATGGATAAGCTTTTTGTTACGTTTATGTTTAAATTATTTTTCACTAATTGTATATCTAAATTAGATTTTGTATTGTATTGTAAAAAAAATCAAAAAATTTATTTAACAAAAAGAAAAATCAAAATTTTTTAGTTTTGGTTATTCCTTTAGATTTTTAAATTAAAAAATTATGATATAGTATATTTGAAAATAACGTGTCATACAATCTCGTGATAAAAAAATGATCAATGTATTATGTATCTGAAATTACAAAGAATCTTCTAAAAGATTTGATTTTATCTTCAGAAATTA
>JBBPBR010000004.1:58973614-58985959 GCA_037974775.1 Cicer pinnatifidum | reverse complement strand
GATTTAAAGAAACAACTGAAAGAAATGGTAGCCGAGTATGAGAGTCAAGTAAGGAAGGAGAGGCAACACAATGAAGAAATTGAAGAATTACTCTCAAAACATCAGGACGCACTAAAAATAGAAATGGAGAATTCTAGTGAGCTGAAAAATTACATTGATTACCAAGAAAAGATCTATAGTGACCTAAAGGACGAAACCATATATTGGGAGGATCGATTTAAGATGTTGCTAGGTCAATTAAAGAATCAAGAGATCTATAAAGAGCTGGAAGATAAAGGAAGACATTGGAAAGACTGCTTTTCAAAATTGGCAATGCTTGCTAATCAAGCAGTCTTAAAAATTCCAAAGCATCTAAGAGAGATTGATGCGGTAATGCATCCGTTGAATACTCCAGTCAAAGTCTACAAGTTCGTCGAATATTACAAAAATTTGGTAGAAGAATTGGAGGAGAAGATTGGTTGTCCTATCAAAAGAGAAGATTGAAATCCAACAGTTAATGTAGTTTTTTTTAATTTAAATATGATGTACTCTTTCTCTTATCAATGAAGGTTTTCTATTTTGATTTCCAGTCCTCATATTTTCTTCACTAATAATTTGTTCTAAGGCATATGATTCCCCAATATCCAACTATCATAATTCACTAATTGATTTCATTTCCATCACACTCATATTTTAATACTCATAGAAAATTTATTTTATTTATTTATTTATTCTTTTTTTTCATATAAAAAAAAAGCAGAAAAAATCAATAAAGCTGATTCCCCGACACCCTTATCGAACGCGCGCGAATTCTAAAATCATGGATGAACTCGAGCAAAACCAAGAGGTGATAAGAGCGGATGTCAACCAACTAAAGGAAAAGGTCGATCAAATTCTGGAAGCTATACAGGCTTTGGCAAGGAAGGAGAATACATATGGGGATCCTCCGATTGTAAATGAAGAACACCAAACTACTCCTTCTCACCCACCGGGTTTTACCCCGACTAACCAACAATTCCGCACAGCAGCTATGCAATTTCCTATATATGGTATCCCGCCTGGTTATACTCCGCCTGTAATCATCAACCCCATAGAAAATAATCAAAATCACTCAGCTGCCAACCCCCAAAACTTAAACCAATCACAAGTTCCTCCTCATCTGGGATATGTGCCACCCCAAAACACTATACCCACAGAAAATATTCCATATAGTGTACCTCAAATGCCCCATTTTGATGCTAACGGGAATTGGCATCAATCTCACATTGGGGATGATGCACAATCAAAGGAAAAATTTCATGTCTTAGAGGAACGTATCAAAGCAATTGAGGGGCATAATGTCTATGGTCTCGAAGCTTTCGACATGTGTTTGGTTCCTGATGTGACTATCCCTCCAAAGTTCAAGGTTCCCGACTTTGAAAAATACAAAGGCAACACATGTCCTAAAAATCATCTAACTATGTATTGCAGAAAAATGGCTTCTCATGCTCATAACGATAAACTTCTCATTCATTTTTTTCAAGATAGTTTGAGTGGGGCATCATTAAGTTGGTATATGCATCTTGAGCGAAGTCGTATTCGTTCATGGAAAGACTTGGCTGATGCCTTCTTGAGGCAATACAGGTACAACATTGACATGGCCCCTGATAGGATGCAATTGCAAAATGCATTGAAAAAGAACAACAAAGCTTTCAAAGAATACGCCCAACGGTGGAGGGAAATGGCATCACAAGTAGAACCTCCATTATCTGAAAAAGAAATGGTTGGTATGTTTATGGATACTCTTCAGTCGCCTTTTTATGATAAGATGATTGGGAGTATGTCATCAAACTTTTCTGACCTTGTCATGATAGGAGAAAGGATAGAAAGTGGGATGCGGAGTGGCAAGATCGTATGTCCAGCGACTAGCATAAAAAGGCCCCAACCGACATTCACAAAAAAGAAAGAGGGGGACGCTAACGCTGTAATGGTAAACCCCAGAGTCTCCTATTTTCCACCCATCAGTTCTTATCGACCCCCAAACTTCCAGCCTCCGATACCACAAGCTCCTTACATTCCTTATCCATATGTGGCCGCAACCACATATCACCCTTCAAGACCACCTTTTTATCAACCACCACCTACCGCATTTTCCCAACAAGGTCAATGGAATCAAAGTCCAATCTCAAATCACTACAGACCACCTGTCAATCAAAAAAGGATAACCCGTTTTGACCCAATTCCTGTCACGTACAGCCAATTATTGCCTCACTTACTCCAAAATTCAATGGTAGTCCTGAGGCCAATGAAACCTCTAGAACCACCATTCCCAAAATGGTATAATCCTAACGCCAAATGTGAATACCATGCTGGAGCCGTAGGGCATTCCATCGAAGATTGTCAAGCCTTAAAAACTAAGGTACAAGAATTGATCAATGCAAAATGGCTTACCTTTAAGGAAGATGGTCCCAACGTGGGGAATAATCCTTTGCCGGGTCACGGAGATACTACTGTCAATCTCATTGAAGAAGAGATAGATCAGTATACAAAAGATAATCACGTATTGACCATAGAACCATGCATGAAAAATGATAGATCTTTTCCAAGACCATTGGAAATCCTCTATAGAAAAGAGAATCCTAAGCCAACTCATAGTGGAAAAAATTCAATAATTGTCCAAACACCAACTTCTTTTCCTTATGAAAACAACAAGGCGATACCATGGAATTATGAAGTCACATCCCATTTAGTCAACCACCAATCAGGCGAGAGCTCTAAACATGAAGATATTGATGTCACCAATATTTCAGGGATTGGTGGGATGACCCGTAGTGGTCGAGTATACACTCCTGAACAACTTAGGAAAAAAGAGGGTCAGGGTGAAAAAGGGAAGGAGACTGTATATCATGCCATAAAGGACCGGAAATTTGCAAAAGGACAGTGCCTACAGAAGAAGCTAATGAATTTTTGAAGTTTATAAAGCAAAGTGAGTATAAGGTGGTAGATCAGTTAAATCAAACCCCTTCTAAGATATCTATTCTTTCTTTGTTATTAAACTCTGAAGCACACCGAATGGCACTGATGAAAATTTTAAATGATGCTCATGTAACTCATGATATCACTGTCGAACAATTTGATGGGGTTGTCGGTAATATCACCGCCAGTAGCAGTTTGAGTTTTAGCGATGTTGAATTACCAGTTGAGGGGATGGAGCATAATAAAGCACTACATATCTCTGTGAGGTGTCATGATCATATTCTTGCACGAGTGCTAGTTGATAACGGTTCATCGTTAAATGTCATGCCAAAATCAACACTATCAAAACTATTTGTTGACGGGGCTTGTTTAAAGCCAAGTAGTATGGTGGTAAAAGCCTTTGATGGATCCAGAAGACAAGTTGTTGGAGAGATTGACCTTCCGATTCAAATCGGACCCCATATCTTTGGAATAACCTTCCAAGTGATGGATATTAAGCCGGCGTATAGTTGCCTTTTAGGGAGACCGTGGATTCACGCTGCTGGAGCAGTAACATCCACTCTCCATCAAAAGCTAAAGTTTATAGTAAACAATAAGCTGGTGATAATATCTGGGGAAGAAGATATGATAGTGAGTCATCTATCTTCTACGGGATACATTGAAGAAGCAGAGGAAGCCATTGAGACTTCCTTCCAAGCATTAGAAATTGCCAATGTTGTCTTCACGGGTGAAGGATTTCAGTTAAAAGAACCAAAACTATCTACCACATCATTGAAGTCTACAAAATCTATGTTGGAAGGAGGAGCTTTTGTTAAATTCGGGAAATTGATAGAAATACCAGAAAAGAAGGATAAGTACGGATTGGGATATGTACCTACCAAAGCTGATCAAGAGAATGCTATAAAAGAAAAACGAGAAAGCAAGTTAGCTAGTTGGAAAAATCGGGTACCAAATTCACAAAAGACCCATATTTGTGACATTCATCAAACCTTCAAAAGCGCTGGAATAATATATGCTGATCAAGTGGCTGTTGTGGAAGAGGATAATGTTGATGATGATACCCTCAATTTGGTGTACCCTTGTTCTCCAAGCACTAATCTCAATAATTGGAAGATCATCGAGTTTCCCGCGTTTGCTAATTCATGTTCAAAGTAATTATGTATTTTAACTCCTTTTGCTCTGCCCAAGGCTATAAGGATAACTAATAGGGCGCGTGTATTTCAATTCCATGCTTATTATTAATAAATGCATTTTTGAATTCTCCAGTTATTTTCGTTTTCTCTTTCTTTTTTAGCGATCTTTATTCATATTTTCTTTTTTTTCCTTTTTCTTCTTAACTTAAACAATGCAGATTCGAAAATGAATATAGCAGCACTAGAACCCTTTCTTGTAATTTTGAAAACCCAATTAATCACGCTGATGAGGATTGGGAAGACAATTGTGAGCCTCCCCCAGAACTGGAAAAGTTAATTGAACAGGAAGCTAAGATAATCCAACCCTATCAAGAACCTGTTGAGGTGATCAATTTAGGGACTGAACATGATAAGAAAGAAATTAAAATTGGTATGTCTATGAAAGAAAGTGAACGAGAAAAGCTGGTCAAACTTTTATTTGATTATGTGGATGTCTTTGCATGGTCATATCAGGATATGCCTGGGCTAGACACTAACATAGTTGAACACAAGCTACCACTCAAGCCTGAATGTGCTCCAATTAAGCAAAAATTGAGGAGGATGAGGTCTGATATGTCACTTAAAATTAGAGAAGAAGTCAAGAAGCAATTTGATGCTGGTTTCTTAGCTGTGGCAAAATATCCTCAATGGGTTGCTAACATTGTTCCGGTTCCAAAGAAAGATGGAAAAGTTCGAATGTGTGTTGATTATCGGGATTTAAATAAAGCTAGTCCAAAAGATGATTTTCCTTTACCCCACATTGATGTCCTAGTAGATAGCACTGCTCAGTATTCTCTTTTCTCCTTCATGGATGGTTTCTCAGGATATAATCAAATCAAGATGGCTCCCGAAGATATGGAGAAAACTACATTCATAACACAATGGGGTACTTTCTGTTACAAAGTGATGCCATTTGGATTGAAGAATGCTGGGGCAACCTACCAAAGGGCAATGGTAACTTTATTTCATGACATGATGCATAAAGAAATAGAGGTTTATGTGGACGATATGATTGCAAAATCTCGGACCGAAGAAGACCATGTCGTAAACCTTCAAAAGTTGTTTGTGCGACTAAGGAAGTTCAAACTTCGTTTAAACCCCGCTAAATGTACTTTTGGTGTAAGATCAGGCAAGTTACTTGGGTTTATCGTTAGTCAAAAAGGGATAGAAGTGGATCCAGATAAAGTAAGAGCAATACAAGAAATGCCCGCTCCACGCACAGAAAAAGAAGTTCGTGGCTTTTTGGGCAGATTAAATTACATTGCCAGGTTCATATCGCATCTCACCGCTACATGCGAGCCAATTTTCAAGTTGTTGCGTAAAGACCAAAAGGTTGAATGGAATGAGAATTGTCAAAAAGCTTTCGAAAAGATTAAGCAATACTTGTCAAAACCTCCAATATTAGTGCCTCCAATTCCTGGAAAACCACTTATCATGTATTTAACAGTACTTGACGAGTCAATGGGTTGTGTACTAGGGCAACATGATGAATCTGGTAAGAAGGAACATGCTATTTATTATTTGAGCAAAAAGTTCACCAACTGTGAAATAAGATATTCACTGCTTGAACGAACATGTTGCGCATTAGCATGGGCTGCTCGTCGGTTGAGGCAATACATGTTATGCCATACAACTTGGTTGGTGTCTAAAATGGACCCAATTAAATACATCTTTGAGAAACCTGCTCTTACTGGAAGGATTGCTCGTTGGCAGATGTTGTTATCAGAATATGATTTGGTATACGTTACACAAAAAGCTATCAAAGGAAGCGCCCTAGCAGAGTATTTGGCCCAACAACCTGTAGAAGATTATCAATCAATGCAGTGTGAATTCCCAGATGAAGGTATCATGACTTTATTTGAAGAGACCGAATCATCTGATAATGAAAAATGGACTTTGGTGTTTGATGGTGCTTCTAATGCATTGGGGCATGGGATTGGAGCCATTTTGATTTCCCCAGAGAACCAGTTCACTCCATTTACGGCTAGATTGTGTTTTGATTGCACAAACAACATTGCAGAATATGAGGCATGTGTCATGGGCATTAAAGCAGCCATTGAATCAAAGATAAAAGTTCTTGAGGTATATGGAGACTCATCTTTGGTCATCCATCAAACAAGAGGAGAGTGGGAAACTCGAGACTCCAAATTGATTCCGTACCATACCCATATCAAAGAATTGGTAGAACACTTCGAGCATATAACTTTTCACCATATTCCTCGAGAAGAAAACCAATTGGCTGATGCCCTGGCCACATTGTCATCAATGTTCAAAATAAGTGACGGTCAGGATGTGTCGGTCATAAAGATTCAACAAAAGGATAAGCCAGCATATTGCTTATCGATAGAAGAAGAGCTTGATAGCAAACCATGGTTTTATGATATCAAATCCTATGTTAAGAATAGAGAATATCCGTCAGGTATTTCAGAAAACGACAAGAGGGTTTTAAGGAGGCTCTCAATGAACTTCTTCTTAAATGGTGATGTGCTTTACAAAAGAAATCACGATATGGTTCTCCTCAGATGTGTGGATCAAGCAGAAGTAGAGAAAATTATTCAAGAGGTTCACGAAGGTTCTTTTGGAACTCATGCAAATGGTCACGCAATGGCAAGAAAAATCTTGAGGGCTGGCTATTATTGGTTGACTATGGAATCTGATTGCTTTAGCTACGTCAAGAAATGTCATAAATGTCAAATATATGCTGATAAAATACATGTAGCGCCCACCTCTTTGAATGTTTTAACATCACCATGGCCATTTTCAATGTGGGGGATGGATGTTATTGGACTCATCGAGCCTAAAGCTTCCAATGGTCACCGGTTTATCTTGGTAGCTATTGATTATTTCACAAAATGGGTTGAAGCCGCTTCTTATGCCAATGTGACGAGAAGCGTGGTTGTCAAATTCATCAAAAGAGAATTGATTTGTCGATATGGCTTACCAAATAAGATAATCACTGACAATGCGACAAATTTGAATAATAAAATGATGAAAGAGTTGTGTGATAGTTTCAAAATTCAGCACCATAATTCTTCGCCATATCGTCCAAAAATGAATGGAGCTGTAGAAGCAGCAAACAAGAATATCAAGAAGATCATACAAAAGATGGTAGAGACATATAAAGATTGGCATGAAATGCTTCCCTTTGCATTACATGGCTATAGAACCTCTGTTCGTACCTCAACAGGGGCAACTCCTTTCTCATTGGTGTATGGAATGGAAGCGGTACTTCCCATTGAAGTTGAAATTCCCTCGATCAGAGTCTTGATGGAAACAAAACTGGAAGAGGCTGAGTGGGTTCAATCACGATTTGACCAGTTAAATCTCATAGAAGAAAAAAGAATGATAGCTTTATGTCACGGTCAGCTATATCAAAAAAGACTTAAAAAGGCATACGAGAAAAAAGTTCGTCCTCGAAAGTTTCAAGAAGGGGACTTAGTGTTAAAGAAAATATTGCCCATAAAAAAGGATGCTCGTGGAAAATGGACCCCGAATTACGAAGGACCATATGTTGTGAAAAAGGCTTTTTCTGGGGGAGCTCTAATACTTGCAGAAATGGATGGAGATGGCCTTCCACTTCCAGTAAATTCAGATGCAGTCAAAAAATATTATGCTTAAAAAAAAATGGGCTCGCTAGGTTGAAAACCTGAAAAGGCGACCTAGGCAAAAATTAGAGCATCCCGATGGATTGAAAACTTGGAAGAGCAGTCCATGCAAAAGTTAGGGATAAAAAAAAAAAAATCAAGCATTTTAAACTGGGGCAATTATTATTGGAAGCTGATTATTAGGATTTCTAAATTACAAGAATGACTAGCGTTTGTTATGTCTCCACCTAAGTTAAATATACTCGTCCTCACATTGTAACCCCTACCTCAATCGTCTTGCTTTCAATGTAATGAATGTACATTTTCCAATATTGTCATCCGATGTTGTACGTTACACTCTCTATATACCAATCTAGTTTTCATTATTGAGTGTTCTATTGTTTCAAAAATTTATTTTATAATAATAAATGTTGGAATTTGAAATATGTGAAAATATAAAAGTATTTTAAATATTTTGACACTTGAAAATATATACACGGGAACTCGTTTGATTCTCAAGATATATAAGTGTGTGAAGAATAATGAGGGTAGTCAATTTTAAACAATGGATTTTTGCTTCACTTCGAAAAGCGGTCATTCGATAGATACGAAGAGTCATCATGTGGAAACAATATTTGTCTTTATTCATCCATTGAATCTTGGGACAGAGAAAAGCATAAGGATCGGGGAATCAAATAAAAGAACAAAAAGTTATCTATAATGCATGACACATAAACCATTCATAATTTACTCATACTCACATGATTCATGCATCTTCATTGACACTTTACCTATACTCAATGCATCACACACGCATGAATCATTCATACCTTATCGTTGAATTGCAAGTATCATATACGTATCCTCTTTATCTACCTTCAAGATTGGACCAATTAAGATCTACGCATCGGTAAACAATCCGAAGACGATCACTTTCATTTCTATAGATCTACGCATCGGTAACCAATCCGAAGACGATCATTTTTAATTTCTATAGATCCACGCATCGGTAACCAATCCAAAGACGATCACTTTCATTTCTATGGGTCTACGCATCGGTAACCAATCCGAAGACGATCATTTTTTTCTTCTATAGATCCATGCATCGGTAACCAATCTGAAGACGATCACTTTCATTTCTATAGATCTACGCATCGGTAATCAATCCGAAGACGATCACCTTCATTTATGTCAATCTACGCATCGGTAACCAATCCGAAGACGATCACCTAAATTTTTTTTTTTTCTTTCTTGCATCATTCTCACTTTAACATTTCAAATGCACTTTAATACATGTGTTCGTTATTGGACAAAATTTAGGTCCTTATATTTACTTATCTTTTACTTGATAACATGAAAACGAATACTATTGTTATTCTATTTTCATATTTTTCAAGTAAAATATAATTAAATAGGGGCAGCTGTAGTACCCTAATTTTGTCCAAGAATAAATCAAAAAGGAAAATATATATTAAAAAAGAAGTAAATATATTTACAATAAGTAATCTCATTAATTTACAATGCCAAATCAAGCAATAATTTTTAAATTACAATTACAATTAAATTACAACCATAAATATTAAATCAAATTAAATTACAAAAAGATTTAAACCAAATTAAAATTAAGCCAGCCAAATCTGTTTTGTTGATGTTGTTGCCTCTCTCTTTCTAATGCAGTGTTTAGCCCTGTGTTCTTGCTGCCTTTCTGTTTCATATGCAGTATCATTGACATTTGCTTAGTAACTAATTGCAGAAACATAAAGAGATAACTTTCATAAATCAGCCATTGTACATATCATAGTTAACAAAGAGACAAATCTTTGAGTTTAAAAAACAGAAACTAAATGACAAATAAAAGCTCAGCAAAGCTCAGATCCGAACAAATAATGAAAGCATCAAAGATGCAGAAAAACGCAGATGATGAGCAAATATATCAGAACACCAAACAGGACATTGATAGAGAAGGATCAAGGCACACAAAGAAAGCAACTAAACATATATAAAAACTCTATAAATACACCCTATAAAATTTCAAAGAGGGAGAGGGATCTGAGATTAACTCTACTAAAAAAACACACATACAAAGAAGGAGAGGGAGAAACAGAAAACGAAAGAAAAATAAAATAGAGAAAAAAAACCAGTTTGAGGTTTCAATCGAGCTGCACATCGTCGTACACCGCCGCCTCTATCTCCACCGTAGCCTCTGGTATCCGCAAAGGCAGGTACCTTCCCCTTCTTCATGTTTGTTTTTCTTTTCAAACTGTGTTACTAAAAGTATGAATTTCTTTATATTGAAAAAGTTGAAACTAGAGTTTGAGTGATTCAAAAAAAATAAAAGGTGTTATCGATGCTTCTTGTCTAAAGTGTGGTATGGTTTGCTTAAAATCTTTTTATTTGGCTTTTATTTGGCTTTTATTTTTTTTTTTTTTATTAAAAACATGATGCAAGCTGGATCCTTACTGTCCTCAGACTTTTAGCATAGACGTGACTGCACTGCTATTCTTACATGTTACCTTAGCTAGTAGTTAGCTTAGTTGGTAATAAAAATGCATCTTTATCCTGATACTATGTTTCATAGATGTAACTAACAATTAAGTAATGGGTATATGTAATTACTAGTTAGCCTATTTTATTTTCATTGATAAAATATTTCAATAAATTTTCTTTTAGTTTATTTTTGTGTTATTTAGCAATAAAATGAGTTTATTTTCATTATTTAATTAAAATTGGTAGAGCAGTGTATTTTAGTATTAAAATGAATTGTATTCCTATCATTTGTTTATCTAAAAGATGTATTAAAATGAGCTCCCACATGTATATTATTTTGGTTATATTATTTAATTAAAATATATTTTTGTTTATTTGATAGATTAATCTACAAGTTTATATATTTCTTTCACTACTATTTTTATTTTTTTTATTATTACTGATTTTATTTTATATAATTATTTAAATTTATTTATTATGCAACATCAAATTTTAATTCTCAAAAAGAAAATAAAGTTAAAATATGATCAAATATTAAAAGAATGTGACTTTCTTTTAATTTGTATGAGTTGTTAGGAGACAAGTTGTGACAGCTTGGTAGTTCTAAAACTCATTTTGGTAAACAAATTAATCGATAGAATTCTTCTTAGAAAATAATTAAAGGTGACATATTTTTTATCTTTGAATTGTTAAGACACATGTGGTACAATTTGATAGTTCTAAACTCTCTTTATCTTATTTATTTATTTATGTTATTTATTTTATTCTATTTATTCATTCATTTATTTATTTTAATTAACTAATCTAAAATCGATTTATTTTGTTAGATGTAACTTTTTTTTATCTTTGAGTTGTTAAAACACAAGTTGTACTACTTGGTGGTTTTGAAACTCGGTTTAAAAATCGAAAGTAATAAAATATTTTTTTTAGAGGATTAAACTAGATGTGACATCTTCTTTATTCCTTGAGTTTTGAGACACAAGTTGTACAACTTCATCGTCCTAAACTCATGCTTTAAAACATTTACTCAAATCAAACTCTTTCATTTATTTATTTATTTATTTATTTTTTCTATTTTGTCAAAACGTTTTTTTATCACAAAATAAATTTTCTTTAAAACACACTCAACACATCCGTATTTTATTTTTTATCCAAGAACTACGTAGCTTTGATTTCTCCATCGCACCGGGAGATACGTAGGAGCAAGATCACATTCTTGTCAAGCACATAAATAAAAAATTTCTTTTTTTGTCCTTTATTTGTTAAGTACGTATTTATTTCAAAAATCATATTTTATAAAATAGTAATGATTGCTATTTATATTAAATAATAAAGAAAAATAAATATATTTAAAGTTAAACTTAATTTTGCACAATTAATTATAGGTAACCATTTTTAACGGATGTCGTAGGGTGCTAATACCTTTCCTACGCATAATCGACTCCCGAACTCAAATTTGGTTTCAAAGACCATTTTTTTTATTTTTAAGGGTTTCCCAATATTTTCCCTATTTTAAAATAAATTTTGGTGGCGACTCCATTGAATTCGAGAAACACTCGAAATTTTAGGTCGTGACAGATACATTAATGTAGAATAAAATATTTCTAAAATAGATAAAAGATTAATGCTAAATCTATTCTAAAATCTACTTTTTTTTTTCATTCATTTATTGGTAATGATTACAAATAACTATCTTTCTATTTATAGCACTGAAGAAAACATATTTTAAAACAAGATAAAGAATATTCTAATTAACAAACTAAAAAAAATGAACTATTCTAATGATCTATATCATTCTATACATAGGTGAGTTATCACATAAAACATCTAATAAAATTTGGGACTTTGTCTTAACATGTTTGGGCCACAACAGAATAGTAAAATAAAAATTGTAATTAAGTTCCTACAGTTAAAATAGAATCATGTTAAATGCAATTTTGTTTTATATTTTATAACTATAAATATCATAGGGATCCAATAATATCCACATTAATTGAAAATATTGGATATTCTATATTCAGAAAGATTGGGGCATCAATTATGCAAAATATTTTTTTAAAGAGAACAATGATGCTAAATCTAAAGTTGAAAATATTATATTTTCTCAATCTGACATTGATGGAAAATAATTGTTACCAATTAAACAGTAATTTTATATATTTTTGATA
>JBBPBR010000004.1:58910539-58921725 GCA_037974775.1 Cicer pinnatifidum | reverse complement strand
CACTAATTTCATTAATTGAAATTTGCATTAAATCAAAGTTAATATTTCAATTTAAACCAAACAAACGCCACAAAAAACGGAAAATCAAAATTATGGTGATTTCAAATTAAAAAGTAGACTTAAACCACTATTTTCCATTCAATGAAAAAGAAAAGATAAATAAAATGAGAACATGCCCGCTAAAATAATGAAATCACAAAATAAAAACTAAGAAGTAATTAGTTGTATGTATTTAATTAGTTGGTTAGAAGTTACAATTATAAGTAAACTTCTTTACTATTGTAAATATTGATTCTTTCATTGATCACCATCTTATTTTGTCTCAATTACTCTCTCAAATTACCAATTTTCTGTTCGTTAATCGTTTTTGAATCTTGAGGACAAAAATATCAAGATAAGAGAATAAGTTTCAACACTTTGAAATCAGAAGTTAATAAAATAAATTAATTAATTATTAATATTATAACTACTCATAATTAATTATATATATACTATATTATCAATAATTAATATTATTTATTTTATTTATTTTTTAGAATAATTAAATTCATATTTTATTATTCTAAATCGGCATTTACATAAAATATATTTTGTTGCCGAAAGTCTGTGCACTTTAGTTGCACTTTTGTAACTTTCTTTTCAGTATACATTTTTTAATGGCTGAAAAAGGAGCATCGCGTTGACGTGGAACTGCAATGAAACTAGAATTCGTTTTAATATTTTTAATTGGTTTAAAATATTTTCCCTATCAATTGTTGTTACTAATAACAATAGTGTTAAATTGTGCAATAAGTTGAGGGAGATTTTTGCCTCCCATTTGACGTTTTAGGTACCTCGTAGGATAAAATTCAGTTTAAAAAATAACAATATTGGACAGATAATTTAATTTAAAATCTATATTTATACTTTATTTTCTATATAATCATTCAATATTTATTTTTTTTCTTTCAACTTTCTTATCACAATACTAATATATATGACATCATTATCTATTTATTTATAACATAAGAGCATAAAGGTGTACACAAAACCCTTTTTCTTTAATTTAAACCCTTTTGTCCGTAGATCCATATGATGAAATCTGTTGGCTATGTGTACTTAGAGCCATCAATTAAATTTTAAAGTTCAAAACCCTTTTTAAATATTTTTATTATTAAATTCTTTAAAGTTATGTGAGAGGATCATAGACCTCATGTTTTATCAATTGAGAATTTTTCTTAAAATTTATTATTTTCAAAAAAATATAAAAAAAAAAGTTTCTAAAAAATAAAAAAAAAAACATTTTGTTTGAAAAAAATTTACCAAAAAAATATTCAAAATTCTTTTCACAAAACTAAAATTGCATCGAAAATTATTTTAAATAATTTTTTATAAAAAAAATATGAATATTTTTTTTGAAAAAAATGAGTGTATAAACTGTACTTATCTCATACAAATTAGGGTTTTTAGATTTAAAAACTTATTATATCAAAATATTTTTAAGTATGAAATTTTGTATACTGCTCTGAATTAACTAGAACTTATAATCAATGGTATTTGTGAAATTGATGGAGTTGGTTGCCACATATGCCCACGTGAGATGAGAGTAAAGCAATAGGTTAGTGACCAAAGTAGAGACACACAGAGAACAAAACCAGAGTAATACGCCTCTAGTTTTACTCTTTCCGTGTACCAACTTCCAGTTACAACACTTTACTGAATAAAGTTTCAATTTCAATTAATTAAACACACTACTGTACCCCGCTAATTCTAAACCAAGGGGCCAACCCAAGTACCAATAACTCACAGATTTCAACTTCAACCAACCCTAACCCACCCTTCTATAAATATATATTCCTCTTCACAATTTCATTACTACCAAATTACATTTCTCTAATACACAACATGGAGGCAGTTCAATCATGGGTTTCAAACAACAAACTCACCAGCATTGGTAACTTTAGTACTACATATGTCATAATGTATCATTCTATTTTTCACGAAATGGGTGTTAATTTATTATTAAATTTTAATAATACAGGGGCACTGTGGGCCTCTGGAATTGGAGCATCACTTGTTGCTTATTCACGAGTTAAATCTCCAATGAAGCCAAGTCTAAGGCTTATCCATGCTAGGTAGTTAATTCACAATTTTTTCAACTTCAATCTTCAATAACAATTTTATTTTTTTCCTACATTATGTGATTGAAATTAATGTGTGTTACAGGATGCACGCACAGGCACTAACTCTAGCAGTGCTATCGGGTGCAGCTGCATATCACTATTATGAGAATCATCAAAAATCATTGGCAGATACTTCCACTTCAAATGTCACACCCATTGAGTTACTTGAATGGGAGCTTCATAGTCCTTTTTAAGATTACACCAATTTCCTTTCTATTTTTAATTCTATAATAGTGTTAGTAGGTAGTAATTATGTAAGTGTGATCTTGTCACACAAAAAAAAAAGGATCGTGGTGATGATAGCTATGGTTTTGCACGTGTATGTTATGGGAAAGATTTTCTAATTTTCTAACGTATATATAAGTTCTCTGTTACTTTCAGTTTTGATCCTCCATAAATATGAACTTTAACAAGCTTCAGCTTCAAATTCCTTGTCAAATATAAAAGAAAAAAAATTAGCTGTCAAATTTATATTTTTTTCAAAATTTATTATAACTTTTAAAGTATGTTTTCAGTTATAAACCATATCAAGAGCACTAATTTTTTTTCAATATATATCCATAATGGAATATAATAAATAAGTTCAGGAGATGCATGATGTTGGACCTTACCAAATATACTTAGGTTGACTTTGTTATTACTATTTTACCCACTATTTATTTTTTATTTTACAGAAGTGTACCCATATATGGTTAGCTAGGAACTCTAGTTGTCAACTTTCGTGTAAAAGCATTTGGCACTATATAGCAGTCCTCATTTATAATTTATAATAGTCACATGTTTTTACTTAATAAAAATATACTCTTTTTTTCTCTTTCAATATTAAACTCCAATAGGACGCACCATCATATGGTGCAGAAGCAGAAGCGGACACAACACAAGTCCATGTAAGAAAAATCAAATCAACCATTAAGAATTGAGTTACTTGTGATATATTACACAATCAAACACAACTAATCTAAAAACTCTAAAACTTGACGATGGTTGTCTTAAGACTATCGGTTAATAAAATTAAGTGAATTTTTTTCCAAACGTATAGTACAACACCCTATGATCTTGATATAACCATATTCTTCAAATTAAATACATCAACAATATAAAAGTATCAGAGAAAAAAAAATCATAGAGGATTCTATTAATTTGAAATTCGGTCGAGAAAAAAATAAATTTTAATTAAGATTTGAACTCATATTCTCTTCAACAATACATCTTTAATTAAATTGTATTAACTACTTGAATTCAATATGTTAATTAGATTTTACACTCTCCCACACAACATCATGATTGATCTATAATTATACTTTTCCTCCACAATAGCACAAACTTCTAATTTTGCTATTCCTTATAAACAACAAAATCAATTTTTTCACTTATTTCATTGGAAAAATCTGTCTAAAATATCTTGAAAACTTTGCTCAAATTTTTTCAGAAAACATTTACATATTAAAAAAATTAGTGGTTCAAAATACACATTCGCTCAAAAAAATTAAAATCAAAATTTTCAAACATTAATCCGGAAAAATTCTCACCAGCAAATTCGACGGAGTAAGAGTGTTTTTGGTTTAAAAAAATTTATACGAGTTAAATAGTGAGAAAAAAATAAAAAAAGATAAAATTAGAATTGTTTGTTGAATTGCATGTGCGAAGGTGTAAATGTGAGGGTCGAGGCAAATCTTCCTCAATAAGGCGTATACAAAATTGGGAGTTCTGTAGCCTTCCTCCGAGGCCCCAAAAAAAAACTTGAAGCAAATCCTACTAAAAGAGTACAATCCCAACAAAAAGAAGAAAGAAAAAGGGAGAACAATGTGATCTAAGTCCACACAAACAAATCCCTTTACATATTTTTCTGTATTTTCATTCCTCTAAAATGCTCACTCAAAACATCACTTAATAAAGAGATACTTCATTTTTTTTTCATAAAAATTACTTGTTTTATTTCAGTTTTGGCCTCAAATAAATATGAAATGGACACTCGTACACCTGATTTAAATCTTGAGAGATAAATAAATATAAAAAGTAATGTGACATATATCGGTTCTTTTTTCTTTCAATAACTCAATTTTCAATTTTTTTTACTAAACTACTACTTATAAAAATTATATACTAAAAATCCCTTTTTTTTCTTAGTTATAAATTACATTTGCAAATAAATACTTCTTTAAAAAAGTCTGAGTTTACAAATGCATTTTCCTTAAAGGTTTTTTTTTTTTATTTTTTTTTTAAATTAACACACACACATATATATATATATATATATATAATTCATTAAAAAAAACACCGATTTTAAATTACGTATATTTATTAGAGTTGTCTGTAATATTTGGATAATATTTTCAAGTACTTGTATTAAATCTGAAATGGACATTGGAGATATGTAGTTTTTTTAGGAATGTATTGTGTGTGTCATAGTGTGGGTCATGATAAAGATGGGTACACTATTCTATATCGGTGAGGTACGGTAGGATAAAATCCGACTACCAATCATTGGGTTTAACTTAACTAAATGATATTTAATATGATTGAAATGGAATAAGAGGCAAATGAATTGGGATTCAATTCATAAGATGAACTAGAACAAATGTGGTTCACCCAACCATTCCAAGAGTTACATGTTGGAAAAGAGTTTCATACCTAAATAGTTGTGTTTTGGGTGAATCAACTCAACTATCTCAAAATAAGGTGAAATATGAATTTTGGTCTCACTAAAAAAAATCTTCTAATGAGATTTTTAGAGTCAATGGTGAGGGTCATTTATTTGAATAAAATAGTGGGAATATATTCAATAAACACTTGTTAAATATGTTTATTACACTATATTTGTATACACGTTCTTCTGCTTTAGACTAATTATGTCTGCAAACACAACCAATACCATTTCACTACGAATCATCCTCGATATGGAAAAGTTATCAGAAAATAACTTACTCAATTGACACAAAAACATCATAATTGTTTTGAAATAAGAAAGAAATTTGTATGTGCTCGAAGGGCCTATGCCTGAACAACCCCGCTGCAAATGCTACTAGGACTGAACGAGATGCTTATAAGAAGCATCAAGATGATGCATTAGATGTTTTATGTCTTATGCTTGCTACCATGAAATTGACCTGCAAAAGCAACATGAGCATATGGAGGCGTTTGATATGATCAAACACCTTAAAATGTCTTTTCAAGAGCATGCTAGGCAAAAAAGATTTGAATTGTCAAGAGCTAATTTCCACTGCATACTAGAAGAAGAAAGTCTTGTTACGCCCCATGTACTCTAGATGACTTGAGAACCTAGAGAGGCTAGGATTTCCTTTGAACCTAGAACTGCTAACATATGTAATCATACTATCATTGTCAGATAGTTTTAGTCGATTCTTTAGTGTGAGATCAAAATTAATTGTCTCTAATTTTACGGAAACTAAATATAAAAAAAAAAAAAATTTACTGGGACAAAAATAAAAAAGTAATATATTTGTAAGGAACAAAAACATATTTAAACATTTTTAATTATCGCATTAACTTCATGTATCTTCAAAAAAGTTCTTTTGTACCACGAAGAATCAATTCGTATTCTTTTAACACAATGTTGCAATGTTAGCATCATTAAGTGGTGTCTACACAATAACACAAACTAATTAAAATTATGACAAGTGTAAAAATAAAGGATACTCCAATTTTGAAAATCTTGTGAAATTACCATAAAAAAATTATGTGAAACTAAATGACCTTCTTTTGGGGTGGATCAAAAGTGGGAGGTGTCGAATAAGATACTCCATCAAATACTTATAAGAAGATCCTAAAATGAATATGTTAAGTTAAAACAAATCATAGTATAAGTAAAACTAAATAAGTGATCTACATTTCAACTGATATACCTTAGATGTTTGACTGAGTTGTTGACCTCTAGGTTGAGCTTTTTTTTCTTCTAGTCGGTTGAAGCTCAACTCCACCCTTACATCTCTTTTGTCTCTTTAAGCCAATTCGTTTCTTGAATCTATTTGGTTGCATAACATCATTACTCACAAATATTGGGGTATCATTGTCATTGTTTTTGTCTTGTAAGCGAATTTCCATTATTTGTTTACACATGACATCTACAGTGCTATCTATAATCTTAAGACATTCTTCCTAAGGCGATGTTTCAGCTACCACTTTAATGAACTTAGAGACAATGTTTCTTAATCTTCGTGTGCTAGATAGCTTTGAATCTCCTTCTACATATTTTCCTCTCAAATTTTGCATAACACTACATCGAACTTCTCTTGTCCATCTTTTTAAAATGAACTCATAAAAAATGACCTTTACATCATTTGCTTCAAACACTTTTAGTTCATGACAACAAAGTTTTCCAAATGTCTCGAACTGACTACAACTACAAGATATAAATGATGAAGCAAGATCAAATGTTATTTTCCAAAATCTTTCACAATCAACCATACTCATGGTATATTGACATAAAGAGTGAGACACATGTCTCTCAAATGTGAACAAAGCTAGAAATACCTTAAACTTTTTCTGGAACAAACTAAATACATTATGTGTGTATACTTTTGTAATTTGTATTAGTATTGGTGACAACTCATATCTTAATCTAGCAAGCTTATATATGGACTCATACTCACAAGTTAACTCATTGTCTCTCTTTTCATCAACAACTTGTTCAAAGTGTATGAAGAATTCTATAATATCCGATTTTGGTTTCATACAAAATTTGAAGTGAGAATTCCAAGATCACTAAGTTTGGTACTTCTCATGTCAAGTGTGAATGCTTCCTTCATGTAACAAGAAGTCCATTTTCTTTTTATAACATAGACTGATTTGATCTATTTACTTTCATGAACATTATATTGGTTAACCAAGTCGGTCCAAGCTTTCTCAAAATATGCTCTAGTGTCAAAGTCATACATGCATTTCTTGAAATCTCTAAAAAAAAAATAACTTCTTGCTCTCATCAAGTTTCCAAGGTGTTTAATTTTATTTTGCAACAAGTGTCAAGTGCATAAAGCATCACTTCGGAAAATGCCCTATACATCGCCTGATCTTGGTTAATAAAGACAATTATCAATTTGTTGTTGTTGTGTGCTTGTAAGAATGTCTTAAACAACCATTTAAATGACTCAACTATATCATCATATTATAGTGTTGCAGCAAAAATGATTGAACCCTTATAGTAGTTGAAACTAAAAAATAGAGCAAGTGGCCTATTCGCATGGTTGGTACAATAGGAAGTATCTAATGACACAACATCACCAAAATATCCATAATCCAACACCATATTTGCGTCACACCAAAACAAATTGGCTATTTGTTCTTTTATATCCATCTAATATGCATGAAAGAAATATGGATTCCCCAAAAATTGCTGCTAAAAATATTGCGAAAGATATCCGGCTTTGCCATACACCATACTTTGTCTTTTTGCTTTGAGGTAATTTTTTACATCCGAACATATATATCCAAGATTAGCTTTGTGCCCTGCTTTCGTGCTCATAAGTTGATATGTTAACTTCTATATTAATCCAGAGTCATTAGCTAGATCAATCACACAAGCTTGAACTTCAGTTATCTTTTTGTGCAATGGTAGCATATGTGTTGTCTATGGTATTTGTAGAGGGTGGTTATGGTCCTTTACAAATTCATCGATAACAAATTTTTCATTCTTTAATGAAAGATAAATTTTTACTTTGTAATCAGTCCTAGTCTCGACTCTATGGTTGCTAACAAACACATCTTTCTTGCCAGACTTTTGTAATCCTTCGTTACTACAAACAAATCTACATGATGATATAGAATCATCTTTTTTATTCTTGTTCATCAAAGCCATCATGTGCACCATATGTGAGCCAAAATTGATAAGCCGCTTCTATTGAGTCAAATTTCATACCAATCATTGGTTTCCAGTCAATACTTGAAAGATGTCTTATTTAACATAAAAAATTTAATACTCTATTTCAAACATTAAAAAACTGAACAAGGGAAAAAAAACAACAGGAAGAGACTCCATACAAAAACAAAGAGTAAAAAAAAATACTAACTATAAAACAACACGCACAAACACTTGACGAGAACAAAAAGAGTAACAAAATTAATACTCATTGTAATGAGATAGAAAACAGATCCACGAAAACAAAAAAAGAGAAAGAAAACAAAAGAGTAAAAAAATAAAGAAGCTATAAAGATGATAGCGATGCTGATTATGATAGAGAAGAGAAGCAAGTTAAATATTATACTCCAATCATTTTAGTGGAACATACAGATGAAATGGCAAGAAACAAATTTTAGTTTGAGCAAAAAAATTAAATAAACCTCGAAGACAGTTGGAGCAAGCAACACTGAGACGGTTTCTGGTTGACGACGGTTGAACGGCGTGGTAAAGACGGTAATCGACGACGATCATCAGTGGACCGTTCGCGAATGAAGGCCAAATGGGTATGTGATAAAAACTCGTTCAACCCTTAAACATATTGTGTTATTATGATTTTGTTTAAAAGATAATGAGTTTCCACGTGGCATGATTACAATGCTTCGATGAATCAAACGGACTAAAATAATTAAAAGTTAGAGAGTCGTTCTCACAGTAAAGTCAGAGGATCTATTTCGGGTTGGCAGTGGATTCAATCCTTCATCCCAGGCTGGCCTTAAATAAATTACATGACCTCAACTGTTAATATTAAATTAATCTTTATCATTATATTAATAATAATAAATAATAATTAATAGTGGTTAGGCTTTCCAGGAACTATACAGGGAAGGGAATGAAAAGTACAAAAGTGGTTACAAAGATGGGGAATTTGCTTTGCACATTTTCTATATTGTTTAGTTGGAAAGTCTTCATCTCCCTAACCGCTTGATTCTTTTTGTTAAGTATTTTACTAACAACTATTCTAAATTAAAAGAGATAGCCTACCAAATCACTTCCTAATTTACCACAACTAACAACACTATGTTTCCAAATTTCATTCTCATATAAATTTTACTACATCCTTTTTCTATTAAATATTCAACAAAAAGATAATGATTGGACATCTACATGTTGTTATGAGGTTACATCCAGCCTACTAGTACTGTTCTTTTTTCATTATGAAGTATATGCACGCTATATAGTATAAAGGATAATGACATAATAATGTATCTTTACCAAATTAATTAATTTCTAATAGGGTCCAAGGAACATATATTATATAAAGAATAAAAAGTTAGATGCCAACTATATTTATATACAACTAAGTTTAGAAGAAACATATATGTATATTATCTCCCTCTTTCATTGTTGTGTAATTTAAGAAAGCAGAGGAGGAAAACTAAGAGGAAGAAATGGATTGTTGTGTGTGCACAACTATGCCATTAATATTAAGGCCTCCAAGGAATACAATATGTGGGGCTTGTTATGAAGGAGTTAGGAACATAATCAACATGATGAACGGTATTGAAAGTGAGAAATCAAAATCAATAATCACTAATCCAAATTCTCCACGAAATTCGAGTAAGGCAAGCTCTAATTCTTTTCATAATTCATATGGTTGATTAGAAAACATAAAATAGTATGATATATACAATCACTCTATTCGGTTTTTATTACCTTGATAAATAAAATTAATTAGTAACTTAAATAAACAGTTAATGTTATTTTTCCTCTGCAGACACTTGATGATTGTATAAGATGGTGTTCGGAGCAGATAGACCAATTTAATCAACAAAATCAAGACTTGGCTTTTCTTAGAGGATTTCTTGATGCCTTCAAAGAACAAATTCACACTGATATATTAATAAGTCCAGCCAATCATGGTCCACCTATACCTGCACATAAATCTGTTTTGGTGAGTTTTTTTTCTTCTTTATTTGTATTTTCTACTAAATATTTTCCATAACCATTCTTTAAAAATTAAAATCATTCTGAATTTATTTAATCTAAAAAAACTTTCAAATTACCCTTTTCCTAAAAGTATTTCTTTACGGTCACAATCATATTAAGTGTATTTTTATATGGTGACATCACGAATCGTAAAATTTGTGATTTTCAAATAACATGGCTGGAAAATGAATGTTAAAAATTTAATGTTAATAGTTTTCTATATCTAATGAGTATTGAAATATATTATTATATTGTAGGCTGCAAGATCAGAAATATTTAAGAACATGCTAGAGTGTGATGAATGTAAAGCTCCACCTAGTAACATAATTACCATACCCGATTTGAATCATGAAGAACTAGAGTCTCTCTTGGAATTTCTCTACAGTGGAACATTGACTTTGGAAAAATTGGAGAAACATGTGTATGCGTTGTCACAAGCAGCTGATAAATATGTTATCCCACACTTGTTGAAATACTGTGAAAGATACCTTCTCAATTCAATTAGCACCTCTAATGCATTTGAGACACTAGAGATTGCTGATACTTGTTCCAACCATAATTTGAAGGAGACAACATTTAATTTCTTGGTTAAAAATATTGAGCATATGATTTCTTCTCCTAAATTTGAAGCTTTTGTACATAGGAGTCCACATTTGACTGTGCAATTAGTTACAAGGGCATTTGTTAATGGTTCCAAATAATCAAATTTGTCTTCTATTTTGAATTTCGTTTTTTCAGTTATGTACTTATTGAAAACTATTGATGAGATCGTTCAGCAGAATAAAATAATCCATGCACAATGTTTCTATTTTGGTTAGTTAATTCATGTGACCAAATTATGTAAATGAAAAATGTTTTTAATTTGTAAGGGTAAATTTAAAGAAACACTTTTTAAATGGGCTAAAATCAAAGTGACCTGTACTTGTAGGAACATTATGAAACTTATATTGAAGAGAACATTTACGGTACATTTCATTTGATTTTTTGAATTAATAGTTAAATGAGTTTTTTTTTAAGAAAAACTATTACCTATCATTTAAAAAGTTATAATAACTAATATTAATTATTTATCAAAATTGTTAGCGAAATAAGGTTAAATTTTTCTTGAATTTTCATTATTCATAATATCGAATATAAAAAAAAATAGCATAATACTTATAAAAATTAAATGATGTTTTTTTTTA
>JBBPBR010000004.1:58889331-58909926 GCA_037974775.1 Cicer pinnatifidum | reverse complement strand
ATAATGTTTTATCTTTTTTTTTTTCTCGTTTTTACCTTCATTATATTAAATCAAAAATAATAAATATTAATTAAAAATATATTTTTATGTAATTTTCTACTTATTATTTAATTCACCTGCTAATTTTATTAAATACTTAAAGTTCAAGTAGTTAACTTATTTGATATTATCTATCAACTAATTTATCAATTATCTGTTATAAACTAATCAACTAACTTATCATTCATCTCCTAATTTTTTTTACCAAAGTTTATAATTTAATCACCAATTTCTATGTACTTAAACCTACCAATATTATTTTTGAAAATTATACTCAGTACTCCATAATTATATCCCTATCCTACATTTTATCCAATTTAAAATCTTGTTGGGGTAAGAGAATTTTCCATAAGAGAAAAATCTGGATTTTATGAGATTTTGTGTGGGTAAGAAGGGATATAATTGTATATGTGGGATAGGACTATAGTTATCTTATTTTTCGGAATGAAGGGAACTTTGATTGAACACCAAGATGAGCCCAATTTTGAAACATAAACATGGGTACAAGCCATGGTATGGGCTCATGTAAATGTAGTGTGTCAAGATATCAATAGATATGAGAATAAGTATTTATGGATAAAAATAAAACCGATAAAATATTTAATGGATTCTTACATATTTACGAGTATTAATGGATATCTATCCATATAATATTTTAAATAAATAAAAAATTACTTACATACAAAAATTACTTTTTTATATAAAAAATATCCCTTTATTTTATCAAAAGAAAATATGAACATATAAAAATATTAATACATTAACACATAAATAAAATTCATAACAAAATTTCATCATAAAAACTATCAATCAATACATAAATAAAATGGATGACTATATAAGAAAATAAAACGAAATATATTACAATATATCAATTTTATTAATTTACTATTGGATACAGATATTATTATACCTGTCTCCATAACAATTAACTAAGAGGTATTGAAAATATCTATTTATTTTTACCGGAGAATATTCATTAAACTATTTAATTTTTGTCCTTCGCATATTTAATTTGCAATATCATTGAGAACAAATTTTTTTACATCCCTAGATATAATCCAAGGGCATAACTATTAGAAAGTTGCTCATGTGTCAGCATTTTTGTTCACTCATCCCACTAAATACACTATTGAAAACTATGATCTAATTTTATATTTTACTCAACTTTATACCATCAAAAATTAAAATATAGTAAAAAAACAAAAAATAACAAACATAAGAGTTAAATGGGCAATCACCTTACTATTAACACACGCTATTTTTTATACTACACCTAACTGATTTTTAAGAAGTTTATTTTCCAACCACATATATAATCCAGAAGTCTATTTTTTGTTCAAAAGAATTCAATTATAAACTAAAAATGGTCAAATGTGTCAAAACCACAACTCTATAGTCTATAAAGGCAAAAATATATATATTTTTTCTTACAGAAATATATTTCAAACACATGATATTTTAAAAAGCTCACCACCTTAAAGTATTTTTTTTCTCTCACCTTCCAATATTATCAAATACTTTAAATTATTTTGAATTAGTCAATTTGAACGTATAAAATACACTTTTAAATTATTCAATTTGAACATATTTTTAAAGATTTTTAAGAATATTATGAGAGAGAATAAATTATCTTATTTTAATCGAATTTAAATCTTTTAAAGTGAATAAAATATAAAGTGAAAATATAAATAGTTGTTGTTCTAATTCATAATTAATTATAACGTACTAAAAATATCTATATTTAATTTATCATTGATTGATTGAAATTATTTATTTTACTCTTTAAAGTGAATTGTTCAATTTAAAGGAGATAGATGTGTATCTTAATCACATTTAACACTCGAATGAAATTAAAAAGGCTTCCAATGAATTCATGGACTAAAATCAAAATATTGGGCTTTGGCATGACCCCAAGCCCAACAATATGTCTGTCTTCGTAACTTTATCCAGCTGAATCGTTGAAACTTCATTCGGGTATGGATTATCCACCCGACCCGGATAAACACGAATCCGGATCCTTAATGTCCGTATCGTATCATCACATCAGTGATCGGAGTTGTTGAACGAATCTTGACACAGAAAGCATTGTCACTTGCGATTTACGATACCGTACGATGCGCACACTAGCGGCTCATTTCTCTAACGTGAATTCCTCTTCCATCCTGCTCAATTTTATCCCTAATTTTACAATTTAGTTTTCATTCAATTCAAAATTTGACGTTCATGTTTGTCACTTACTTTTATTCCTAACTTTTATTTTGTAACTATTTTTGCAGTATTTATGTAGAAGACGAGTTGGTGTCAATCAACAATATCGTAATTTTTCGTCTTCTAATAGCAAAGGTATGACCAATTGGTTAGGCTATGAAATCATTTTGTTAAGAACAAAACAGAAAAGCCCTCAAATTATAGAACTAACTAATCTAGTGTGTAAAAAAAAATTGTACTTGTAGTTCTTGACTTGTATTGCAGTAGTAAATGATAGATACTTTATGCTGATTTGGGGAATTTATGAAATTCCATCATTATGTCAAAATCTGGAACTGGAAAATTCAAAGAAATTGAACTCAAAGGGTATGCTTGAAGTTTGGGAGTTGGGTTTTCGAGGACTAAGTTTACATGTTAGACATATATTTGAAATTTAAAAATTTGAAGAAATGACATGATAAATAATTATACAATATTTCAATCACCTTTTTAATTGATTTTAGAAACATTTTATAATTTTTTTGACTTAGAAATGGAAAATAAATCCTCCCTCTCTTTCCCTTCAAAACTCAACTCCCAAACATAGCTTAAATGATTTTAGGTTCATTGTCTGACTATGTGAATGAATTGCTCTATTATGTTGCACCATCAGATGAGCTAGCCCTGGAAGGAGAAGTTGAGAGAAAATTTGGGTGGTTATTGAAGACTCTATTTTTCGGGAGTGCAATTTATGCAGGATACCAGTTCTTTCCTTATATGGGTATCGATCATCCAACTATCAACAGTTTTTCTGCAACAATTTCCAGCTCATGAAGCCTCTGTTTACTCTTGGTGGATCAAACCTGACAGTGTTGTTAAAATAAAAAATTTCAGGGGAAAATTTGATGCAACAGTCAGTATCTCTTTTGCGTGTGAAGGATCCCTTGTTCAAAAGGATGGGAGCTTCTAGATTGGCCCGTTTTGCAAAAGATGGTAATTTGCACTACCTATATATTTCTTCATAAATCACTTTGTATCAGTATTTTAATTATTTATGACCATATATTGAAGCACTTTCTGGTGTATCAGTCATCTGAATATTAAGATATTTGCTCTGTTAAACAAGCACTGTATTTTCACTTTTTTTGTGCTTGATTTGAGTGATATAGACTATTAATCTTAGCTTGCTGATAAGATGACAAATTTCTGGTTAAAGGGGAGAGTTGATGGGAGATTTTGAACATAGATAAAAGAGTAGTAGAATGATATTTTGCACTTGAAATGACCTGAAAGGCTGAAACAGTTTCTGAGACTTAAATTGATCTGAAAATTGAAATTTTTAGAGTTGATGATTATAAGAGTTTCCATCTTCTCAGTTACAACTTTTTTTTGTGACAAAGCACAGATGTGGCAATGATCCAAAAGTGAGTTATGTTCTGTGACCAGAAAATAGCCTTGTTTTGGTTTTAACTAGTTTGAGTATCAAATTATTTTTTCTATGCTCACAATATTTTGTAATTATGTATCCATATTTTTAAATATTAAGGTACAGCCGTATAGGTATGTCATGAAACTGATGGGATGAAACTTGATCATTTATAGTTTTTAAAACCTTCCATGTGTGCATGAGTATTTTCTAGTTGTTCACCTTCCTTTTGATCACAGATGAAAGCAGGATGAAGATAGTTGAGATGGGTGGAATTGAAGAGCTCATAAATATGTTAAGCACGGCTAAAGATGACCGTACACGGAAAGCAGCACTGAACGCTCTGGCTGAGCTATCCCACTCAGGTAGAACTTTAAAGTTTAAAGTCATAAATTTAAATATCCTATGCATATTACTTAACACATTTTACTTCGAAGTAGATCATTTCTTTTTAATATGCTTATTAACATGCTGGTGGATATTCAGAGTTCAGACCAATAGTACGTAGTAACTTTGTTGTCCCAAATAGTGAACCAGAAATGTTTGTCTTGTAATTTATTTGTATAATATTCTAGCTGGAAATCAACTGTAAGAATTAAGATCAAAGCGTAATAAGAACTTTAGAAACCTACTACATGTTCCAAAATTAGAGACAACCTTATCAATCCTTAGTCCTTATATGATGATAAATTAACAACACTACCTGTATCATATCCTGTGAATATATTGCAAAAGTATATAGTTCGAACTATATTACAAGGTCGAAAGATATGCACCTGTACTAGGGCAGGGCTGTTGGCATTAGTCTTTTTTTCTGTTTTCGATTGACATCAACTATTGCATTTGTTATAGATGAAGTTCTTGCATCCTTGCATCGTGCTGGGGGCATTCCAGTTATTAGGTCTGCTCCAAGTTCACTTGAGGATGCAGATGTTGAGAGATTCAAGTTGAGCTTGATGAAAAGGTTCCAAGATCTTAAGTATGATGTGTCTTCATGACTTTAACAAGAGGTTATTGCCTTTATTTATATTTTTTAACTTTTTTCCTTTAACTGCTGACTTGGAGTATTAAATATCATGATATGAGAGTAAGCTGGTCATGAAGGCATTTTTAGGGTATATTGGAAATTGATGTGTATCTTTTGTAATCTTTGGTTCCTTGAAGGTTCGTCATCACTTTCTTTGTAGCTTTTTAGTGATCTATATGTGGATTACTTTGATTTTTAAGTGTTCTATACGTGCATTACTTTGATTTTTGCCAAACATCCCAAATGCATTTGCAATGTCGGCATTGTGCATACTTGAAGGTACATTAGGCTTGCAACAGAGAAACATATATAATATTAAGTATTTGTTCCCTTTCAAAATCATTTTTCGGACATTAGTTCAAATCGAAGGATTTTTTGGACAATAGTTCAAATAATTGAACTTATCACCCTTGATAATGGGTGCTACAAACAACTTTTCTCTAAAAGTTGTGATACGAATAATATGAACAATATGGACGACACATAATTTATGTATATAAATTGTGTCCTCTCATTTTACTATTAAGTTAAATGAAAATATTTTTCTCTCAAATCAATAACACACAAGTTTATCTCATTTTTATTTTACCTTTTTTATGACCAAACCTAATATCACACGTTATTTATGTAGCTAAAAAACAATTAATGTGACTCATTATGGAGTGTGCACGTTTTTTTTTTGTTCTAAACTCTTCTACTCTTTCGTTTGGTAGGGTATTGGTACCCTATTGAGGTGGTCCGGTGTATGGTTATATTCCAATTAGATTTCATGGCATTTCTTTCACAAAAAATGATTTTCCATTTTTCTCCTATTTTCTCTCCTCCATTGAAATGCCATCGCTAGCCACCTGCATTAAAACACCATCGCAACCATTTTATTTGTGCCTAACTAACCGCCATTGTCCGACCATCAATGACCAAACAAATTAATATTGTTCCTTCTCTTGTTCTCTTTTATCTTTCAATCAAAATATATTTTTAAAGGGAGAATCTTGAAAATTGGTCTTTTTAGAGATGAGCTTTTCAGCCACTGTGGGCCACCTTTAGACATGTCACACCACTTAATTCCTCTCTTCGTTTTTTTACAAAATTCACCCATTTATTTCTCCGATCTATCAACTTGAAAGTTTGAACCGCAACCTTTTAGGTCACCATAAGTCCAACCACCAAAAATAGTCATATTTTTGCTTTCCGTCACAAGCTCTCTCCATTGACAAACTTCGTTTTGAACAATGACAAGATCATTCAAAAGTCTCCAAGAATTTGATCAATGAAAGTAAATCTATTTGATTCATATTACAAATTAAATAGTTCAAATTTTGTTTGACCAAACGATAACTCAAATATCTTTTATAAAAAAATTAGAAAAAATAATTTATAAAAAAAAATTCAAATGTAAGTCATTGTTTTTTTTTACCTCTCTTTTATTTTTATCTTCATTAATGTAAAATATGAGTGATTTTTAATCATTTTTTTTATTCGAAATCAGTTATTTATATTATTTTTTTTCCTATTATTTTATATAAATAAGTTAATTTTACATAAATTAATTTTTTTTCTTCGTGTTTTTATATTATCTCGTCAATTAAGTGCGACGTTTGATTTTTCCATCACATTGTGGTGTTCATTTTGTTCTAACTTAGTGTGATCTAGTATAGGCAGATTCAATCAGTAACTTCAATATCATTAACATTGCAGATTATTGACGTTTTACTTGCAATGAAAATAAAACTCAGAAAGAAGGAATGAATGAATTGAATAATATGTGTGTTATTGTTTATTGAGATGAGTATGCTATTTATACATAGCCTTTATTACTTTGTTTCTAACTAACTTTTTTTTAACTAATTAAGTGGTTAGTTAGTTAGTTGGTTACATATAATCAAACTAATTTGAATTACACAAAACTGAATAAAAAGAACGTTCTTCATTTTTCAGTCACAAACCAAGAACGTTCTTGGTTTCCAACACTTTCCCTTAATTCAAATTTCTAAGTGATTTTACACTTAACATTCTTCTTAGCTCTTCATATCTACTTGTTCTCAAGACCTTGGTCATTATATCATCTAGTTGAACTTCAGTTTGACAATAAATGAGCTACAATTTTCTTCTTTCAACTTGATATCTTAAGAAGTGAAACATTGTTTCAATGTGTTTGCTTCTTCCATGAGACACAGGGTTCTTTGCCAAATTTATTGCTGAAATGTTGTCAATCAGCAAAGGAATTGGCCTGCAAATTTCAATCTTCAACTCTGTTATTAATGATTCCAACCACAATGTTTGGCAGACAACATAGCTGCTAGCAATGTACTCAGCTTCACATGATGATAGTGCTATTGAGATGAGTAGGCTACTTATATATAGTCTATATTACTTTGTTTCTAAATAACTTCTTCTTAACTAACTAACTAACTAAGTGGTTAGTTAGTTAGTTGATTACATACAATCAAACTAACTTGAATTACACAAAACTGAATAAGAAGAATGTTCTTCGTGTTTTAATCACAAACCAAGAACGTTCTTGGTTTCCAACACAGATCTAGTTTATTTTGATGACTGTTAATGATGATAGAAAGAAGAAAAAATATTATCTTAGTGATTTTATGATTAAATTTTAAAGCTTGAGTTTTTTATTTAATGTTGTTTGATATAAAGATGCGGATTTATTTGAAGATTTGAATTAAGAATTTCATTAATATATGACCTTTTTTGAAATTGATAATGAATTTTTTGGGTTTTGTTTGAAGATGATGATGAAGTTTTTGGATTTTTCTAAAATAGAGACTATGATTGACATTTTAGGACATAAATAATAAAATCGTTACTTTAAATTAAATAAAAAATCAAACTGAGAAAAAAAATATTAATGAATAAATTGCTACTTAAATTAAATTAAGGGACACTTAAATTAAATTAAGGGACACATGAAGTATTTCGTCTAAATAATATTACGAGTATTAAATACATGTTTTTCCTTAAAAACTTTGTTAATAAGATCACACAAATTCAAAAGATTAATTTAAAAAAATATAATTTGAAGAATCCATTTTTTTACAAATGAATAATCTATTTTTATTGAGTCTAAAGGAGTTGATATTTTTTTTATTTAATTTACCAAATTATATAGAGGAAGCATAGTCATAAAAAATGTTGGGTTTTGGGCTCCCTTCCTATGTGGAGAAAGGCCCAATATGTGCAAGCCCACGAGTCTCACTTAACTAAGTGAAGAGGGGTCAGATTAGTAGGTGAGAGAGAGCTGAATTCAGAGAGAGAGGCAAAGAGAAAAGTGAGAGAGAAAGAGTAAACCCTATTTTCGCATAAAACAGAGCAGCTGTACTAGATTCGCGATATCTCCTTCGTTCACCGTCGGATCGGGCTGAAATTTTGACAGCAGGTTCGTGACTAGTGGTACTTCATTCTGACCGTTTGGATCGTTGATCGGAGGTCTGAGGTGGGAGAAATTGAACTCGGACAGCAGCAGTTTTTCTGGTTTTTTTTGCTGAACTTTGTTCTCAATTTCATGCCTGTTTTCTCATTGTTTTGACTGATTGTTGTGCTGGTTACCTTGCTGTTTTTGGTTTGTTACTGAGCACGAATTTGTGCCATATTTGAAACTCTCTTGTACCCGTATTTTGATCATAGTGGAGCTCTATTACTGGCTTGGTCCCGTGGTTGTTTACTTCTCACATTGAGAAGGTTTTTCCACGTTAAAAATTATTGTGTCCTTTGTGATGGTGATTTTATTTGCTGTAATTATTTGTTGATTGCTCCTCACAGATTCTTGCAAGTTTGGGAAATTAATTATCCGCTGCATATTGCTCTGTTAGAGTTGTTATTGTATTTGTTGTTGAATTTCCCATTAGAGTGGCATCAGAGCTCTTTGGTTAAGGGGCTGTTTGACTTGTTTGAATGATGGAGGCAAATACAAATAGAATGATTTGTTTGAATGGCACTAATTATCACTTATGGAAGGGAAAAATGAAGGATATGTTATTTGTGAAGAATTTGCATCTTCCTATGTTTGCTACTGAGAAGCCATAATCCAAGACTGATGAGGATTGGAGTTTTGAACATCAGCAGGTATGTGGTTTTATTTGGCAATATGTAGAAGACAATGTTTATAATCACATTGCTAATGAGGAACATGCAAGATCCTTGTGGAAGAACATTGAATCTTTGTATGCTTCTAAGTCAGGGAATAATAAGTTGTATTTGTTGAACTCCTTGATGAATTCGAGGTACAAGGAGGGGACTTCTATTTCAGATCACTTAAATGATTTTCAAGGGCTCCTAGATCAATTGTCAGGTATGGGTATCAAATTTGATGATGAAGTGTTGGGACTATGGCTACTGAATACTCTACCAGATTCTTGGGAAACTTTTCGGGTTTCAATTACAAACTCAGCTTCTGATGGTGTTGTCTCTTTGCAAAGTGTAAAGGGAAGTGTTCTTAATGAGGAGATGAGAAGGAAGGCACAAGGTACTTCATCTCATTCCGAGGTACTTGTCACTGAGAACAGGGGCCGAAGTCAAAGAAAGGAACCGAAAGGGAACAGACAGAATAGCAGAAGTTCGAGTAGAGAGAACAACAGAAGTAAGTCCAAGCCCAG
This sequence comes from Cicer pinnatifidum, assembly GCA_037974775.1. Lineage (NCBI taxonomy): Eukaryota > Viridiplantae > Streptophyta > Magnoliopsida > Fabales > Fabaceae > Cicer > Cicer pinnatifidum. The sequence goes on along the minus strand of JBBPBR010000004.1, from coordinate 58,900,634 downwards.
ATTTAAGAATGTGGAGTGCAATTATTGTCACAAAATTGGGCACATACAGAGGAACTGTTTCATATGGAAAAGGGAGAGCAAAAATAATAACAGTAAGCAGAGAGATAAGAATCATGATGATGATGACCGTGTTACTACTGCTACTTGTGATGATCTGATTATTCTCCGTGACTATGACTCAGTCAATCTTGTATCAAATGAGAGCATGTGGATTATTGATAGTGGTGCTACACTGCATGTTACACCAAGGAAGGAGTTCTTCACATCTTACACTTCTGGTGACTTTGGAGTGTTGAAGATGGGTAATGATGGTGTGTCCAAGGTAGTTGGTATTGGTGATGTTTGTTTGCAGACCAACATGGGAGTGCAGTTGTTGCTTAGAGGAGTCAAACATGCTCCAGATGTTCGCTTTAATTTGATTTCTGTGCAGATGCTTGATGATGGTGGTTATAATAATCACTTTGGTTCAGGAAAATGGAAACTCACCAGAGGTAACTTAGTTGTGGCCAGAGGGGAGAATATTAATAAACTGTATTGGACTAAAGCATTGGTTGCTAAAGACAGTGTGAATGCCATGGATATGGAGGCTTCTTTGTGGCACCGCAGGCTTAGTCACATCAGTGAAAAGGGGCTGAATTGTTTAGCTAAAAAGGATGTACTTCCGGGATTAAAGAGTGCAGAGTTGGAGAAATGTTCTCATTGCATGGCTGGTAAGCAGACTAGAGTATCCTTCAAGAAACATCCCTCCTCAAGGAAGTCAGAGTTGCTTGAATTGGTGCATTCTGATGTTTGTGGCCCGTTGAAGGTAAAGTCATTTAGTGGTGCACTTTACTTTGTTACTTTTATTGATGATTGTTCCAGGAAGCTTTGGGTCTATGCTTTGAAGACAAAAGACCAAGTTCTGGAGAAATTCAAAGAGTTCCATGTTATGGTGGAGAGACAGTCAGGCAAGAAGTTGAAATGCATTTGTACTGACAACGGTGGTGAGTATTGTGGACCATTTGATGTTTATTGCAAGCAGCACGGTATCAGACATGAAAAGACTCCTCCTAAAACTCCTCAGCTGAATGGTTTAGCAGAGAGAATGAACAGGACATTGATTGAAAGAGTTAGGTGTATGCTTTCTGAAGCAAAGTTGCCTAAGCATTTCTGGGGTGAAGCATTGTACACGGCAATGCATGTTATTAATCTGAGTCCTGCAGTTGCTTTGAATGCTGAGGTGCCAGACAAGATTTGGTTTGGCAAGAATGTCAGGTATGATCATTTGCGTGTCTTCGGTTGCAAAGCATATGTGCATGTTCCAAAGGATGAGAGATCCAAGTTGGATGCGAAGACAAGACAGTGTATCTTTATCGGTTATGGTCAGGATGAATTTGGCTACAAGCTATTTGATCCAGTTGAGAAGAAAGCTGTTAGAAGCCGTGATGTGAAGTTCATGGAAGACCAAACCATTGAAGACATTGATAAGATGGAGAAGACTACACCTGAGATTGATAATGGTTTGTCTGATGTTGATCCAGTTCGGATGCCTATACATGATTTGGATACTGCTGAAAATAATATTCAGAATGATGAGCAACATGGTGATGTTGGTGATCAGCAGCTTGGAGATGATTTTGATGTTCCTAATGATGATGCTGAAGAAGAACATGAGATGTCACAAGATGAGGATCTTGGTGATGCTCCTGAACCACCTCAAGCTCAAGTTTGGAGGTCTACTAGGCAGAGGAAACCATCCACTAGGTATCCTTCTGATGACTATGTTACCTTGACTGATGGAGGCGAACCTGAATGTTATGATGAAGCCATGGAGAGTGATGAAAAGAAGAAGTGGTTGGATGCTATGCAAGATGAAATGAAGTCTTTGCATGATAATCACACTTTTGAATTGGTGAAACTACCTAAGGGAAAGAAGGCTTTGGAAAATAGGTGGATCTTCAGAGTGAAGCAAGAAAGCAATTCTACATCTCCAAGATATAAAGCCAGATTGGTTGTGAAAGGTTTCAGACAGAGAAAGGGTGTTGATTTCAATGAGATTTTTTCTCCTGTGGTGAAGATGTCATCCATTAGAACTGTGTTGAGTTTGGCTGCTACTCTTGATTTGGAGGTAGAGCAAATGGATGTAAAAACTGCTTTCCTTCAGGTGATTTGGAGGAAGAGATTTACATGAAACAACCTGATGGTTTTCTTGTTAAAGGAAAGGAAGACTATGTGTGTAGGCTCAGAAAGAGTCTACATGGTTTGAAGCAGGCCCCGCGTCAGTGGTACAAGAAGTTTGAGTCAGTTATGTGTGAGCAAGGCTACAAGAAGACTACTTCTGATCACTGTGTCTTTGTTAAAAAGTTTGCTGATGATGATTTCATTATTCTGTTATTGTATGTTGATGACATGCTTATTGTTGGGAAAAATATTTCCATGATTGACAGGTTGAAGAAGCAATTGGGCGAGTCATTTGCCATGAAAGATATGGGAGCTGCTAAGCAGATTCTTGGTATAAGAATCATGCGTAACAGGAACAAGAAGAAACTTTGGCTGTCACAAGAACACTATGTTGAAAGAGTGTTACAGAGGTTCCAGATGGAAAATGCTAAGGCTGTAAGTACTCCTCTTGCTACTCATTTTAAATTGAGTACTAGTCAGAGTCCTCCCAATGAAGCTGAAAAATCAGATATGCAACGAGTTCCTTATGCATCTGTTGTGGGTAGTTTAATGTATGCAATGGTGTGTACAAGGCCTGATATTGCACATGTTGTTGGTACAGTTAGTAGATTTTTGTATAATCCAGGTAGAGAGGATTGGAATGCTGTGAAATGGATTTTGAGGTATCTTCGTGGTACTACCAGTTTGAGGCTTTGTTTTGGAGGTGATAAGCCTACTCTTGTGGGATATACTGATTCTGATATGGCTAGAGACATTGATTCCAGAAAGTCCACTTCAGGCTACTTGATTAAGTTTGCAGGGGGAGCTGTGGCATGGCAATCCAGATTGCAGAGGTGTGTTGCATTGTCCACTACTGAGGCAGAGTTCATTGCCATTACAGAAGCATGCAAGGAATTGTTATGGTTGAAGAAATTCTTGCAGGAGCTTGGTTTTTTTCAAGATAAGTATTTGCTATTTTGTGATAGTCAAAGTGCAATTCATCTTGGTAAGAATTCAAGCTTTCATTCTAGATCCAAGCACATTGATGTTAGGTATCATTGGATACGTGATGCCTTGGATGCTGGGTTGTTGGAATTGGTCAAGGTTCATACAGATGATAATGGTGCTGATATGATGACCAAGGCATTACCGAGAAGCAAGTTTAAAACTTGTTGTGAGATCGCCGGTTTGGCGGTCACCTCCACATAGTTGTGAGGGGGAGATATGTTGGGTTTTGGGCTCCCTTCCTATGTGGAGAAATGCCCAATATGTGCAAGCCCACGAGTCTCACTTAACCAAGTGGAGAGGGGGTCAGATTAGTAGGTGAGAGAGAGCTGAATTCAGAGAGAGAGGCAAAGAGAAAAGTGAGAGAGAAAGAGTAAACCCTATTTTCGCATAAAACAGAGCAGCTGTACTAGATTCGCGATATCTCCTTCGTTCACCGTCGGATCGGGCTGAAATTTTGACAGCAGGTTTGTGACTAGTGGTACTTCATTCTGACCGTTTGGATCGTCGATCGGAGGTCTGAGGTGGGAGAAATTGAACTCGGACAGCAGCAGTTTTTCTGGTTTTTTTTGCTGAACTTTGTTCTCAACTTCATGCCTGTTTTCTCATTGTTTTGGCTGATTGTTGTGCTGGTTACCTTGCTGTTTTTGGTTTGTTACTGAGCACAAATTTGTGCCATATTTGAAACTCTCTTGTACCCGTATTTTGATCATAGTGGAGCTCTATTACTGGCTTGGTCCCGTGGTTGTTTACTTCTCACATTGAGAAGGTTTTTCCACGTTAAAAATTATTGTGTCCTTTGTGATGGTGATTTTATTTCCTATAATTATTTGTTGATTGCTCCTCACAGATTCTTGCAAGTTTAGGAAATTAATTATCCGCTGCATATTGCTCTGTTAGAGTTGTTATTGTATTTGTTGATTGAATTTCCCATCATAAAAAGCCCTGAAAAATTACTTCCTTTGTTTTACAAGTATTGTTTTATAAGTATTGTTTAAGATTTTTACACACATGTTAAAAAATATAATAATTAAAAAAAATAAATAATTCATTTCATCAAATTACTCATCATTATTAGTGAATTTTTCATTATAATCAATGTAAAATATAATAATATTTTGTAATTTGTGCGCATAATAATTATTGAAGAGTAATATAAAAAAAATTAAATTTATATTAAAAATTGATAATGAAATTTATTTTAAGATAATTTTTTTGATTAAAGTGGCATTCGTGTGAGAACGAAGGAATATTAAATTTATGGTACACCAAAAAAAGTATTGTCTATGAGATTCAAGGCTCAACATCATATGTTACTAATAAATTCTCTGAAAAATGAACGATTGACAATTTGTTTATAAAAAATATAATTAATTAAAAGATAAATACATTATTTGAGTCTTGATATCTGCTCTGACCAACCATAATAATGAGTCATCTGAAGTTAGTTCATCTAATTTTTTTTAATATTTTAAAAATATAAGACAAACCAAATACATCAGTGATTGTATGCTCCTTTGCTTACAAAGTGATATCATGTTCTTGGAAATGAATTTGAAGTAATTTGATAGGGCAAGGGTGTTCAGTGTTCACACGTTTTCCATCACGCCTCATTCCAAAACGTTTCATTTAACTTTTAAATTGGTCAAACCTCAACAAACACTTTCAAACCTGAAGCGTTTAATTCGTGTTTTTAATTAGTGAAACTTAAACCAAAACGGTCAAACCTAAAGTGATTAGTTCGGGAAACATTTTGTGATTTTGCAATTTAGTTTGACGGTAGAACTTTTGGAAAATAAAATGCCATTTTTATTTTAGAATTTTAACAAATATTTTATGTCTCATGACCCGATAGTTCAACGTTGACAGCTATTTTTCAGATTTTAACTCAACTTCAGACAAATAATTTTAATTGACTTGAATTTGAATCGAAAGTTTAACTAAAATCATTCAACCCAACCCCTGAATATCCCCAAGTTACACATGCTAAAATCAGATAAATAATTCAAAATTGGGAAAAATTTACACCGTACCACTGAAATCATACTCCTATTCCACAATTTAATAGAAAACCCATTTTATCTTTATTTTTTCAAAAAAATAAAATAAAAGTCACTATTTTGTTCAAAAAATAAATAAATTTTAGGTAGTATAAAAAAATAAGTGTGTATCAATACTATAAATATTTTGATTAATAATTTTATTTAATGTATTCATGTGGACATTATTATAGTATTTATTAAAGTTGACTAAATTAAGAGCTGTGACATATTTATTTATTCAATTTGACATTCAATAATTAAATAAATTATTTCTATAATTAAAATTTTAATTAAAATCATAACAAAAAATATTATTTTAAAATAGTTTAAAAAGATTAAATTTAAATTTTTTATAGTGTTAAATCTAAATAAATGTTAAACTTATTTATAGATGAGATATCATTTAACTATTAATGATTTAATTTGATAATTAAATTTTAAATTTACCATAGAAGTCCAAAAAAAATAATAATCAAGAAACTGAAACTAAGTTTGTCAACTTGAAATTATAATATGACATTTATAATATGAAATTATTTTCAACTTGAACATATCAAATTTATAATATGAAACTAATAAACAGGTAGAAATTATAATATGAAATTTATTTCCAACTTGAACATATCAAATTATATATAATTTTAGATTGTATTTTTCATTTATGTCATGCCATATGTATTAACTCCAACACTAGTAATACATAATTCAATAATTTATAAAAATTAAAATACACAATAAATTAGTTTGATAATATAATGAAATATAATAACAAAATGAACAAAAATGAGAGTTGAGTTATAAATCAACTTTCATATCTACTTAAAGTTCTTGCACTTCATCAATTTGTGCTCTTAAATCAATAATATTTGGTTTTTTTATCCAACAGTAGGATGATATGATACTATCGATCCTAGTGAGCGTGAGTGATTGAGAGGTTGTTGACGCGGATCTTGCACAAAATATTGAGGGGGAGCCGGTGAACGATAAGTATTAATTAAAATATTATAATTGAAATTCTTAAAAGTTATATATATCTTTTAGAGTTTCACACAATTCATACATTATCAATAAGTTGAAAAAGTTAGAATTTCAATTCTTATAAGTTTTACAATTTTTTGTTATACAATTTACACAAGTTTTTAGAATTTCACACAATTTAATTAAATAAAATATATTTATTTTACGATTTTCGTCTTTGTCGAAAATTTTCTTCTTGGAAAATACATTAATTTTCTTATGTTTAAACATCATGTCACTTCTAAAAATTACATAAATAAATTCACAATTAAAAAATAGTATCTCATTATATTATATATCAATTGTTAATAGTATATTATATATTAATTGTTAACATGTAAAAATTTGTTAATAGGTAGTAGTTGAGTTGTTAACGTTAGAATTTGTTTGTTCTAGTTTATCGTTCGATATTAGATAATTTGTAAATAGATAGAGATCGTTATATTAATTTTATTATATTTTATTAATATAAATTTTAAGAGATGGAGAACAAAGAGTAGACATAAGAGAGGTAGATACGTGGTGAAGGAAGATGCCAAATGTTGTTATTCAAAATAAAAAGATTAGAATATATTTTAATAATTTATCACTATTATTTTGATAACTTATATATAAAAATTATAATTTTAAAAAAGATAGTGGAGGCCGTGTTTCTCAAAACAAAAAAAATTGCAAAATATTTTAATAATTTATCACTATTATTTCCTATAATTTATATAAAAAAATAATTTTAAAAAAAAATACAAAAATGCCGTGGCACCTGTCCACTCCCATGCTGGTTGTTGCGACATAAACGACTCTGTCTATATGAAGATATGACTAGAGTTTAGAGTTGAGTTTAAGGTGTAATGAGTATGATCATTATTGTATAAAAGAAAGTTGTTTTATTGAATCATACTCTTATGTAAAAAATAAATATATAAAAAAAATATATGAATAGTATTAATTTTGTTTGATTTTTAAAACTAAAATTCAATATCCGAATCAGTAGTTTTTTATTTACATTGTTTTGGTTTGATTTTTTATTCAAATTAAAATTAAAAATAATTTTTGAATTGATTTAATTTGGATGTTGGAATTAATTAGATTTATTTTGTCTACTTATAGTTCTAATAATTTTTTTTTTCAACATGAGTTATAATTTTGTAAATAGGATTATGTAAGGTACAGTTCAATTTTGTATTTTTTCTTTGGGTTATGTCATTTTCTGTGAAAAATAAGTGAGCCATTTTCGGATTATTATTTTAGTACCGAATCGGATTTCGCAACGAGCCAATCTGATTTGGATAAAGCGACGACTTATCCGTGTGGACTGTGTATGTCATCATCGTCGATTCCTTGTCAATACATGTTACCAATTTCATCCATTACACACAGTTTTGTTTTACATAAAATATTACACCAGATACGTTTCTTCTATACTAAGATTTTTCCAAAAATAAAATGTACATTCAGAACGTTATTATAATAATCTTCATTTGCAATGCATCTGATTCTTCTGGATAATAAAGATTGCACAACATGGTTCTCGTTACCATCATGACACGAGACATTATTATTTTTTTGGCTTAAATACATTTTTTGCTATAATATTTTTCAAAAATAGTTTTTAAATATTTTTTAAAAAAATTAGCTTTTTGTCTCTATCAATTCATTCTTATAATCCTTTTGGACATGTAATATTTATAAGACATTTGTGATTTCTTGTTTTAACTATTTTTATTATTCATATATTAAGATATTAACAAAAAAATAAATATTTTAAATTTGCATGTAGTTATATATTTTATTTTATTATTTAATTTATTTAAATATTTAAAGTTTCAATTTTAATTTTAAATATTTTAATTTATAAATAAAACAGATTTATTTTTAATATTGTAATATATAAATAAAAATAATTATAAACATAAAAAATATTTTATTCAACTCAATGATAGGAGATAAAAAAATCCCAAAAATCAAATAATAGAGAAATCAAAACAAAATTTAAAAATGAGGGGACACAAAAAATTATTTTAAGCAAAATAGATATATCAAATGTGCATTTAAGACAAATTTTACAAGGTCATGACATTGGACATTTAATAATTTACAAAGAGCTATCCAAGTCATTCAAACAATAACTAGGTTCATACGGAAGTGACTTATACAATATTAAGATCCTTGCACGGCACAATCTTGTATGATAGGCCAGCTCCAAACTTTGTCAGGCTTCATCTAAACATTTATTTCCATTGCTTTGATACTTTGATACTATACACAACATACATGATTTATACAACAAGGCATCCAAATAAAAACAAAAGAAACAAGGCCAAAACAAACAAGGGCCATTGGAATTTTTTGCCCTTCCACGCCCCAACTCTCCCAATCAAATTTCCTGTAGTAGAAAGGGAAACGGGAAAAGACAACACCAACTTTATGACTTGCTACTTAAAGCATTGTATATGTTGGTAGAAATGGCAATTACACTTGTCACTACTGCAAGTATAATCATAACCAGTGCTATTATTTTGTCCTTTCTTGTTGATATGCCAAGAGCATCCCTGTCATTAGAAACAGAAAATTAGGAGCCTGGTTTATAAACAAAAAAATTGATGTATTTGACATAAATTTATACTAAATGCATCCAATTTTTTGCTTATATAAGGCTGGAAGGAGTAAGCAATTTTATCAAAAAGTATCAAAATTTAATGGTTTCCTTAATTGCCTAAATAACTTTGAAACAGCAGTTTAAAAGGATCAGAGGTAGTAAGTAATAAGATTATGAAATATTGGTTACCTTAAAACAATAGTGCCAGGGAAAATGAATGCAAGGCACAATGCAGTTGTTGATCCTAGAAACTGAAAGAAGTACCAAATATCTGGAATTGCTATAGCAGCAAGATAGGAGAATACTAGGAGAACAAGAGTGAGAATCACAAATCTCTTGTTGTCTGTGGTTATAGGCTTCTTAGGGAATAAGAGTTCATCAATGTTGGCTCTTAAAGAGAAATTCACAAGAGGGAATACCAACATGATGTGGAGTGCATAGCTTACACGAATTAAACCATTAAACAAAGAACCAACAACAGAATCAGAACTCTGATCAAAATTGATTAGAATATCTGACTGTGTTGAATCTCCAAATAAGAGGTACCCAAATAGACCAATTGTGAAGTAGACAACAGCACAAAACATTGTTGCAATTCGAACTGCTGTTTTCATATCAGATGGTTTGGCAAGCTCAAAACCAATTGGATGTACTGCAAGTAAAATAAAGAGACTCATCAGCATCAAAAAAAAAAAAAAAAAACAAGAAGAGCAAATCCTTGTTCACCACCAAATAATACAATGCAAGATATAAGTAAGTACCATTGAAATGAAATGTGAATGCTGAGACTACAACAGGAACTGCAGTGAATAAATCAAAGAATGATGTCTGGTAGTCTAATCGAGGAACCAATCTAGGAGTTTGTGTTTTTCCTTGCACCAAAGCAACTATAGCCAATCCAGAACAAATGCCAACAAATACCACAGCAAGAAGAGTTGATATTGCAGAACTGTACTTCAAGGATTCTGTTAAATATCAAGACACCATAAAACAAAACAAAAAAACATCACAAATATCATGAGTGTGTATGCCATTGAATCTCTTCAATTTGAAATGAAAAAAGCTAAGAGTTATGCAGCAGATCCTCAGATAGAACATTGTCTTGTATCTGACACCAACATGACACTAACACATGTGCTTTTGGAAGAAAAAAAATGACATTGACACATTTAAATTACTTCCAGTATTAAATTATTACTGGTGGGTTGATGTCTCACTGTCATGTCCGGTTATGGTGCTTCATAGAGTAAGAAAGCAGGGAAAAACACTGACCTACACGTCTGTACAAGACCAATGGAAGCATAACAAGAACCAAAGTGATAAGAAGAGCAACTTCCCGGGAATTCCACCAGTGAATCCCAAACCACTGTTGCAAAATTCCCAAATGCAATTCATCTCCACCTTCCTTTCCAGATAAAACATCCCCTGTTGTTCCATAACACACAGCAAAACAAGCATAAATGAAAACAACCCATTATTCAAAAACTCATTTTTCATGTCACAAATAAAAAATAAAGAATTTAAATTTAAAAATTAAAATTAAAATTAAAATTAAAATTAAAATTAAAAAATAACCAAACTTTACACTGCCAAAATTCGCCACTCAACATGGTTTGGTTCAAAAATAAAAATCCCAAATTAGCAACAAAAAATTAATCTAGAAAACAGTCTATCTTAACTCTCTTAATCATGATTAATGGTTTTAATTTAATAATAAATGATTCTAACCGATAATAATAAGGTAGAGAATTAAACCACCAAAGTTTGTAATTATAACACAAACTTGAGCGGTTAATGCTCCAACGGATCCAAAAGCCTCGCTCATAACACCAGCATACGTCGTCGTTTCACCGGCATGCGTAAAACGCATAAGAAAGTCAACGGAAACTTCAGCCAAAACGGCAACGATGAGAATCAAGGCGAAAGAGGGAATCACGCCGAGAACCTTTAAAATCGCTGGGATTGACATGATTCCAGCGCCAATTATGCTCGTGGCAACATTAAATACGGCACCGGGTACAGAACCATGTTCCGCCGCCGGTTTTGATCCAGTCAAGAGAGGGACATGGACTCCGGCAGACGGCGACATCCCGGCGGTTAAATTATTTTTGGAGAGCTGAGCAAGGAAGCGTGGAGTTCATTACATGGTATACCATCCATTTATAATAATTTATCTCCGAAATTAAAAAAATACAAGTATTTTGTGTTATTTTTCAATTTTTCACTTTTACCCTTTCAGTATCATTTTATTTTGCAAAAATTACATTCTAGAAATACAACATACTGGTGGTAAAATAAAAACATAAAAAAAAAATAAATGTAACGTCCAGTTTGCTAATAAAACATGCAAATTCTACATTTAAAAAGTAACTTTTTTTTTATTTAGTTAAAAAAAAAAAAAAACTAGATTATGGAGTTTTTTTTGCTCTTCAATCTCTATATAGCAGTTTTTATTCTTATGATTGTAAGCTCCGTCCGTAATAAAAATAAAATTTACATCATAA
>JBBPBR010000004.1:58860379-58876486 GCA_037974775.1 Cicer pinnatifidum | reverse complement strand
TTTCAAATTCAATTTCTAAATTCATAATTTCATCATTTTTATCATGATATTTTGAAATTTAAAAAATTTATATTTAATTCATTCAAAGTTAAATAAATTTAAATTTATGTGAAAGATCTTTTTATTATATTTTAAATATTATTATAAAAAGTAATTTTAAAATTTTAAAATTAAAAAATAATTAAACATATTTCATTTTAGTAGGAATTAGAAGTAATTGTTGAATAATTTTATATAAATTAAAAAAAATATATTTTTATTTTATAAAGATTAGTTGAAATTTGATATGACTAAATATATATTTAATCTTATACCATACTTTAGTTTATAAATGTTACGCCACATTACATATGCCTCTTAAAAACATGTCATTGATAAATGGCTAATATTGGATAAGAAAACAATTAAAAATACTAGTAGGGGCCAGAGTCTCCAAGGAACCATAACCAGTACTCGGAGTTTAGGTATCTTGGGAAAAAAAAAAAAAGGTACATTTGTGGTTATTTAAATCTTATATTTTGTATGTTTTTTAAAATTATTACAAAATTCAATTGTAATTAATTAAAATTTTCAAAAAAAATTATTTTCAATTCTTATAAAAAAAATTGATAGAAATTAAAACATAACTATTTAATTTATCTTATAAATATAATTAGTAGATTTCAAATAAAATTTTAAAATTTCGATTATTTTTTTTTTGTGCAAAACACAAAAATTAAATGGATAATTAATATTGCTCTATATGATTTGCAGACATAGAAAAACACAAATAAATATATTTAAGTAACTCAATACTATTTAGTTTGATTTTAAAATTTATCTAAGGATTTCTAGTTCTTGAAATAAAATTTTACTATTAAAATTAGAAAAATTATTATATTTTTACAAGTTTTAAGATATTTACAATGTATTTTTAATTTATTGTCAAATAATGATATATCCTTAACACTAAACAAATAATCATACATATAATATATTATATAACTCAAATATTCTATTAAGTGGAATATTTATTAATTTTTTATTTAGATATGAACATACTTTTATATGTTAATATTTATATATCATAATTAATATTATTAAAATAAAACAAAATTTGACGTCTCTAAAAAATTGGAGTCACGTCGGTTGCCTCCACCGCCCTTAATAGGGGTGGACAAAATTCAGTTCTGAACTAGAGCCGTTTGAAAATTGAACCGAATTGGTTTATAATTTGGAAAAACTGAACCGAACCGGTTTTCAGTTCAAAAAACTGAATCAAATCGATTTATAAAAGTGGTGAACCGGTTTATTATTTTGAACCGAACTGAACTGGTTTAACTTAGTTTTTTTGTTCATATAAGCCAAAATTTAAATAATTACCTCTAATTATTTCTAAAAAAACAAATTCGATTCAAGTTTTTTGAAATAAAAACCGAGTTGGTTTGGTTTTTTTAACTAAAACCAGTTCGGTTCAGTTTTTTTGAACTGAAATCCGATTCAGTTCAATTCTAGTTTTAAAAAATCAGTTTGAAAATAGTTCGGTTCTTAAATCAGTTCGGTTCGACAATTTGATTCTGTTTTTGGTTTTTTTAACATCCCTAGCCCTGAAGACCACTTTGAGATAACGTAGATGGTAGATCCAGCTTTTCAAAATCTACATTTAATTTATTTAAAGTTAAACAAATCTAAATTTATTTGAAAGATTTTTTTTTATAATATTTTAATATTATTGCAAAAAGTAGTTTAAAATTTTAAAAGTTAAAAAATAATTAAATATGTTTCATTTTAATAGAAACTAGAAGTAATTGTTGGATAATTTTATATAAATTGGAAAATGTATTTTTATTTTATAGGACTAAAATTATATAGTTGAAATTTGATATAACTAAAAATATGTTTAATTTTATATTGAATACTTTAGTATTGTATATTTTATAGGGACTAAAATTGTATGTTTTTTTAAATCATTAAAAATGCAATTGTAATAATTAATTAAAATTTAAAAAAAAATCATTTTCAATTTTATCAAAATTTATTTTGATAGAAATAAAAAATAGCTATTTAATTTATCTTATAAATTAGTTGATTTCAACTGAAATTTTAATAGTTTCAATTTAATTTTTTTCTCTACAAAATACAAAAATTAAATGAATAATTAATATTGCTCTATAGGATTTGCAGACATATAAAAACACAAATGAATATCTTCAAGGAACTCAATACTATTTATAGTTTAACTTTAACTCAATTGCTAAAATTTATCTAAGGACTTCTAGTTCTTCAAATAAAATTTTACTATTAAAATCAAAAGAATTATTATATATATTTTTTTAAAGTTTCAAGATATTTACAACATATTTTTAATTTATTATGAAAGGATGATAAATCCTTATTACTAAACAAATACTCACATATAATATATTGTATAACTCAAATATTCTATTAAGTGGAACATTTATTAATTTTTTATTTAGATTTAATTTTAATTATACATATTTTTTTATATTTTAATATTTTTATATCATAATTAATATTATTAAAATAACACAAAATTTGTTGTCTAAAAAGTTGGGTCGGTTGCCTCCAATTCCATGAGGGCCACTTTGCGATAACGTAGATGGTAGATCCAGCTTTTCAAATATGGTGGTGGGTATCGTGATGGAGTGATCATGGACGTAGAACGGTAGAAGCAATGTTGATTTGGACTCAGAATAACATGTACTAGGCTGCTGTTTTCTATTTTATTTTCAAAAACTCTAAAGAAGAACATATATTCAACATGCCATGTGTCATTCGTTAATTACCGAAAAACTTCCATTTTTTGTTTTGGTCTTAAACATATATTATAAATTTTATCACGAGTAAATTTCATCCTATTATTTAACTTTTTATTTTTTTAAATTTAATTATAATTTTAGGTTTTATATTTTTATTGATTTAAAATTATATTCATATTTTGATTCCTATTTTAAATTTTTTAATAAAAAATTAATGACATGATTAACTAACATGACATATAATACGATAATTTAAAATGATTAATATTTATAAAATTTGAATAAAATACATTAAAAATTTAGTTTTTAACTTCATAAATTTTTTTATATTTTTAATTTAATTAATGACATATAAATAATTAATATAATTAAATTATTTTATATAATAAAATTATATATTACATTATTAAAAATATATCAAAATAATAATTTTTTAATTTAAAAATCTAAAAAAATTAAAACTATATATTTTTAAAATAAAAGACAATTTTATAAATTAATAATAATAGAGAAAATAAAACTACGATTAACTTTTTTTTGTTTTATTATGGAGATAACATTTAATGAATGCCTTACTATTTACTATTTTGTTTTTATGGTGATGCGGATAATAGAATGAGAGCTTGCCACTTACGGTAATTGTCACAACTCACAAACTGCCACCTCTTTATTAATTGAGATGATTTACCATCAATTTTAGCCTTAAGTTATTTTTTAAAATTATTATTTTATTTAAATTAGTAATTTTACGTATATTTATTTATTTATCATATTTTTTACTTTCATCGTCTTAACGTAATGTTATTTACTCTAATTATTATGTTGGTGTAATATAATTTTAACTTATGATTTTGGTGTGACGTTGATTTAATCTTATTTCACATATTTACTTTGTATATGCAATCAATTACATTGATGTCTTTAACAATACAAATTAAAAAACATTAGTATTTTATAGTGATAGATTTAGTTATATTTATATTTTTTTATATGTTTAGTCGTTTTATATTATTAATTTAAATGTTGCAATTTATAATTTTATTCATGATTTTCTTTTTAATTTTAAGAATTTTCAATTATTCTCGACTAATATATTATAACAATTTGAAATAAATAAATATCAATTAAAACTTTTAAGTAAAAAAAAATTGATAATCTTTTAAATCTTGCAAGTCTTTTCAGAAAAAATAATCACACATGTTAGAATAACTACCGAATCAAGTGCTTATGTTTTATGTTAATTGTCAAAACTTAGTTTTAAAAATCTAATCTAATTTATCCTAAAAATAAATATTCCATTTTAATGTGACTAAATTCTGTCGATTTATTTTAGAAAATTAAATTCAAATAAAAATATATTTAAAAGTAAATATTTGTTCAACGGAAATAATTTTTCTCAAGAAATAAAAAAAAAGTAAAAATATAAGAAATAAAAAAATTACAATTTTCGCTGTCTCACTTTTTGGTTTGGTTTTCTTCCTCCTTTTCCATTTGCAGTATTTGGGTTTAGACTTGGTTGGTCGTCAACAGAGTCTATCTCTAATATCTCTATATTCTTTCTTCATTCTCTTACGATTCTTCTTTATCTCATTTTTCTTTCAACACAGTGAATTGGTCAATTCTTTTTCTTTCAATTCGTCGGAAATGGCCGATCAGTTAGCTAGGGCTGAGGAATTCGAGAAGAAAGCTGAAAAGAAGCTCAGCGGTTGGGGCTTATTCGGCTCTAAATATGAAGATGCTGCTGATCTCTTCGATAAAGCTGCAAATTCCTTCAAGCTTGCTAAATCATGTATTTTTCTCTTTTCATTTTCCTTTTTTTTTTTATTCCATTTCGTGAATTGATTAAATGTATAATTAACTGAAATTGTTGCTAAATCATGCACTTATTGTTCTTTTAATGATCGGTGAGTGTTGATTTTAGGTGTCCGATTCCCGATTTGAAATGCGGAATAACTGTTTGTTTCTTCCCCAATCTATTGAAATATAAAATTATTCTGATTTTACTGGAAAAAGTTGTTGACCTAATTTATTTTTGATCAATTAGTTGCGACTAAACAGAGTTTTGGGATTTTGTGAGACACAACGGAGTTATTATCGTTTAAATTTTCCGATGAAAGTAGTGGATACTGTATATTCTTAATGTGATTTTTTATTTTCGTTGTCTGATTTTTTTGTTAGTCATCTAATTGAGTAATCATAATCTTACCTGTATTTTGGTTGCATACTTTCAATTTGGTGACCGATCACTTTAATTTGTTATGAAAGTGATTAGTTCTGTTTGTTGTTGTGATTCGATGTATATGGCATTATAGGGGACAAAGCGGGATCAACCTACCTAAAGTTGGCGAATTGTCATTTAAAGGTAACGAATATGATTAAGTTTTTGGCATGTGATCTTTCCTTCTGTTTTTCTTTTAAGCCTGGAAATGACATTGTAGTCTTCTGTTTGTAGTTGGAAAGCAAGCATGAAGCTTCACAGGCTTACGTTGATGCTGCGCATTGCTATAAAAAGACCAATATAAATGGTATGTGTAAGTCGTTATTAATGTGTGCACTAGTATTCTTTTATGGTTGCTACTGCTGTTAATTTATTTTGAACCTGCTACCGCATTGAAATCTTACACAATGAAACATTTGTGTGATATAAAAGTTAGGGTTAAAATAGATGTTAGTCCCTATAGTTTCCACACTAATTTGGTTTTCTATTCATCAAAAGTAAATGTTTCCTATTTTGCATAAAGGATTGGTTCATGTAGTTTAACTTAGTAGCCTGATGGGCCAACATCTTAGGGCTATGAAACTATACGGATCTTAAACAAATGCATTCTTTTTGCATAATCATGTGATATAAGATACTGTGTTGTCAATTGCTGATCGTAGAAAATAGCAGTTTGTTCAAATTCTTCTATGTAAAAGTGCTTTAGTGCCTCTATAATCTCTATTTGACAACATTTTGTACTAAATAACGTATTGTTGAAAATAACCGTTTATTCAGATTTTGCTACGCTGTAAAGATATAGGGTTGCTATGGCTGCCATTTAACAACACTAAAGAAATCCTTCTGTTATCTCATTGATTGAGCTATCCATATGTATAAATCAATTACTGACTTCATATATACTTTGAACAACCTTTAACTAGCGCTTTGTTTCATTGTTGTATTTAGACTTGTTAAAGTCAGTTATTGAAAATAATTTGTGCAAGTTATTGACATTTGAGTTCCATCTGATCCAATTGGTTTCTTTTATAGATTTCTGTTTTATTTCCATATTTTGATTTGTTGTTTGTTGGCTATTGGTTGATTGAAATTCGCGATCATGTAGCTTAGTTTGAATAAACTAGAAATCACTCTAGCATGTGTTAGCATTACCATCACTTACATAGTGTGAAAAATGATAACATATCTAATGTTTTATGTTCCTTTTTCTCTTTTGTGATACAGAGGCTATATCTTGCTTAGACCATGCAGTGAATCTTTTGTGTGATATTGGTCGACTCTCTATGGCTGCCAGATATTTGAAGGTATACCTGTGCATCTTTAGATTTTTTCGTTTCAGTATAATAATTTTAAATTCAAGGCTCATGGCATCTCCTCTTGTGGGTTGACATTTTGGTATGCACTCTCACCCATATCCCTACTTCTGGGCATTGATTATGTGATTCATCACATTGAATTGGAATCTTCATGAACATATCATAGCTGGGTTTTACTATTATATGCAGGAAATTGCAGAGTTGTATGAATCCGAACAAAATATTGAGCAGGCTGTTGTTTACTATGAAAAATCAGCCGATTTTTATCAAAATGAAGAGGTTACAACTTCTGCAAACCAGTGCAAGCAGAAAGTGGCCCAATTTGCTGCTCAGCTGGAACAGTAAGATTTTATACTTTCTGCATATTTTATCTTTTAATAATTTCTTCAACATGGATCTCTTTGTCGTTTTGTTAATAATTTTTTCTGAGAATTTTCTTTTTGACTTTCTTTTTCCTCAGTACATTTCTCCATCCCACTATCCATCCCAGATTAACATTCTTGCAGGTCATTACTGATTGTTTGGATTTAGAAGTTTAGTAATAATGTCTATAATCTTATGAGAAGTCTAGCCTGTTTCTTTCTACAATTCATATTATGTTGACTTGTGTGCATGGTGTTAACAAAAGTTTCTCCATTGCTGCTTTTGGTCTCTGACATATCTTAGGGTGTGTGATGTGCTCTAATAAGTGCAGGAACACATAGA
The DNA here is from genome assembly GCA_037974775.1 of Cicer pinnatifidum. Taxonomy (NCBI): domain Eukaryota; kingdom Viridiplantae; phylum Streptophyta; class Magnoliopsida; order Fabales; family Fabaceae; genus Cicer; species Cicer pinnatifidum. Next base: position 58,869,488 of record JBBPBR010000004.1, on the reverse strand, counting down.
GAAATGCAGAGTTTATTTTTTTTAAATGGAAGGGACTTTATCATGGCCTCACTTTATCTTGAAATGAATATTAACTGTTCCTTTTTTTATCATAACTCTTCAGATATCAGAAGTCAATTCAGATTTATGAAGAGGTCGCACGCCAATCGCTAAACAATAACTTGCTGAAGTATGGAGTTAAGGGCCATCTTCTTAATGCTGGCATTTGCCAACTTTGCAAAGGGGATGTTGTTGCCATAAACAATGCATTAGAGAAATATCAGGTTTATTAATTTTCAACAATACACATCCTTGAGGTTCTAAACATCTTACTAGTTGCTCAATTTGTTGTGTATGTATTTGTTTTGCAGGAATTAGATCCAACATTTTCAGGAACGCGTGAATACAGATTATTGGCGGTAGGTTACTATTATTGAATATTGGATAGTATTATTTTTTTTATGACCAGTAGAATCGGATCAAAATATGTAGATTTTTTGGTTGCTTGCAAGTTGCATGCACTGTCACATAATGTTGTATTTAACTCTGGTATTTATTTAAACACTGGGATTATTTTATTTACAGTTTGCTCATATTTTGCATATGAAATTTGAAATACTGACTTTTTTTTGGGTGGATAGGATATTGCTTCTGCAGTTGATGAAGAAGATGTTGCAAAGTTTACTGATGTTGTCAAGGAATTTGATAGCATGACCCCTCTGGTAAGCTTCAAAAATGTAAATTTAGAATCAACATTTCCTATATTGTTTATATGTAACAGAAAAATCCTCAAACGTAGTTTTTATCGTCATTTTACGACAACAGAATAAACAACCTGTCACAACTGAATCCCCCCATTTTACAGCAATTAGATGGAAATATTTTTATTAGCTTACACCTGCTTGGATTTTTACACTGAATTAAGTTCTGTTTGACTGCCTGGTGAATAATTTGCATGATATGTTGCTTAGTCAACATGCATTACTTGTTTGAGTTCAAGCAGTCTTGTTTGGAATGTTAAAATAATGGGCAGTAAAAAGTCATCAAAATTGGTGAAAACTGACCCATGTCAGCATGGTTATGCTTAGGAACATATGTTGTTTCTTGTCCTATTAAACCTTTAAACTTCATGGTTAAAAGAGATGCTCTAGAGCGATAGTTCACTTTAGAGGAGCTAGATTTGAAGTTCTGATGTTCTGAGCTGATGTTTTCAGTTGCCTGATGATACAAAACTCCCTTTATGGCTGTTCTAGGTAAGGGTTGGATTGATTGTAGGTCTATCGTAGGGAGTCTTTGAATTTGCGAGTTTTTGATTCCATGCAATGAACTCACAACTTTCTAGTTACACAACAACAACTCCAACTATTGCACCAAGACACTCTGTTCTTTAATGTGTGAAAAGAAAATCAAGGAAATGTATAATTTGTTTCTTCTATCGCTGTTACAAATGCTGTGTGACTAGATGGTCCTGGGTTCAAGCAGTAGAATCAAATTCTTGTAAATGAAAGGTAAGACTACCTACAATAAACTCACAATGGATCCGACCCTTCCTGGGGCTTGCTATGGCAGCAACTTTGTAGCACCAGTTTTCCCTTTTTACTTTTATCAGTGTTGCATTATGCTTTCTGATGTTTCTGGTGTTTTTGGGAGTGTTCTTGAGCGTTTATGGCTTCATAGATAGGAGGTTGTGTTCTTGACTCAAGTACCTGGTTCTTTTCTTGTAATAACAAAAATTGCTTGAAATTTTAAATTACTAATAAATTATTGCTTCTGAGATACTAGATAGTGCTGACTTAAATTTTTGCTTCTGGCATGGTTAATTGGGGATGATTTGTTCCTTTTTCTTGCATTCCAACAAGTAGCTCTAGTCTCAGTAGTTCATCAACCTTACCTGCTTGCTTGTGCAGGATTCTTGGAAGACAACACTTCTTTTGAGGGTGAAGGAAAAGCTGAAAGCCAAGGAGCTGGAGGAGGATGATCTCACATAAATTGCAATTTAGCATTCAAATGGTTGAACTTAATATTTGATGATTTTATTTGTTCTATGCTTGTATGTCCTGTTGTTCCCCCCTACACATGTATTTCATAGAGTGTACTTACTTTGGTTTCAAATTGAATCGGTCGGACTGAATTCAAGGAGTGAGTTTCAATGAGGTTGCTTGAATATGAATGAAACTACTATGATTTCTTGTTTACAGTGGTTATGCGTACCCGGTTGTAGTTTGATACACATTGTTTTTTCTTCTTTAGATTATATGCAGATAATTTATAAAAACCAAAAGCGTTGAACAATCACAATTTTATTTATGTGAGTCGTGAATGCAAGGAACCATAACACATTAGAGCAGAGGATAAATCCAACTCGAATTGTAATTTGGTTTCAGAACTTAAGTTTTATATTTAGAGATTTTATGTGTAAATTTTTTTAAAATCATTTTGTACTGTTTTCTTGGGAAACTTTTAAAATAGTAGAGAAAGTGATAAGAACGTGGCTTATTTTGTCCATTTTTTTCATTCCATTCTTCGACAAATCGAGGTGGGTTTCCTTTCCGACTTCGTTTTGTGAATATAAAGTACTTTTATCAATGTAGTGTCAAATTAACCAATAAATAAGCACACCACCACTAACCATACAAGGTGTAAGTTAGTTACTCTATTATTTAGATTTGTTTTAAATCTGCCGTATAAGTTGTGATGTGTTCGGAACGCAATTATTTGTGACTTATAACATTTAGCTTAACTTAATTAACCTACTATTTATTTCGAATTAATTTGTGGACCCATCTCGTCAGAAATAACATATCAAGACTCAATATTCCACGCTTGAGCATCTTTGAGAACATACTTTTTTTCGTCCATCCTAATTCTAACAAGCAGAAAGAAACATGAGTGGAGATTAGGACACAATATTCATTGATGATGCAAACATTACATTATCAACAAAAATCATGTACCAATATAAATACTACATCACTTACAAAGTAATGTCATATGAATCTATCAGTTTGACCATCATTCAATCAACTTAATTTATTTTTATAGAAAAGTAATAATATTTCATTAATTAATAATAATACATAAGTTGTAAATCCAATCAATTAAGAGAAGAAAGAAAAAGTTGTAACCCAATCAATTATTATGTGTAATGATTCATAAATTCAAAGCTTCATTTCGTAAATAATAAATGAATTGGTAATACACTTTATTTATTATTCTAATTACGCGAAGAGGTACGTGGCACATGATGGTTATGCATGGAAATAAAAGAGAGAATTTCAAAAAGAGAAAAATTATCCAAAATGCTTTTCCACCCACAATCCTTCGTTAGCTTTTTCTTTTTCTCCCTTTTGCCAGCAATCATATTTGAAACGTCGAAGAACAAATCTTAATCCATCTCTCTCTCTATATCCTTAATTGTTTCGCCAAATACTCGCGTCATGTTTTCCCCCTTTGCATTAGTACTTAGAACAACACTTTAGAATCAAATCCAATCATTTTTGTGAGGTAATCAATTCCATCCAAATGCCTTCCATATTATGAGTCGGTTAATGGGTATTTCTCACTCACTTTACTATTCTCAAACTCCTATATCTTCTGTATTTTTTAATTAATTAAATAACCTTATGCCTTGATATTTTGATGTTATTGTTTTCTCTTATGAGCACAATTTTATTTCCTGGTTTTTTTTTTATTTTTTTTATTTTGAGTGTTGGTTTCTATTGTTATCTGAGAAATTATGATGTTCCATAATATGATGTTTTGTTTTTCAGTTAGCTGATTTTAGAAATTGTTTATATTTTAGTAATATTATGTTTATAGTATGTGGTGAGTTCTACACCGTGAGCCGGGACTTAAAAATCATCGGAAATATTTTAATAAATAACGGTCGAAGATAGAAATAATAACTCATAACTCTTCTCGTCTTTATGTATAAGACGAGACCTGATTAGTATCGATTCAATACGAGATATATATTTATTTTCTCTTATTTTTATCACACTTGTATTATTGAAGCCATTATCTTAGTGATGGAAATTAAAATGATCATTAACGTTTATTTGAGACGAAGAAGTATGTGGTCGATGAAGTCTTAACGTTTTTCATGTATTAGTCCATGGTGTACAAGGTCCATATTAGAATTCGCCTATGTTTATAATAATATGTTTAACATGTCTCATGTGATTATTTCTGTCTTGATTTTTAATTTGCTTAGAACTTGGATACTTTTTTGTCACATTGGAAACTTGTTATGTTATTATAGATTTGAACTCTTAGTACAAATCCTTCTGTTTATGTCTTTGCAGTAATCCTTCTATACCTATACCATTGGTGATATGGTTCTGATTCTGATTGTGAAATCTCAAACTTCAATATCACAATGATTCCAGTTGATAATGGCATTACGAATCCCGAAGATGAAATTCAAGAGTGTAATGGGACTCAAGTGAAGGAGTTTTCTTCTATAGATATTTCAAGTTCAACAAAATCATCTCCAGGCACTGAAAATCCTAGCCGAAAGTTCCTCAATTTCGGTTCTGCGCCTGCCAAATTCAAGCATCTCGCTACAGTCAAAGAGCAGGTTTCACAGTCTGTTCCTTCTCCGCTTTCCAATAGCCTAAAAGCGCGTTTCAATGCCATGTTCGCTCAGAAACTTGAATGGAGTTCAATCAAGAAAATGTGCCAGGAATGGATCAGAAACCCAATGAACATGGCCCTTTTTGCGTGGATAATCTGTGTCGCTGTCTCGGGTGCGATTCTGTTCTTTGTCATGACAGGAATGCTGAATGGTGTTCTAAAAACTAAGTCAGAGAGGCACACATGGTTTGAAATCAATAACCAAATATTAAATGCACTCTTTACACTAATGTGTTTGTATCAACATCCAAAGAGGTTCTATCATCTTGTTCTATTGTGCAGATGGAGACCAAATGACATTTCTAGACTTAGAATGATTTACTGCAAAAATGGAACTTATAAGCCTGATGAATGGACACATATGATGGTAGTAGTTATTCTTCTTCATTTAAATTGTTTTGCTCAATATGCACTTTGTGGTCTAAATTTGGGATATAAAAGGTCTCAGAGACCTGCTGTTGGAGTGGGAATTACTATTTCCTTTTCAATTGCTGCACCTGCAATAGCTGGTTTGTACACTATTCTTAGTCCACTTGGGAAGGACTATGATTGTGAGATTGATGAAGAATCACAAGTTCAAATTACTTCTTCTCATGAAAGGAAAGAGCATGTTAGAGAGAAACCATTGGAGAAAAAATATGCATTTGCATCCAAAGATCAACAAGGGGTTATAGAAAATAAACCAAATTGGAGTGGAGGAATACTTGACATATGGAAAGATATTTCATTAGCTTATCTCTCACTTTTCTGCACTTTTTGTGTGTTCGGGTGGAATATGGAGAGACTTGGTTTTGGGAACATGTATGTTCATATAGCTACTTTTATGCTGTTTTGTATGGCTCCTTTTTGGATTTTTGTATTGGCTTCTGTTAACATTGATGATGACAGTGTTAGACAGGGTCTAGTAGCTGTTGGAATCATTCTTTGTTTCTGTGGTTTACTTTATGGTGGATTTTGGAGGATTCAAATGAGAAAGAGGTTCAATTTGCCTAACTATGAATTCTGTTTTGGAAAGTCATCAGTTTCTGATTGCACACTTTGGTTATGCTGTTGTTGGTGCTCTCTTGCTCAAGAAGCTAGGACTGCAAACAGTTATGATCTCTTGGAAGATAAGTTATTGTGCATGAAAGAAATTGATACTAGGGAAGATGTAGAGTCAACCAAATCTTCTTCTTCTAATACTCTAAGTTCAAGCAATGCCTTAAAGGGGTGTGATAGTCCTGATAATAGGTCTCTATTTAGTGTAAAAGAAGAGCATTTTGAGAGAGGTAAAGATGAAACAATGATTCCACCAACTCCAACATTAATACAAAAAGATGCTCCTTAGTTAGTCCTTGAAAGGAAAGGAGGGAAATTAATATTATTTTGTATAACAACATTGTTTGAGACAATCCCTTAAAATTTTTAGTGCATTAAGTATATATGAAATCATAGTTTTGCTCTTACGTCTCTTATACTAATCTATGTCAACCATTTCTATTAGGCTGCATATTTTTGTGTGTGTAAACCAAGATATCCACGTGCAACTGCAAAGATTAAAGATAATTGAGATCTATTTAAGGAATTGATTTCTCCTAACATATGTTCTCCATATGCATTGATTAGGGATTAGACCAGCGATCAAATGGGTAACAGATGCTATGCATTTATCACTTGTGTCATTGTAGTGAGTTTAACAATTTTAACGTCTGTTCCTTCTACTGAAACTCTTTTTGAGAGTAAGAGAATATTAATGGTTGTGACCGGTGAATGTAACTTGCCTTTTACCAGACAGAAAAGTGTAGAAATGTTTTCATCCAAATTTTGTAATATTTATTCAGAAGTGATTCTCATTAGCTATTTCTAGCCCTTCCCACTAGTACTTATGCCCTCAAGTAATGATTAACCTTATAATAAGAAGGGATAAGTGTGACATTATTTATGTAATGGACTATACAATTACTCTCTTTTGGTTTCGTTATGTATCCCTGTTGCTATCCTTGAATCAGCATCCCTGAAAGTTGGCATTGGTACAAACATTAGATGGTGTATCGTAGATGAGAGTGCTTTAGATTTACATTAATTATTTCTTTTTGGGTGGCTATTATTTAAGGACAAATTCTAACCTGGATTGTGGTCCACTATAGCTCAGTTTTAAAAAATATTTAAAATTTTAATTATTTTAGACATCATCATATTTTAAAAGTAGATGTTAATAGTCATTTTTATTTTTATGATTAAGATATTAATTTAAATAATGTCAATTTAATTAAAATAATAATTAAAAAATATATATCGTATATTGAAACAATATAAATTAAATTACAATTTATTCATAATGATAAGGAAGATTTACGAGCTATTAATTCCGAAGAATATTATTACTTCCGAAGAATATTGTGAAGAGGGATGTTAAAGTTTGAAAGATTTTTGAAATATCACGAACAACAAATCATGAGATATTTTCTAACATGAAAGTCACTTTTAAAATAAAATACAATAAAAAATCTATTGTCAATGTAAAATAGTTTTACATTCAAATCAAACAGGGATATTATATTTGAAATCCCAAATATTTTAAAATTGATTATTTTATTGAGAAGTATAAAATTATTTTATATTATCAATATATAATTCTTCCATAAAAAATTCTTAAATAAGGTTAGTACCTCATAATTCATGTCATATTTACTTTCTTTTGTTTTTGTTGAATCAATATCAATTAAGTCAATATTACAACGGTAAAAATGTAGAGGACTCTAAACTTCTACCAACAGGTGAGTATTAATTGATAGTGGTAATAAATGTACGATGTACTTATTTCTCATGCACTAGGTTCGATTTTCATGGTAGTGTCGATAACGGTTACGGTCGAATTGGTTCAAAGTCTGTCTATCAATCTATTAAATGATGAATGAAAACATAACTTATTAATGATTTAAATCGTAAAATACATTTATCTGAAACAAAAATTTAGATATATTTTAAAAATGGTAAGGGATTGTGAGAAGAATTTTCAAAATATATTTGTAATTTTCTTATAGTTATATTAATGTAGCAAAATTAAACAATTTAATGTATGATTTGTGGTTGTGATACTTGAGTTTAATGCATTTCTTAGTCACCAAACCAATGCATATGTTATATTACTAATAGTTACAAACTTTTTAAAGAGTTGTTTTCTTTTATCAATTATTATGAGTTTATCTATAAATAGAAATATTTTAGATGCATAAATAAGAACATATTTTCATATTCACATAAACTATCATTCGTCAATATGTTTAATGTGAATGTGCAATTTACTTAAAGGATTATAAAATATTTTTAAAAGAAATTTGTTGGTTAATTTGTTTGCATTCAATATACATAAATTGATGGATGCGAATCAAACATAAAATTTATTATAATACATACACTTTAAAATTTATTTATACAATTTATATCATCTTCTTATTTAAAACTTACAGCGTACCTCGAACAAAAAGTAAGAGAAATCAACCAACTCAACTCAGTGTCCTATTAAGTAAGACGCGCATTTGAGTATTCGATTTCCAAAAGTGAACAAAACAATTTTGGTAAGCGAGAGTGGAGAGCTCCTTCTGGGGTAGTGCTTATTTGGTCCATACAAAACATTCATGACGACACTGAAACAGCACAACACACGTAACGATAAAATAGAACTGTAGACAACCCACCCAAATAATCAATTGGAGAAGTGCTTTGGAGACTGTATTCCAATATCATCATATGGAGACAAGTGGCAATTATCGATGACTAGCAACTACTCCGTCTTGCCGCCTCTTCTGTTTTCCTCTCTTTTCATTTCAACGCTTCCTCGTTTTTTATTCATTAAATAGAGATTATTTAGAGTTAATTTTTAGTTTGAAATTATTTCTTTAAATTATTTTTTATTCTAAATAAGTCGTTTCAGAATATACTTTGTTTTTTTTTTAATTGTATTGTTGTATTTATTTGTACCTAAAATTTTAATTTTTTGTTTAATGTGATAGTTTTTAGTTTAAATTTAAGATATTAATTTTGATTAAATATAAATTTAATTAATAATTTGTACGTTGTTAATATTTTTAATATAATCTTTATTAATTTTAAAATAAAATAAATATTTTAAAAAATAACTATTAAGCTATATACTGTTTTTTTTCTCTTGAATATCTTAACTCAGCTATTTAACTTATTCATAACTTTGACAAATGTTCGTTAATCCATAAATACTCAATTCATTTCATAATAAATATTATTTTTAATATAATTTTAATTTTTTTATTATATTCTTCAAATATTACTGTAGATTATATACACTATTTTTAAAGTTATAATTTTAATTTACACTTATAACAATATAAACACATCTATAATTTTGTAAAGAATAATTTTATTCAATAATTACTGTTTTATTTTTGTTTATAATTATTTCTTAATAGACAGAAATAAAATAAATAAAAGTAACATTTATTGTAAATTAGACCTGATGCAAGTAATATTTTGTTATAGC
>JBBPBR010000004.1:58824187-58836502 GCA_037974775.1 Cicer pinnatifidum | reverse complement strand
AGTTGCATCTTACATATTTGATCAGTTGTAAAAAAAAAAAAAAGCAAGCACCAAAAACCTAAGGTGAATTGTGTTGTTTAATTTTTGTTCTGCGTGAATTTAATGGGAAAATCAGTGGAATCTGTGATTAGGCTTAAAGAATTATCGAGGGTTGTATCATCATCTGCAAAATCCAATAGACCAAAGACAACCCAACCCATATCTCCGAACCGGGTCACCACTCCACGAACCGCGAAACAAGACCACACTGTTAAGGTGGAACCGCCGAAGAAGATAGAAGCTTTGGAATCTCGAACACCTCTCGCCAGGGTGGTCGCTTATTGCTCTAAGCGGTGGTTTCAAGATACACTCAAGGGGGCTAAAGCTGGTGATAGCTCCATGCAAGTTTTGGTTGGTCAAATGTATAATTCTGGCTATGGTGTTCCTAGAGATCCTCAAAAGGTCTTTTTTCTTTTTAATTTCTTATTTATCTATGTATGTTTTTCAATACTATTTTCAAAGAGTGCTTCACTCAACTAGCACAATATATGGTCCACTGTATACTAATGCTTAAAATCACCCCCAAATTTTAATTATGATATGCGACACTCAAAGTTAATAACCATCATTGTCTTTACCGTGAGATGATGAATTGATTGGTGTCGGTTCTAGGAGTTAAGTGTTAAATACAAATATTCATTTTATCTTGTTTTGATTGAATGCGTATCAATCAAGTCAATTTCTTTGTTCTGAGAATGAGAAGGACCATGAACTTCTACTTCATGCGACAATGTCGGTCGTGGTTGAGGTTTATTAGAGGTAGTTAACATTACTTATGATTATGTGTAAGTTGTTAGGTTAGTTACATTAATTGCACTATATAAAAGTGCATCATACTCTAATTGTAACAATTCATCAAATAATCATTTCAAGTTTATTTTTCTCTTTAATTATTTTTCTCTTTCTTGAGCTCAACCATGATTCTTAATATGGTATCAGAGTTTTGTACATTAGGTTTTTATCAACAGAACTCTACAACTGTAACCCCATATCATCCAAAAAACCTAACAAGACCGGACGAAGAGGAAACAAGGAAAAGAAGCCTATTCTGTATCTAGCAAATGAGTGAAAAAAAGGACCAAAAAAATTGTATGTTATGGACCATTTGATTCTAATTGTGTTATTCCTCATTCCTTGGAAATGAAGCTGCATTAGATACAGAAGTTGGATAACTTTCTTCCTTTTTGATTAAAAGTCCCTTTTCTTTTATTATAGTTTGTTTATTAGATTGGTGTTATTTACTTTTAAGTATGCTGTATTAATGAATGCCTCTTATTTATTTTTTCCCTGTTATCCTAATTTTTTGTATTGTTGAGCGTGTCTCATTCGCTGATAAGTGGGGGTCAGACTCTCCTACGGAAACTGAATTGTAGTATTTAAACAAAGTTTTATACTCTGTATACCTAAGAATTGCATAATGGAAAACTACAACAGCCACTCTGGTGTCGGAAATGTAGACGCAATTGGCCGAACTTCATGATCAATCGTTGTGTTTTTTTGCATTTATTTATGCGTTTACTTTAGAGCCGGATTTGCCATTTTAACATGGTCTTTATCATTTTTTTCCTTCAATTGCTTTTGGGTAGGGGTAGCGATATTGTAGGGCTTCTGAATTTCATTCGGTTGGCAATCAAAACCAACAGCTGCACCTGCAGGCTGCAGCTATTATATGAATCTGAATCATTTGCCTGCTCATGAAATGAACTTATTGGTTCCTGAATTGTGACAATACTGCGATATAAACTTTGTTTATAGGGACATGCTTGGATTAGTAGAGCATCAAGAAGTCGAAATTTAGTCTGGAAAGTAAGCGAAAAACAACCAGGTAAGCTGCTTTATCTTATGTCAATTACTGAACTGTGGTAGTGTGGTTTTATATGTCTTGATTGTTTTTCATTTTGTTTACATACAGGTTACAGAGCAAGTGATTCGGATTCATGTGAACTGGAGAACAAATCTACTCCTTAGTTTGCAAGCATGAAGGTAATGGTTAGACTTAATCAATGCTTTATTATTTTTCAAATTATTTCGAGCTTGAATTTCAATTCTGTTATAAAGCATATGATAACTTGTTGGTATTCATGGTTGTGCTTATTTACTTTCACATCCAAAACATAAATTGAAATATTGTTAACTACATAACTGGTAATTTTTTCACTTAATTGGTGACTGTTCTTTTGAATGTAGCTGCTGTGTTGTTCATTTCCACAAAGGTGATGTATTATAATAATCGAAATGTCAACTGTATGCCACTATGCCTGCGTAAATGAATATTGGTTTGTTTGATTTTTTCTTGAAGCTGCCTATTTCATTATATGCTCTAAATATTGACCACTGCTATCTAGGACTATGAGAGTAATTCTTGTACTGATGCTTTTATCTATAAGCCTCAAATTTATAGGTGATCATAGCTACAAATGCAGCTTCACACCTCTGAATCTGACTAGCTAATAGCCTAATACCGTATTTAGATGTAGCTGTAATAAAAGCTGCCTGATACTAAATAGTAGTATGGTTGGTATGCGGGTGTATTTAGTATGAGACGATAAGGTGCAGTCAGTATAATCACTATCTTAAGTATATCATTCAGCTGGGCTTTGCACCGATTTTGGTTGTATTGAGTCAATTAATGCTTATAAGCATGCTAACGTGCCTGTAGTGTATTTGGTTGCTGCTGCAATTAGTATGAAAAGCTGCCTGATAATAACTAGGAGAATGATTAGTATTTCAATGTATTCGGTATGATAAGCTTCAATCGGTATGTTCAATGTAATAAGTCCTTAAAGGAGGCCAGGCAACTCAGCGTTGGCATCTATTTTGAGTGTTTTATATCTAAGTCAATTAATAGGATCATAAAGTGTATTAGGTTACCTTTATTGATAGTGATAAGTAAGACTTATGAAACTGAACTATTGCATTACTGGTGAACACTAACAAAATGACATTGGAGTGTCATTAGGAATTTGACCAATAATTTAAGCTATATACATATAAATTGTATTAAAAAAATGCCGAAGTTAAAGAGTGAAAGACCAATAATTTAAGCTATATACATATAAGAAGGTGCATGGCTGAGGAATGTAACAGAGAATACCGGGTATGGAATGACCAGAAATACTATTTATCAATGATTGGGCTCAAACTCATGAAGGTGAACAAGATATGAACAGAGGCTTGCTTCAAATATATATGACGTTTGGAATACAGTTGTGGCGCGAAAGGGCTCAATTTGGCTGCAAATTTTAGTGTGGTAGACACAGTATGAAAAATGATAAGCTACACACATTTGGTTGTGGTCACCTGCCATGACAGACGTGTATGACCAAGCCAATAGCGAATTGATAATTATGCTTGTGGTTACAAATGCTTAAGTACTTTTATGGTTAAGATGGAAAAATAGCAAGATTGTTACTACTATGGTGATTCTAAGGGATCAGGGCCTGTTAACGAGAATCTAGGAAATCTAGGTTGTGATGGGCTTACTTTTAATTCTACTAATGTCTTTTTGCATGCTTTTACTTATCTTTGTGCCACACTTCCCTAATATACTTCTATCTCTTATAAAACCAAGCGTTTTGTAAGTAAATCTTTTAGCTTGACATATGATTCTTCATTTTTGTAATGATTTGTTGGGCTCAACAACTTGGCACTTTCTGATTTTATGATTCTAATAATGCAGACTGCATCTCTCAAATTGCTCTCTATTCCATTTGTTTCAAATGGTAAGTATCTGTACTTCTTTGTGCGTTTCTCTGCAAATGTAATCGTAATCTTTGACGGGTTTCTTTTTTCTTTTACAGAGTATCCTCAACACTCTTCACCTTATCTCGGCGGTACTGTATTCATTTGACATTACTGTCTGGTTGACGAAGAAGAAGTGTTTGAAATTCATGTTTGAGTTTGCTGCATTGTGCCGCAAGTATTACCATGCATGTCTCACCAATCAAGTCAACTATGTCTTCTTTCCATCTTAAAAAAAAAACAAAAACTGTCTTCATTCAACATTTTAAAATAAACTTAATATTTTGGTAAAAGAAAATAAACCTTATGTTGTATTCTATATTCGCAAGTACCGGTGTTGCGGTAAATATCGAACACTTAGATCAACTTTGTTAAATTTATAGCTTCTTGTGGTACAAGTAATTTTTATGATTCAAAAATACAATTAAATGAAAAGAACGTTATTCTCATTTGTGAGTTGATGTCTTAATGATCCTTAGGAGGAGTAGGTGTTCTTTTGGTACTCTGGCAAGTCTTTGATTATCAACAAGTTGCATGGAAAGAACACTTGTATGCATACTGATAAGCTGCATGAATAGCTTGTGTACCCTTTTTGGAGGACAAAAATCATGATCGCTCAATCCTCCTTGAACATAGGATCATTTTTTTCGTTTCAAAAACTTAAATGCTCAACATCTGGATTCATTCTTTTCATGTCACTTTGTTGCTTTCTTTATAATTGTATCATTTTCGTTAATGAATAAAGTTAAAAGCACTTTGAAATAGAAACCCTAGTTGGCTGAAACGAATGTTAAAGTACTTTTGAGTACTAGTTATCTTAATAAATTCTTTTTATGAAATATACTTTTGAAGATAAAAAAATCTAAGCATAAATCACATTGTAAAAAAAAAGTCATTTCAATCAAAAGCATATTAGCAAAACAAAGTTTAATAAAAAGTATCTTCACTGAACTCTAATCCAAAAAACACACGAAATGTGCAATACATAATTTTAAAAGTCACTACTCACTTGTGAATAGAATGTCATAAAAAAATCAATAGAATTTTGATAAAAAAAAATTAAAAAATACTTGTGAATAGTGTGATTTGGCGGCAATACATGATGAGTTGTTTTCATTTTTAAGTGTGAATGGGTAATTTATAACGTTGAGTTAAATATTGAATACAAGAGAAACAACTTATACATCCAACAATTTAAAATTTTAAGTGTAAATGTAGTGTCAAATTTTCTTCTGATATAAGAATATTTGATTATTATTGCTTCCGCATATCTAAATACTTCAACAATTAGAATCCAAATTTGATTTGGTATGATGGGAGAGTGAGAGTAAACTCTATATATTGGATCAAATTAATTTTTTCGATAGTATAATAAAAAATGTTACTTCATTATCTATAAAGGAAATACAAATGTAGAATATCACGGTGAGAGAATAATATTTTAAAAAAATTATTAAATTCTTTCATGAGTACTTAAATATTAAATATATTATAAAAGTGATCTATATATTCCATTCCATGTATTAAATATTTGAGTGAAAAATAGTCTCAATCTTTTATAATATGAAGCATTTGACACATTTTTGGTCAAACAACAGTCCCAATACTTCCCTTTTCTTAAAGGGTTCCTTAATTCACGTTAAGAATCCAATTGTGTCTTCTTCGCCTTAACTTATTCCTTTCTATATTATACTAGTAAAATATTTGGTTTGATCCAATTCATTTTTTATATACAATAAATTTGATCTTCCTTTTCCTCTATCCATTTGTGTTGAAGGCTTAAAATCATTTTGCAAGCGGCACCAATTCACATATATATATTATTATCATCAATCAGAATGACTAATGTAAGAAACAACCTGTTATTAATTTGATCATCTTTCTGATTTCAGCTTTTGATCTGAGACGTTCGTTCTTCTCATGTGTAATCAATCAGGTGGTGGAACTCAAAGTTGGTTTGCACTGTGACGACTGTATCAAGAAAATCCTCAAGGCCATCAAAAAAATTGAAGGTAAAAAATAAATCACACAAAAGTACTTTGTTTTTTATTTTTTATTTTTATAAACTCTATGTGTTGCAGATATTGAAACGTATAACGTGGACACAAAGCTGAACAAAGTGATTATTTCGGGCAACGTGACAACAGAACAAGTTATGAGAGTCCTTCACAAAATTGGAAAGAATGCAATTCCATGGGAAGATTCTTAAACACTTAAACCCACACCTGAATTTTACTTTACCTATTTACCTTCTCTATATAATTTTAATTTCTTTTCTCAAATTATAAACATATTTGTACTATGAATCATTTCATTATCACATCTATTATGTAATTCTTGTAGATAAATTATCACCTCTCAACTGACAATGCCCATCTTGTTTAAAATAGTATATTCAATATTTAATTAATCAATTAATTAACTCAAAAAATGTTTAATTAATTTATACAATCGCTTTGTAAATTATTTTGGTAGTGATACAATCTTTGTTATGCAATTTATTAGGTTCAATGTTTTTTTTGAAAAAAAGTTATTAACATATAATTGTCTGAATAATGTAAAATAAATTATTAATGGAGCATATTGTCTTTTTTGGACTGCAACTATGTTTGTTAAGAATCTAAATATAGAAATTTTGTACCATTAAAAAAATAAATATGTATGAAAGTAATAAATGATCAATTGATAATACTGCAAAACAAGGTTACACTCACGTCATTGATATAAGCAAAAAACATTAACTATGATAACTGATAAGTATCCATAGAGATATATTAGTTTCCCAATTTATTTACTCAATTTGGTGGATTTGCTAAAAGGTCTCTAGTTAATATTGTTACTATCCTCTGAATCAAAGTTGTACAAATATAGAGTTTGCAAGAGAGTGAGTGGCTTCTATAACAAATAACCTCACTTGAAGGTGAACCATCAAATATGTCATATACCCAAAATAAAAGGTTAGCCTCTTATCCCTTCATCTAGAATTTTAGAACTTTAGAACACTCCTATCTTTCTTCTATCACAAGAAATAAGAGTTCATTTTTTCCATCCTTCAATAATTGTTCCTTCATATAATTATATATTCATCGCATAAATATGGAAAATGCATTAGGAAATACTTCAATAATGTTATGCTATAATCCACTTGATACTACTCATAAGAGTGTTTGGTCGTTAGGAAACCCACTTGGTTCCCCCACTTCTCTTCTCTTTTTTCAGATCTCTTTGATTACTATAGTCACACAGTTCTTATATGCTTGTCTCAAACCACTAGGACAAACCTCCCTTGTATCCCAGATTCTTGTAAGCTTTTTCTTGACCTATATGTATTTTTTCACAAGTTTAATGTTCAATGATCATCATATATAATATTCTATAACAATGTGATTATCAATAGAATACAATACTAATTGGTAAACTCTAAGGTGCACCAGGTCTACTGTGTACCAATTCTTAAAAGTCACTTGATATACTAACGACGATCGATAATACTCCTTAAAGTATAAGTTAATGGTTCTTCCGTCTTTACGTTTGAGACGGTGACTTATGATGTCAGTTTGACGAGTTGGGTTTTGAAAGTCAAATTCATTTTTCATGACTTTTACATCAATAAGTCATTGTCTCATCCATAAATTACAAGAAGACCATTCTAAGGAGTGTTGTCGATCTTCGTTAGAATTTCGGGTGACTTTTAAGCACTTATCCACGGTTCGTAGCATTCGACATATTGATTAGCTATTAATTAATAAAACATGGATGGTAACAGGGAGGATTGGTATTTGGTCCATCAGTTTTGGGGAACAAAAAGATGCTGACAGATATCTTATTCCCTTTGAAAGGTTCTATGGTTCTTCACACAATGGCAAATTTCTGCATCAATTTCTTCTTCTTCATATGTTGTGTGAAGATGGACGCAGCCACAGTCCTCAAGGCAGAAAAACAAGCCATCACTATTGGTGTTTCGGTATTCTCATTGACATTTGGAGTCCCTCTTGGATTAGCCTTTGCATTGAAAACATATGTTTCCATGGACAATACTCTCTCAGATTCTCTCCCAATGATAGCCATCTCGCAAAGCTTAACCGTATTCATTAGCATATCAGTCCTTCTATCAGAGCTTAAAATCCTAAACACTGATGTTGGCCGTCTAACCTTATCGTCTGCAATGTTCAGCGATGTGATTAGTTTCTCAATGACAATAGTTTTGTTTGCAGTATTGCAAGGTAAAACTGTTAATATGTTGAAACTAGTATGGATCATTTTATCCATAATTGCACTTTTGGTTGTTATCATATATGTAATGAGGCCAACTATAGTATGGACTGTAAACCGGTTAAATGGAACGCCTATCGATGAGTTTTGCATGCTTGTCATCTTTCTATGTGTTCTTACTACCGCGCTCTTCAGTGAATGCATTGGCCAACATTCTGCTATGGGACCGATAATTTTAGGTCTGGCTGTTCCTGAAGGACCACCTTTAGGAACAAGTTTGATATCTAAAATGGAGACAGTTGCTTGTGGATTTTTGTATCCAATCTACCTTGCTGTCAGTGGATTGCAGACTGATGTATTCCAAATCGACATTCGGTCTACTTGGATTGTGACTATCATCGTCCTTGTCAGTTTCATTGTGAAGATTGGTGCTGTTATGTTGCCAGGTTATTATTACAATGTCCCCATGAAAGATTGTTTTGTGATTGGGCTACTTCTAAATGGAAGAGGTATAGCTGAGCTCAGCATGTACAATATATGGAAGGAAGACAAGGTAAATTGAGATTTTTCATACGAGTAACTTTAATCCAATATATCAAAGCATCAAGTATCAAGTGTAAGAAATTAACAACATAGTTACCAATTTTTATGTTGGATCATAATCAAATTTTACCAATAGAACAAAATTTATTCAATCCATCAGCAACTATATATGTTGTTTGTAAAAAAAATAACATGGTTACAGATGGATTAAATGTATTTCTTGTCCTATAAAATTGTGTAAATTTGATTTTGCTCCTACAAATATCTTGTTTGGTTTTAGTTCTTAAAAATACATAATAGTATGTTTTTAGTTCTGATAAAAAGACAGACGAGGAACAAAAAATAAACCATTTTGTTAAAAATAGAAGTAAAAAGTCAAAAACATATTTAAGCAGTGAATGATTGATTGAGTGGCTAACAGGATACATAAAAATATCTTCTTTATTACAGATACTAACAGAACAAGAGTTCTCTTTGATGGTGGTGTCGATTCTAGTGATAAATGCCACCATAACACCACTGATAAAGTTCTTATTTGATCCTTCAGCCCAATATCATTCCGGAAAAAAATGTTCAATACAACATACAAAGCGAGATTCGGAGCTCCGAATCATGGTATGCATTTACAGAGATGAAAACATTCCAACAATGCTCAACATCTTAGAAGCATCATGTGCAAGCACAGAGAGCAATGTTGCAGTCATAGCACTTCTCCTTGTAGAGCTTCTTGGAAGATCAAGGCCTATTCTCGTCGCTCACCAACAGCACAAAACACTTCGATCAACCCCATGTAATTCGACTCAACTCGACAATGCATTGAAGCAATACGCAACACTAAATGAAGGGTGTGCATATGTTCAAGCATTCACATCAAGCTCCGACTTCAACACAATACACGATGACGTTTGTCTAATCTCCCTCGACAGAGGAGCCAACATGATTCTCATGCCATTCCACAAAAGGTGGGAGATAGACGGAACAGTTGAAATAAACAACAGAGCAATCCAAACAGTTAACATTAAAGTCCTCGAAAGAGCGCCTTGTTCGGTCGGAATTCTAATCGACCGAGGCATCTTAAGCGGTTCACCGTCACTTTTACTAGCTAAAGCACCATACTATGTTGCAGTTCTGTTCATTGGTGGTGCAGATGATGCAGAAGCTTTAGCCTATGCAAGTAGAATGTCTAGACATGAATGTGTAAACGTAACAGTTGTTAGGTTCTTAGTGTTTGGTGAAGAGAATTCAAAAGATAGAAAACGTGACAGTGATCTTGTAGATGAATATAGATACTACAATGTTGGAAATAAAAGGTTTGAGATAGATGAGGAAGTTGTGAAAGATGCTATAGAGTTATCTTCTTGTATAAGAAGAAGGATTGATTATTTTGATTTAGTTATGGTGGGGAGGTGGCATTCACAATCTATTTTATTACATGGACATGATCAATGGAGTGAGTGTCCTGAGCTAGGTGTGATTGGTGATATGTTAGCTTCACAGGATTTTGTGACAAAAGCATCTATTTTGGTTGTGCAACAACAGAGAATGGGAGGGATATTGGTTAAAAACAATCTTAATGTAATGCCAAATCAAAGGGATCAACTGGCACATGGTGTTTTAATGGATGAAACACGACCAACATCTTGTAGTATTAGAGTAAATACATAAATCTGTTTGTTTGATAGTGTTATTGTTTTTTTTATTTTTTAAATCAATCTATTTTAATTTCCATCGTGGATATCTGAGTTATGCGACAAAATATGGATTTTCATTTAAAAAATAAAAAGTTTGTTTAATCGATATCAAACAGGGATTAAATTACTATTATATCCTACTTTTTCTTAAAAGTAATTAATTTGTTTTACTTTTTCAAATTCATCAGGACATTCCACCCCAAGTCTGCGACCTTACGGTAGTAGGAGGTCGCAATCGCATCACCATCTACAGTTTTGAAAAAAAAAATTCTTCTCATTTTAACTTATCATTTAATAAATTAAAAATAAAATATATTAAATTAAAAAAAATAGAACAAAATAATTATAGTATTTTAACAATTTTTTCTACGTAGATAAATTTATATTGTTATAACAACTCTCTCCTATTTGTAGATAAATTAGCCATGTAATTATATTAGATTAACATTTTGTATTTTTTCTTCGAATCTAATAAATAAAAGTAATTATAATTAAAAATAATAAATTATATTAATAACATAAAATAAAATATATTATATAGAAAAATAAAAAAATACATTAAATTTAAATAATATATAATACCGTTTATAATTTCGATGATCTAATAATAAAATCTTAATTAAATAGACAAATTATGATCTTGTAGTTATGATTTTGATGAACCAACTACTTAAACTTAACCAATAAACTATAATTTTAAGATTATTATTTTGATGATTTAATATATTAATTTTAACAAATTTAATAAATTATCAAATTTAATTATCATTTCTCTTCCTTTTATCTTTTCCTCCGCACAACCTTTTCTTTACTTTTCCTTCCTTTTCGTTTTTCTTCTTTCTTTTTTCTTCTCCAGCGTGTTTTTTCCTTTTTTCTCTCTTTTCCAGCTAACTCACTCTCCTCTATTACATCATTTCATTTCTTCTTTTGCTTTTCTTTTGTCTAGATTGCTATAAATATTATTTATATTATTTTTTCTTTTTAGTTATACTAAAAACGTTTGCGCTACAAATTCAATTATTTTTTAACTATGTAGTCTAACTTTTTTAATTATCTTTAATAGGTTTGCTTTTTGTTAATTATTATTCTTTAACTAAAATTTATTTTATAAATTCAATGTCATTTTACTTTTTTAAAATTGGAGGTTTAGTTTTTAATTTATTCTAAAAATAAAATAAAAAAATATTAACAATAAAATATTCAAATTGATTCAGATGAAACATCTTATTAATCTTAGATATTTATAACATTTAAGTTATGACAACTTGACGATCTTAAATTCTAAAATAATAATAATCTTTTATAAATTAGATTGATCTAAATATGATATCTTGTGAGTAGTCATAGTTTAAAACACATGAGTTGAGATAACTCTGTAATCTTAAATATTTTGAACTAAGTTCAAACAAACAATCAAGCCTACTCATCATAACCAAATTTACATTTCTACAACAAAATATATTTCTTTAAAAACAATCAACACATTTGCATTTTCTAACTACGAACTACATAGTTTTTATTTCTTCATCACATCGAATATGTAGGAGCAAAATCGCGTTAATAAAAAAATTTCTCTTTTTTTTAAGCATACATTTATTTTAAAATTACATTCAAAAAATAATTGATATTCATATTTAATAATAAGAAGAAATAAATATATTTAAGTTAATATTAATTTTTCACAAATAATTATAGGTAACCATATTTTAACGGATATAATACTTTAGGTGTTTTCTGATATTTTCTCTATTTTAAAATAAATTTTGGCTGCTATTTCGTTGAATTCAAGAAACACTCGAAATTTTAGATATTATTCCGTTAAAAAAAAAAGCATTGGCACTATAATGCATACTCATATTATCTTCACGAGCTTCATTTTCTTCATGCTCTCATCTTCAAAACCAAAATCCAAAAAAGTTCAAGAAGTCGAAAGAAAAAAATTCATAAAAATCTGCATTCCAAATTAAAAAAATTCAAAAAGTCAAAAGAAAAAAAAAACTCATAAAAATCTGCATTCCAAATTGGTTGATGATACTAACATCTAATTTTGTCAATTAAAATTGTAGATTTAAGTTTGAAAGAATTGAAA
>JBBPBR010000004.1:58805682-58823114 GCA_037974775.1 Cicer pinnatifidum | reverse complement strand
TATATATATATATATATATATATATATATATTTTATGTTAACTCCATTTAATAGTATAAATATATTATCTATTTAATTCCTAATTCAAATAAAAAATGTCGATATTATTCTATATTAAACTTGTGATTTCACAGTCGTAAATTAATGATAAAGTTTATCATTTTTTTTAAAATAAAATAAAAATAATAATAATATATTCTATACTAAACAGGGTAACATTTTGCTACTAAAAAAAACACATTTTTAAGAATTTTATGGAATGGAATAACTTCAAACAAACGGGACATTAGATGTAATTTCCTCTATTCATTGATTATTCAAGGGATTGAGTGGCTTGTTTGAGTACTTTACTTTAACATAACCTTAAAGAATCAAAACTTAAACCAAAAGTGTGATGGCGTGAAGTAGCCGCTGTGCCTGATTGGCTGGCTTCGCCCTCTAATAAATAAATGAACAGTATACTTTAATTTAATAGCTATGGTCTCTCGTAGTATAGAAAATTTTTGGAGAAAATTTTAAATATGAAAAAAAGTTTTTAAGTTTTAAAGTATATTTATTATTTAAATCAAAATCTTCATATTAACGAGTGTAAAAATATTTAATGTCAAAATTATTTTAAGAAATAATTTTTGTAATTGAGTCGCATTTGAAGTTAATAAGATAACTGCACCTTGGTATTTTGTTTTTTGTTTTTATACATTGCATCCATTAGGAGTGAGTTATCCTCTCATATCATTTTTGTTTTTCAACCAAACCAACTATGTCATCTTCCCAAAGTCTGAAAATTGGCATAGTTGGGTTTGGCACCTTTGGCCAATTTCTTGCAAATACAATGATCAAACAAGGTCACACTCTAACTGCAACTTCTCGTTCAGATTACTCTCAACTCTGTCTCCAAATGGGTATCCGTTTCTTCAGGTAAAAAACCAACCTTGCATAGCATCATACATAAATGCATCGTCCATTTCATGATGCATGTGTCAAACTCTGCAGGGATATTACATCATTCCTTGATGCTGACATGGATGTCATATTGCTATGTACATCTATCTCATCATTATCCGAGGTTGTTGGGTCAATGCCACTCAATTGTCTGAAGCGACCAACGCTTTTTGTTGATGTTCTTTCAGTAAAAGAGCACCCAAAGAACCTTCTATTAAGAGTATGCAGTTGCATCTATCTATCTAATATGATAGTACTTTTGTTTACTTGTTTAAATCGGATGATTCATCTAGTTTTTGTTTCCTATAGGTTCTGCCGGAAGAGTCAGACATACTCTGCACGCACCCAATGTTTGGAAAAGTGAGTGGGAAACATGGCTGGCAAAATCTGACTTTCATGTATGAGAAAGTTCGAATAAGGGATGAAGTTACCTGCTCTAAATTTCTCCAAATTTTTGCAAGTGAGGTAAGTTAATAGCCCATCATCAATGATAAAAAGTTTTGCTTTTGAATTAGGCCAACTAGTTATGCTGATATAACTTTAATTAGTTAAGTACGTTCTTAGAATCATTAAATCAGGGAAAATGATCAATCATAACTTCACAATTCCACTCAGTGGCACAAGGATCATAGGGAAAAGGTGATAAATTGTGACATGATTATTATTGAAAATAAATGTATAGTAAATAATCTTCTATTCTTGTCTGGAGCAAGTTTGAACACTCTAACACTCCCAAGTTAGGAAATCAGTTGTTGATGCCTTATATTTATGAATTATATCCAAGATAGATCAACTTTGCAATATTCAGGGTTGCAAGATGGTAGAAATGTCCTGTGAGGAACATGATAAAGCAGCTGCAAAGAGCCAATTTATCACACACACAATAGGCAGGTATGCAGCTTTCTAAATATTTTTCTAAGCAACCAGAGACAGACAGGCACCTACATATACACTCACTGACCGTAACTTTTGAGGTCTTCTTTACCAGGGCATTGGCAGAAATGGATGTCAAACCCACACCTATTGACACTAAGGGCTTTCAGGCACTTGTTCAATTGGTAAACAGTATTTAACATATTTTTCTTTAACACTTTTCTCTATTTCCTCCTAAGGCTTTCTCTTTTTTTGTTTTAACTTCAAATAGATATACTGTATGCTATCATGTAACATATTCAAAATTGATCGCAGAAAGAACCAGTCATGGGATGTAGTTTTGATCTGTATAGTGGATTATTCGTGCACAACAGATTCGCCAGACAGGAGGTAGGGAATTTCAAGCGAAATGTTAATTTCCAAAAATGTTGAGTGAAATAAAAATAAAAATATTGAAGCATTAAACCAATTAACTCAAGACAGTCTCATGAATTGCAAAAAAAATATGCAGCTGGAAAACCTTGAACATGCCCTACACAAAGTCAAAGAGATGCTGGTCCAAAGGATGAATGAAGGACAGAGCCCAGAAAGAACTGAAAGCTGATGCATAATATGTTTCGTGAAGAAGACATATGGGCGAACTATTTATTTCAAATTTCCTCTTGTAATTCCTGCCATATAAATTGCTCTCAGTTTTCTTGTTACCGAATCTAAGTTCGGAAAGAAAAAAAACAGAGAGGACTGGTATATGTTCAATTACTTGTAATAAAGATGTTCCGACAATTTGGTTGAAAGCATATACAAAGTAATTTCGGAAAGTTTAAATAAAAAAACAGATTTTTAGTAGTCAATGTCTAAAACAGTTAAACTCAAAAGTTTCACTTAACTGTAAGCCAAATCTCAACTACTCGGTCCATTGCAAATAATTAGATCAGAACACAACCCTGTTATCCTCAGAAATGGATCCTCTCATGTGAAATTTCACATGATAATGTCATGTGGAAACTGTGTCTATCTCCTTTTCATTAATATTCACTAACTTTGACATGACCCCACTTTCTTAATATCTATAAAGAGAATAATAAACAAAAAATCAAGTAACAAGATCATATGAAATTTCAATATAAGAATATCCACTCCCACTTATCTTCTATGATTTTGATATGTATTTCCTTATAATTATAGATAAGTTATCTTAGATTACTTATCAGACACTTTTACTACAAATCCATAGGAAGACTCATTACTTCATCATACTCCTATATTAAGATGTCCAAACGAGAAATTCCATATCAGGAAGTCCAATACAAGTGCTTCTGATTCTTTATCCCATTTTAAAAAAGAAGGCTTCCCAAGATATATGCCTTTAGCCAAGAACGCTAACTGACTTATCCTGGTTTCAATTTGAAACTCAATGTCCATCAGTTGAAGAAACAAAAGTTTAAAGTATTAATATAAAAAACCTTTATTAGAATGAAAATAAATACTCCTTATATTACATTGATGAAATTGGGATGTGGGAATATATATCAAAACGTATACAATTAAGCTATGAAAGGAATTGTATTATGATAAAGAAAAAAAACCTATTCTTTTGTGCTTATTCTTCAAGACAAAAATATTACAAAAAAATGTTAGAACAGGGTATTTCACCTCATTCACTTTTAATCTCCTCAATACTGGCTTCTTCTGTTTCGTTGCATAAGATGGCAGCATGATCAGGAGAATCTAATGTAGGCAACTCAGATGTCTCTGTCTTCCTAACTTGCAGTCCGTTAGAGCGTGCAAGGTCAATCCATTGCTGCAGCAATTTACAGAAAAACCAAATTTGAAAAATCCTAGTAAAATTTATAAACTATATGTAGATGAATGAGTAATATCAATCCCAATTATGCTACTTTGGTTTCAAAATAATTATGTCTTTGGAGGTTTTAATTCGTTCCAAATTTACTTAAAAAAAACGTTTCAAATTAATTATCACAATTTACAAGACATTAGTTACTTTTTCCTGCATCTTCATCACTGTAATTGGTATTCCTTAAATTGAAGAGGAACATATGCTCTAAGTTAAAATTTCAAACGACCTTTAATGAGACATTTTTACGAGAAAAGAGAGTAATAGAGTCAATATTTCCTTGTAATTGAGAATCTTCAATAATTTTCCTAAGCTTTTCATGGAACCTTGAACAATTAAATAGTAACAGAATATATGTGATTTGACAAACATGGCTGTGTAACTCTAACATTCTTTAAAATAAGAAAAAATATCTGACCTGTGTTCCCCAATAAGAATTGATTGTCCGTGTTACAAAAGATAGCATATTTACAAGAAATGTTTGGGAAGAAAACTGATCAGAAATCCGATGCTCCACTACCCCAGCAATTATCTGCATGCAAATTTACCGTACAAGATTACAACCTAACTAACAGTAGAGCTATACTACAAAGTACAAACATATCCAATTTTCAGAAAGAAAAGATTCTCAAATAATTATCCAGCAGACAAAATGCAGATGAAGACGTAGAAAGGCGGAGAAAATTAAACACAGCATTTTTTCACAATTCTTTTAATAGTATCTAGTGTTCGCTGAAGGATCCTAAGTTGCAAGGAGATGATAATATAAAGCAAACTACATTACAGTACAATATTCCTAGTTGTAGAAATATTAACAAGTAGCAACGCATTCTCTA
This sequence comes from Cicer pinnatifidum, assembly GCA_037974775.1. NCBI lineage: Eukaryota > Viridiplantae > Streptophyta > Magnoliopsida > Fabales > Fabaceae > Cicer > Cicer pinnatifidum. The sequence continues at coordinate 58,818,608 of JBBPBR010000004.1, read as the reverse complement.
CAACCTTCTTTCCAACACTAATTATTATTGAGTGAAAACCTGGTAAGTCTCGCCATTTTGTGAATGATTCACACCAAATATAAAATGGAACCTGCATTAATTTAACCAATAACAGTGTATGTTGAAGAATATGTGTTACTAGCATTTCTCTTTCCAATTATGCAACTTCAAGCACTACCTAAGGGATGAGTCAGCAAATTATGCCACAACTAGTTCTTAAAGATGCAGGTAGTCAAGTCCTACTTTCAAATGTCAACATGCTCAAATTTTCAAAATGCATACTTAGTCTTGTGTCAGTAATCATATACTGGAAAAACTCAGGAAATCACAGCAACTCTTGTAACATAATGTCATAAACCATGAACTAGACAACGTAGATGCCATTTCCTACAGAAACTGGGTCCAATTTTCTTTTTAGTCTTTCATTGCAACTAAAAGAAGTCAGTGCAACATACAAGTTCTGTAAATACCTGATAACGGAGATTTGCAGATATCCCAAGAAAACATGCATAAACAACTGCGGTTTTGAGTATTGGTGATCTCGCAATTTGTTGATTAGTGATGATTGCTGGATTAAGGAATTTACGAACTGCAAATAGAGAATTTGATGAAGCCACAGCTCCAATGCTTGAAACAAATCCAACACCAGCGAGTTTCAGACCACCGAATACAACTGATGCAACTCGATGACTGAGATTCCAATTTGTACCCACAGGATTCTTCTGAAATGCATTGTCTGGGATGGAGCCAAGAAGGCCTATTAGAGTGTCAGGAGCATTCATGTCATCGGCATAGGAAAGAAATGATAAAGTCGGTGCAGGAAGCCACACTGTAAAGAAATCAACAACTGATCCTCTAACAGTATCCGTAATAACATAGTCGATCTCTTGAAAGAAGTTCTCTTTCCGCTTTTGATATTGTGCTACTAATGTAGTTGTTACTGATATTGCTTCTTCTATGGCTAATCTATGCAAGAATTTGGGATCTGCCAACAATCTTTCTCTGAAACCCTATATCAAGAAGAATCAGACGGAGAGTGATGAAATAATCTCATGATTACAAAAGTGAAGGGTTTTATTTTGAAATACAAATTTACCTGGAAACGGTGAGTGAGTTCTGAAAGCAGAGGATACTTCTCTAGATCAAAAAAGTTCTGCAATACCTCTGGTGATACTAAACCAAGATCAATTCCCTTTTGAAGATCCTGAAGATCAAAAGGAAATATAATCATTTACACAACCAACAATGGCAGCCACCTTCCTGTCTAAAGGATGATTACATTAAAGGGTAAATAGGTGCATAAAAAAAAGATTTAAAAACACACAAACTACCTAATCATCAAATGTTGCAACCAATTTAAACTGGTTATCAGTACCGATTGCTCAATTATACTCCCTAAACACTTGGGATCAATGTATGTATACCAAATTATAGAAAAGGGATACTTTAATTTTATAGAAAAGATATAGCATTTCATTACTCATCCAGTCATCCCAAAAGTTTCAAGTCCAAGGCCGTATATCATATATTGTTGTGCAATAAATCTCATTTCAACATTTGAAAGAAAAGAAAAATAGAAAAGATTAAAAGTACTACGAGACAGTAAGTATTAATTCAAGTGAAATTCTTCGCAACAACAGGTTGCACTGCATAATCCACGTCACTCAACAAATCACCAAACAGCAACATCAGTTAAAGGGATAAATGATTGTGAAAACCAGTTACATTGCATACAGAAAAAATAATTCATAAAAGGCAGTGATACAAAATACATGGTAACATGTAAAATCTCTCAAATTCTGTATCACCAAAATAGGCAATGAGAGAACATAAAAGGCTTAAATTTGGAAGGGGTGATCAACAGAGCAAGAAAAGCAACAGTCAGCTAATTAGCGAATGTAATGGCTGGCTAACCTGTGGGAGGGCATCTCGTCTCTGCCCGGCAGCATTCATAACCCGAGCAATCTCAACCCGGTCAAAGCAGTTTCTGCTACAGGGTCTGGCAGCAGAATACCACAAAAAATCAGCAACAGGAACTTCTCCCTCACTGCGAATAAATTGTCTTTCTGGGTCAAGTAATATAACTACTTGGTTTTTCTTTTGCATTTTTCTAGAAATTCTTGCGGGCACTCCAGTTCCTCTAGATCCATATGTGACATGGCTTGCACCAGTCACGACTATTAACATACCGGTGGCTCCTCCATCAAGCACATTTTGTAAGATGATCTGGGACATAGTATACTCGTCAACTACTCTAGCCTGTGCAGATAGATATGAGCTTGGACCAAAAGGAAACGACAGATTTGGAGTACTATCAACTGAATAACGGCGTGAGATAGAATTAAAGCCTGATATGAAGCCTGAACCAGCTGGAGGTGCATATAATTTACGTTCAGCCTTTGTTAGCCCACTAATTCCTTCTGCTTGGACAGTCCTTAAGATCTGTTGATGAGAAAATTCAGTTTTTAAATATCATCTTTATGTGACTGGACTTAGGGAGGGCTACAAGAATTCTACTTGATCATCCTTTGTGGAGTTGTTTAATGGACCAGTTGGAACCATACAACTCTATCAAAAACCAAAATTTAGTAAAACATAAAATGCTAGGTATATTAATGCTCCTAAATTTTCTCTTGCCATCCTTCAAAATAAGTCTTTAAAGGATTTGCTAATTTGCACCTACTAAATTTTTTGTTGGTCTAAATTAGCAAGCTACATCTTAAGGTCTCTTTCAATGTATCATCTGATCTTCTTCTCATATTATGATATGACCACGCCACCTAAGGCAAGTTTCCAAAATGATTTTTCCCCTTAAAAACTGATTTTTAAACCTTTGGTTTAATTCGGGTGCCTTGGTATTATGATGCGGGGTTTATCTTTCAGAAATTAAGTTTTTCTTGTCGGCATCATAATTCAAATAAAAATTAAAAACCCTTGTGGTCTATTCTTTAACCTCTGTGGTGCCTAGTGCCTATCATTTGAATCTATGGCAAGTCAATTTGCATAGCATTGAGTGTTTAATGCAGTAATATTGTTAATTTATTACTCCTACTTAACACACCACCAGAAATTTCAGAACAAAATTAACATTTTAAAGATCTACATCAGTTTGAATGAAAATTTGAACATACCTTCAGTGGAGTACCACAAGCAACAAGATGAATTCCATTTTCACAACAGTAACTAAGAATAGGTTCATACTCCTGCCATCGTTCAGGTGGCCAATGCACCATATAAGACTTCAAGGTTTCTCCATCTATCCTGCCATGACAGTCAAGTTTTTTTATAAGCAAAAAAGAATTGTGGGAAGCAATCTAGAAATGAGAAAGAGCCAGGATACATCAGTTAAGTAACAACAAAGGTAAGAGAAACAGAAATCAACAGTCAAAATTTTTAGTTTGGTAACAACTTTCTGCGAAATAAAAACTAAGCATAACAAAAATCTGCAATTCAGCTATTTTCAAGGAGCAAGTGGCCATAGGGTGCATTTGGATTGACTTATGAATAACTTATCTACAAGCATAAATGCTTAATGTGTCCACAAGCTCTTTTTGGCATATTTCAATAACTTCTTCGTGATAACTTATGAAAACAACTTAACACTTAATGAATAAAAGCAACTTACACTTATCATGTAAGTTTATTCAATAAGCTGTTGAACTAAGTTGTTTATCCACTCACCCCCATAGCTCTAAGACTTACTATTCATTTACTAGAAGATATTGCAACAACATGAAAACACCTTCAGCGAACATGTGCATAAATCATAATAAACATAATGACATGCTTGTTGATAAACAAATTAGCACTCTGAGAAAAACTAATAAATGAAAAAAAGGCAAATTAAAATGCATACTTTTTATCCATATACTGATTGAGTAGTTCCTGGAGATCAGATGGAAACGCTTCAAGAGCCAAAGATAACCGCTTATCAATTTCAACACATCGTTTATGCAAATTCTTCACAATCTCAAGCTCCAATTCCTTATCGTCTCGAACCGGAACCTGTTCAGCTTCTCCCAAATAAACAACTCGAGCGTTCATCAATTTCTCCCACACTTTCCCTTTCTCTTTCCCTATCGCCAACGGTTCACCTATCGCCGTCGCATCGTAAATCCTCGACGTTATCACTTCCTCCTCTATCTTCTTCACCTCCTCCGGATTTGGAGCAGTCACGTCCGCCGGCGTCGGTGTCTCCTCATCTGCCGCCCTCGTCGCCGACGCGGAGAGCAAGAACGAAGCTCCCGCAGCTAGAAACGGCGCCACCAGCACGCCTCGCCGGCTGCTTCGAGCTCGAGACAATTCTATTTGTTCCACGCGTTCAACCGAGGTTTCACTCACGACATCGTTAAGGTCGTTATGTTCGAGTTTCCGAGCCGCGGTGATGCGGCTGGAGCGGTTGAGGGAGAGGCTAAGACGGCGGCGTTTGGCGGTCCGAAATTGTCGGATTTTTTGGTTTGGCGTTGGAAAATGAGTATTCGCAGGAGCCGCACGTGAGACAGTTGGGCGGTGAAAGTAAGTCACGTGCGGCGGTGCAGTGGCGAAAGAAGCCTGAGTGTTGGGCTTCATTTTACTTGAATTCAACGGAGCTTAGTCATGAACACAGGTGAACTTGGTCGCCTCTCTTTTCTTTTTTCAGCAACACAAACAAACAAACAAATTGGTTGGTTGGTTTTCAGCCTTACAAGTTACAAACAATATTTATTTCATAGATTATTTTTTCTTAAGGCAAAGTAGTACATCTTTTTTTACAAAAATATATATAATACTAGCCAAAATCTCACATTTTGGATTAACCCAGTTCAGGGAGCTAATATACTGCTTGTGTGTTATTTCTATCCTTATTCTTTCAATTACATATATTATTATACCTCCTCTTTAAGATTATTTTCATTAACCGAATTTTAATTATCTTAGTTCAACTTGAAAAAGCATTTTTAAGTGAAAATAAATTGTAAAAAAAGAATGCATGTTGAATCAAAAATTAGAAAACACAGTTGAAACTCCTTTGATATGACTACTATATTCACTTCATAATTGTCATCATAACACATCGACAATAATCAAATTCTCAACCAAATAATAAGAAATCTAAGATTTATCTAGAGTGGGTTAAAGTTTATTTTTAAAATTTTCAAGAACTATAATTAATTTCCAATTTGATTTTTGCCTTCCAATTTTAAATTTATTTAGATTTTTATTTTAACATAAAAAAATATAAAAATATCAATTCTAACTACACATATCTGCAAGTGTAGTAAGAGTATTAATGAATCATTCAATAAAATAGACAAAATTAAAAAAGTGTAGATTCTTTTAAACAATATTTTATCATTGTAAAATATAAAAAATAATTGGAATAATTTAAATTTATAATTTATTTTATTATTAATAATAATAATAATAATAATAATAATAATAATAATAGTTAAAAGTGGCATCATTATGGCAATAGAATGTTATATTAGGAGAGGGTGGTCAACAATTTATACTGGTGGCCAATGAAAGTTGGAGTTGTCATATTGATGGCAAACAAGAGTCGAAGTAGTGACCAACAAGGAGTGTTTGAAGGTGGGTAATGACAGCTGGAGAGATCAAACCTACGGTCAGAACGAGCCGATTCAATAGTCAAATTAGGAAAGCAAAAATTTTAAGTCTCCAAAAAAGTTTAACTCTTCATTTATATTTAGTCTAAAAAAAAAAAATTTAATGATACAACAAGTGAAATGTTTCACAATTATAAAAAGATAAAATCATTAACATATTTAATTAAAATACATTGTATTTCAAAAATAAAAAGGTAGAATTTAAATAAGATTATAATATATTGATGTTATTATTAAAATTGGGTAGTTGATGACTATTAAGTGGTAATGTGTGGAAATTAAAACAAAAATAATAATAATAATAAAATTTTATTTTTTTAAATGGATATAAGACTTGGTTTAATATTTTTGAATTTTAAAGAAAAATTATTTTCGAATTAAGTGACAAATGAGCTCATTATCTAAACCTATTTCATTTGGAAAATTAGGTAATAACTAAAAACTCAAGATGACTATAAAATGCTGTAAACATAAGATATAGCATTAGGTGGATAAATCACCTTATTATATTCAGTATATTGGCATTTTTTATGGCTGCATACATTTGTCGCGTAAACACCAGAAAGCCACACATTTGGAATTGTAGTTGTGGATCATACTTGCGTGTCAAGTGCCAACAACCAAGTAAAATAGGCATTTTGGAATTTTGTTAGGAAATAAATATGATATGAGTCAGATGTGACTCGGGTCTGATTGGCACAGCCGTACTCGGATTAGCATGCCGGAAGAATATCTGCAGGCTAAAAATACGCTATGCCCTGCCCCCACGGTGGACGGAGTTATTTAAAAACAAATAAAAAACAAAAATCACAAAATTAAAATTAAATGCCCAAATTGGTTAAATAAGAGGAAGTTTCTTTTTCTATTCTCACACGTACATTTTTAAAATCCCCCACATTTCAGATTTATTTTCTGAATTAACCTTCTTTGGATTAATTCATCTAAAAAAACTTTGTTTTGATTGAATTTGAAAAATATGAATATTAACTTATAACTTTTTAACATTTTTAGATTGATTGATTAAATGCGTAAAATATAATTTTATGGATGATTTTGTTCAATAGAGAAAAATAAGTAAATATTTTTAATGATGATTTACGAGGAGAATAAGTGAGTTTTTTTTAATGATTTAATATATGATTTATAAAAAAGAGAAATTTTAAGGAACGATTTTGATCTTTTCTATTTTAAAATTTGAGTCAATCACAAATACTAAACACATTATCTAATTTTTTTTTAAATCTCTTGATCAATTAAAAAATATAAAAACATAATTTTTTTAAAATTTTAAATTAATATTTATATTTCCATTATAGTCAATGTTAACGAATTCAAGCTGAATTGATTAATCTAAAGAGGATTAAAAAATTGATAAAGATAAATGAATTTTTAAAAAGTGAGGTCTTCCTTTAACACACCCTCTCATCATAAGCAATACTATGTTTTGCAAAACAATGGGCCACATTCCATTTAGTATATAAAAAAAGAAAAAGACAGACTAGCTCAACAATCCTCCAAAATCTTCTGCAAATTTGCAACAACCTTCTTCTCCACTTTTATTTATACCACAAGATTTTTAATTTATTTATTTTCCAAAAACGTGTAAGTTATAAAAAAAAATTAATTATGCAAATGGTCCTTGTAAATATAAATCACTTTAATTTTAGTCCACACAAAAGAAATTTCTCAAAAAATATCCTTACAATTAAAAAAATAATAATATAGTCCTCATTAATTTTTTATTTAAAAATAATGAAATAGCATGCTTTGGATATGGCACCAGGAATATATGTTGACACGGAAAATGTTGCTAACTATACATTTTTTAATATAAAAATTTAAAACATTTAATTAAAATAGAAAACTATTATTTTAAATAATAAATTCAAGAAAATTGTTCATCTTCTTCGAAGAAAAAATCACAAATCCAGAACTGAAATGTCTTCTCTCAAATCGAACCATTGCTCGTATTTCATATCAACTCCAAATCAACAAAGCACCACCATCAACTCCATGAACAACAATCAATTACTTTTCTCCACAGATCTAACAACCTTTATCCTTTCTTTCTTAATTTATTTTCATTTGTTTCACAAGAACAAAATAAGCTTGTGTTGAAAGAGTGAGGAACATTAGAAGAAGATTTACTCGTAACAAACTCTTCAAGAGACATAAGAAGCGGTTAAAACGCACAAAACTCACTTGGTTTAGTCTACGTTGTGAAACACCTTGTAGCGTCTGGAAGAATCCACGACGATGCTGAAAATGACGATGTTGGTGGTTGAAGGAAAACGATACCTTCGTGAATATCTTCTCTCTCTCTCTCTCTCTCTCATAAAACCCTAAATCCCTTTCTACAATTTTTCTAATTAATATAATTTTTTACTGAAATAACAGTTTTCAATTTTAATTAAAAAAAATTTCACGTCACCATCTATTATATCATAAAAAATTTGCAATGGTATATTTTGAGAATTTTTTTGTGACCTATCGTTTGCATAATTAAGCCTAAAGAAAATAAAAGATCACTTAGAAATTGACGGGTTAATCAATTAAACGGTAACCCTATAACAACCATATTGAAAAGAAGGTGTACAAGATAAGCAAATGTTCCAAACCCTCTATGTGCACCAGACCATCAAAGTACTTTGAGTTCCTCCGTATCTCATCTCCGACGCCACCCTTCTCTGTGCGACGACGCCTCCGACATAACTTCGCCATCTCATCGGTGCCATCCCATCTTAACTTCTCTTCCATCCCCGCACCACTTCTGTTTTTCTTGCCATTCTCGTTTCTGTTTCATTTTTTGTTTATTTTCTTCTACAAATGGTAAGGGTTTCATTTTCTTTTTTCATCGTTAGGGTTTCATTTGCAAATGTTTAGGGTTCTGTTTCAACATTTGGATCTTGGATTTTAGGTTTTTGTTCTTGCTAGTGTTCTCTTTTGAATTTAGATCTTAGTTTTACTTTAACCTTCGTTTGCAAGGTTCTGTTCTTACGTTTCTGTTCTTGTTCCTTTAACCTTCATTTGCATTTAGATCTTAGGGTTCCTTTAACCTTCATTTGCATGATTTTAGGGTTCTGTTCTTGCTAGTGTTCTTGATCTTGATTTTCCTTTAACCTTCATTTGCATTTAGATCTTAATTTTTCTTTCCCTTAAAAACAAGAAAACCAAAACAAGAGCAGCAGGGAAAGGTATGTCCCCTATATATTAGTGTGACATACTCTGACCTTGTTTTGATATTTGGCATCTAAAAATGTAAAACTGCAATGGTTTGAGAAAATGCACATTTTAATCCACAGTATGTTTGTTTCCTTTTAGATCAATGAGATGAGAAGGATAATAAGGCCACTGTCTTGTAAGTCATCAGTTTATTGTTCTGATGCATCCATCTCAAGGTATTTAAGGGCACAAAATTGGAATGTCAGAAGAGATCCGCCCGGTGAGTGGCAGCCTGCTTTTAGTCAATTGTTTAATGATTTTGGAGACATAATGGCTGCAATGTTTCTTTGCCATGTGTTCAACAATCAAAATCTGTCTATATAAGTAAAATAAAGTGGTTAAGCTGGTGTTTTTTCTGCGTTTATTACCTTGTTACATTATTTTATATCTGTCGAATTTAGAGGTATTTGGTAGGCATGAGGAAACTTCCTAAAATGGGTAAATCTACTGTACTATTCCTCAATTCTGGTACAAGTAGTTCATGGAAGAAATTCCACTTGAATTTAGTAGATTGCAATCTCTTGAAAATCTTGATTTTGGAGGAAATTTGTTAAATGGAGAAATACCAAAAACACTTGTTTAGATTTTGGATTGTGATTGATGATGTCACTGTATGTGATTAAGAGCAAGTTTGTTACAACTTATTTCCTATAAAAGTCACTTTTGAGAATTTTGTTTTGTATGTCTACTTATATGTATGGTGTTTGAGATATTCACTGTTTGAGAATGCTCAATTGAGTAAACCTTTCAATTTGGTTCATAAATTGTGTTTCATCCTAAACTATTGAAATGTAATGAGTAGTCTCTAAACTGTTCTCAATTTACAATGTTAGTCTCTAGTATTATTTTCACAATTATAATTCTGAATAACAAGTTCTTACCTGGCCCTTGAATTAGATTGGTGCAAATTGAATGTGAATATGTGATGATTATCACAGATTCTGAGTTAGCATAAGTTTCAGAAGTTCATGCCATCCTTGATATGACACAGTTAAAATTTCATGCCATATGATAACTTAATATCATGAATTTCCTTCTATTTTCTTTGATTGTGCAATGACTTTATTACACTATTAGACACTCTTTCTCAACTTCATCAAAAATAAGATTACCACTACATGAGCACTGCCTCTACATGAACTCTGTATTTGAATTTATTTGTTATTGAAAATCACTGTAGGTAGTTCTTTGCCCATTAGAGAACTTACTGATTTTGTAAGATTTCTATTACCTGTACTGTATGTAGGCTGGACTAAAAATAGACTTATAGATTACTGATTTATTAAAGATAATCTACTCCAATTGAAGTTTAGTAAACAGTGAATATCTAAACTGTTTTCAATTTGTTTGCCTGAATTCAAACTTGTTGGCTGGTATTTATTTTTGTTCTCTTTTTTAATTTTAAGTGCTGTGTTGTTAACTTATTTTTTTTTAGCATATACCAATTAATACTTACACTTTAGCTATTCTGTTGTTTTTAGCATAAATTAGTCTTTAAAAAAAAATCCACATCACTGTTTTCTGTGTTGAGTTATGAGTGTTCTTTACTTTTTTGGGAAAAAAGAAAACCTTTTGTTCCTTGAAGTACTATTTTATTTGAAGCTTTCTTTTTATCTCACACTTTACAGTTGATACATATTTTGATCTATAAAAACATAGTGGTATTTTATCATCCCTAACATTGCTATGATTTATTGTAATCGTAATATAAATTAACAGGAACCATTTACTCTAATTTTTATCTTTTAGGCTACTACTATTGAATCAAGTTTCAGAACTTGTCAAGACTAAGCTTCTAGCTCCTAAAATATTGATTTCCCTGCCAAATTATTGAAGGGAATCCTTGAAGTGAGCTGATGTTCCTGAATTTCTCATTCTAATGTTTTCCCCTTTAAATACAAATAAATTCATCAGGCGTGTTTTATACTGCAGGCTCATCTTTCCTCCAGTCCTGAAAGAGAAAAAAGAGCCTTAAAAAGACTAGCTGAACCTCTTATGAGTCTTGTAAAGTCTTACGAGTGTGGAAGAGAGAGCCATGCCCATAAAATTGTTCAATATCTTTTTGAAGAGTATCTTTCAGCCAAAGAATTATTTAGTGACAACATACAGGTTAGTATGATTATTTGATTGCTTGTGCTAATATTAGGTGCACAATTTAATCTTTTATGACCTTGACCTTTGGTCTTCTACCTGCAAAATTAGTTTTTCTGGATGATGTTAAAAAAATGCATGATATGTTGTTTTTATGTCTTATTTAGCTTTTACAACACACTGCTTAATCATGTATGTACTTTCATTTTTTATTCTGCATGATTTGGGAAAGGTATTTTCTGGTCTTAGAAGCATCTCTTTATCATTATGCTATTAAAATTTTCAATGAAACCTTCAATATATATTTGGATGCCTGATATCTGATATCTCTTATCTCTAGATGATTATTATTCACATAGCAAGGAGCAGGAAATCCTAAAGGACCACTTGAAGCATTCCGTCCGAAGTTGCACGTAAAATTCTTAGTTAATTTTTCCAAGCCTGTGTTCATATAAATAGTTAGTGTTTTTGGATTGCCATCAAAGACCTCCAAACTTATGTTTGCACAACAAAACATTATATGCACATTTTCTGCCTTCAAAGTAGTTCAAACTTAGTTCGAAATGGAAACAAGGGTAAGGTTGCATGTAATCTGATTTTAAGGAATGTGATTAACTGGTCCATTACATAATAGGAAATATTATGTTTACAATAAAAGATTTTAAGGAAACAGGTAATCTGTCATTAGTAGCTACGAGTTTGAGCTATAAATTGCATTTTCACAATGTGGTGCCTTTCTTCATTGAAATTACAAGCAAATGATGATGCATGTTAGAAGATGGTTGTGCTAATAACTAGAAATAGGAATTTTGAAGTTGTTGTAACCATGAATTTCATGATGTGCTAGGATTGCACATTCAGAGGTCTTGATCATAACCTAATATTTGTTGTCATATGGATCACAAAAATGAAAGTCAATTTCTATAATTCCATTTGCATTTATGTTCTGATTCATACTTAAGCTTTAATTTCTCATCACATTTATTTTACTACATCCATTGCATAAGCATTGTTCTCTTTTTGATACTTGTTATCAATTCTACTTTGTTACTATTTCATGAAGTGTGTGTTTCTATTTCATTTATGTTTTGTTTGAGTCTTCTAATTCAAAGAGTTTAGCTGAGACGTGAAATTGCAACATCTACAAGTTATATTTTAAGATTTATTTAATAACTAAAATAAATGCATTTCTATAGTTTTGTTTCATGTACCGTAAAGGATTTACTGCCATAAGTTTGATTAATAATATCCTAAAATGATGTCATGCCTATATACATTCAATTTTCAAATGTTGTAGAGGAGACTTTTGCTAGAGCCCTCAAGCTACTATTGGTGACTGATATCTCCATCAATTGCACGCATCTTTTTTTGATGAATATATTTAAATGTTGCTGAAAGTCTCCACTGTGCAGAGTAAAAGTCATTTACATGAGGGACAACATGTTACACTAGTCTAAAGAGGAGCACAACCAATCTGGTGTAAGAAATCCATTCACCACCATTTTGGATAAAATCTTTTCTTTTCTCATGATTGCATGTGAAACAACAAGTTGGGTAGTTTAGGAGCTTTTTATAATGCAAATAATGAAATTACACATTGGTTTAATGATAATTAATTCTATTTTATCCTATTTGCATTTTGAATTTTGATTATTCATAATCTCATTTTGTGGACAAAACATTCTTCGGGTATTGTTTTCAATGCAAATAAAGAAAATTACACCTTAGTTTAATGAGTATTATTGAAATTACACTTTGGTTTAATTATAGTGTTTTTTGAATTGGTAGAGCATTATGATTGTTTCATGTCTAATAATTTGATTAAAGGCTTTTAACTTAAAGGCCTTCTTAAATTCTATTGGTTATGATTATGGTTAGTATCAAATCGAACAATATTAAATTATTAGTTTTCATGTATAAAAGTTCTATGAAATACCTACAATAGCTACAAAAGTGGTATAAATTTCTACCTACGAGAAAAGCGCTATTAAATATCACATATTACAA
>JBBPBR010000004.1:58783696-58798230 GCA_037974775.1 Cicer pinnatifidum | reverse complement strand
TTAACGTTTGTATGTTATTTTTAAACGTCGTTAATCTTTATAAATTTCAATAACCAACCAAATGGTTTTCGGTTTGTACAAATTTTATATGAATGATTTATATGATATAAATTTCTAATCAAACAATGAATTTTGTAAAATTTATATCGATTAAAAAATTATTAAAAATCATTACATTAGTGTAATTTGAATCCTATATTTTTTATATTCATAGTTAGTTTCATCTTTTATTATATTAAAATATATATTTTGAATTTTTATCTCTCAAATCTATTATCTATTTGACAATCGTTAACATCGACAAAACTATAAAATTGTTCTCTTAAATTTTATACACAAATAAAAAACGAAAAAGATAAATGTAAATATGAATTGCACAAACTAAAAAAATATTAAAAGGAACTTTACATATTAGAACATAAAGTACACCTTATTTTTACCTCTAAAACTTGGAAAAATATCGCGTTTGATTAATCTAACGCTCCAAAATAAGCTACACGTTTATTATTTAAATTTTATTTATTTTAAAATAAAACTTAAAAACATGCCTCTGTGGCTTCACCCATTCACATTCTTCTTCTCTAGAATATATAGTGCTTATGTAACCCACTTCTGCCTCCTTTCCCACACGACGATGATGTACATATGATTGCTTTGTTATATCTTGTGATTACCCCTTTGTACAACTATGTTTTTCAGTTGGATGCTGCTACTTTTTGTTTAGTGATTTTGTTAATTCCATTGAATTTTAAATTCATACTATGTCTGCAAATATCATATGTTTGGGCACTTGAAAGTTATTTCCTGAATTGGCAACATGGTTTAGCACAAATTAGATTCAATTATCTATATTATCATTTATTAATGGTATGTTATCCTCTTTAACAAAGAGATGCAGAAGAATTAAATTTTGTTTTGGCCATCGATGCTATTGCAAGACATAATACGTATAAAATTTGATTTGATTGAAAGTTTATGGCTGTTTACTGAGATAGTGTTAATTGTTTTGTTGTTCATTTTTTCTGTATATAGATAAGTGATCTGTCATTGTTAGAGTATTGAGTTATTTTAGGAGGGTTATTGGGCTGGCTAGTGCTAGTTTTACTACACTTGTAGTTTACATGTATTTGGTACATAAAAAAATAGTAGTGCTTAATTTCTGTCATTATTCTTATATGATTTGGCAAATGTTACGAAATAATAATAATATGATGTTATAAAATAATAATGTGGAATTAATTTAGAAATTTTGAATAGACGTTAGGAAAGAATATTTAAATAGGAGATATAATATAAAATAGTGGATGCTATATATAATTTGGGAAAAAACTATTTAGAAACTTAGTAGGAGGCTCTATGAAGACGTACACATCAGCTTTTCGGAATGTTTGCATATGTGGAGAAAACAGTGTGAGGTGGCAGCAGAATCTGTTTCAAATATATATAATAGATAATAGATACTTTAAAAGTTTATGAAGATGTTAATTATGGTGCAGATTAAGAATGCAAAAGTCAAAATCTTCCTTCTTTATGATTCATTGTCATGTTTGTAAAAAAAATATTCATTGCCATACATCTATTTATCTAATTTACATGATTTTGAATTATGTAGTAGTTAAGTTATTCAAAATTGTGAAGACCAAAATGAAAGATGGAGAAACATGTTGGAAGAGATGTGATTTTGTAATTGATTTCACTCTTTTGTAATTGATTTTTCCTAAACAAAATAGAAGTTGATATATATACTTCTCTCTTTTGAATATAAAATTTCACTCTCTCTTGAAATTGAAATTCTTAACATGTGTAAAGATGTTAACAACAAACTAAATTAAATTATTTAACTCAAATTTTACTCATTCTTTTTGAATATTGCGTCTTCAGCGAAGAAGGTTCATAGATTTTAATTTGTTGTAAATTTCATGTGAATGATTTTTGAGACTATGTTGAATAATAAAACAATACTGTTTTCCTTCATTACTTATTTTGTTTATTCCTTTATACTTATTTCCTTAAAATTTTCCATAAATTATAATTAGCAACAACAAACTACTTAAATATCTAATTCAAATAAAATATAAACACATTTAAATTATACTTAAAATACAACCTCAAATCGGAAACATATCCTTAAACTACTTATATATTAACAATTGTGTTTGTCTAATAAAAATCAAAATAAAAAGATTACAGGTGCCCAAATATTGCTCTATATTAATTCCAATATTCTGTTTGATTTCTATTTTATCTATAACATATAGAATCTATGGATAATCCAACTATTTATCGGTTTTCCATGAGATTCAATTTTATTATTATATGAAAATCTAATATCTAATATGTCGTGTTAAACTATCACAGTGACATGAATTTAATACCCCGTGCAGTGCACCAGCTCAACACTAGTAAAACATTTATTATCAATCCTCAATTAGTTATGACTTGCATGGAACCCCAGCTGTTGGTTAACGGGGTAAAAGAGGGATAATGGGAAATTAATTGTTGGATCTGATATTTATTAAGTAACCATATGTTAGTTTATATATGAGAGCAACAGTAATAACAGTATACAAGGAACTTTTTATAAATTTTGCCCTTTATTTTGAGGTTTTATACGCAGTTTTTCCCTTCTAATTCTTAAAAGAGGCATAGTCAAGACAGATTCCACATGCCTCCTCATAATCTGCCCTTGGCATTTAGGAATATGACCGGCAAATTCTATTACTATTCTGGTCATGAAGATATCAGAGGTTACTGAGAAGACAGCATTTTCATATATATTATAGCAATGCAGAATGTGTCAATTCTGGTCCAACTATCTCAAAAGCAAGTTCTACACCTTTTTTAGACAAACATAATAATGCAAGCAAGCAATCAAACTCCTGGTACTAGGATCGGTTCATAGTGTGCAAGGTCTTTGGCTTGCGTCCATTCACTAAGATACATTATAAGGTGATCTTGGAATTAGCTAATAGAATACAATTTGAGAAATTGGTATACAAAGTATGATCTTCAACGAAGGAACCGCATTCCACACAATATGTAAACACAAATAATTATTTCTCAATCTATTAAAAAACATTTACCAACATGCCAATAGCCCTCTGATGATAAAGAAGTGCCGCAGGAGTAAATCATCAACAATAGGAAAATGCAGGATCACTTAATGTTAATGTCATGGAACGATGGCAAAACGGCAAGAAGGGGATCTCCATAACCAACAGGCTCTGAAACCATAAACATAAAATTGTAAACTTATGAAAATAAATTGCAACGTATGGGCATAACATAAACTATTTTTATCAACCAACTTTTCTAAGCATTTATACAAGTGCTAATGTAATAAGTTAAACTCAAACAAGTTTCTCCAAATGTCCCCTTAGTCATAGTCAACAATAGTTAGAAAACCCATGTGAACACATGCAATTTATACTGTTAAATAAAATTAACTATATTAACTTATCATGAATATCCCATGATTTTCCATCATTCAGAAAAGCACATAAAAAAGTATACAATACACATTTCCACTGGGACGGAAATGGAAGACAAAGTATCTCTGATGTTGAGGGGATGCGAGATCCCCTTTGTTTGGTATGAGTGTATGACAAATAACAGTATTTCTTATAGTGCACGGAATTTGTGAAAGCACAAATCCTAGAGTAGATTCTTACACGTCCAGATGCAATGTATTGATATGATAACAACACGCTAAACATCAACAATTAGGCAGCCAAGATACTAGAATATCATACATACAGCTGGGTAAATGCTGGAGGACTTGGATGTAATGGATTTCCTACAACAGGAAATTTTTCTCAAATTTTAATGCTTGCATGAAGTTCTCTACTTTGCTTCTTCCATATAATTAGGTTTTGCAATCATTAAAATAGAGATTACTTGAGGAACATCTATGTCACTTTATCTATATTTTAATACCAGAGGCACACAACTGCTTTCACTATTTCAAATTTGGATGAACAATAGTTACACCCTTATTTTCCCCCAAAAGCCCTGATTACTTATGTCACATGTCAATAAATCCAGGCATATTTTAGCAAAAGGTCCAAGAATTATACCTCCATCCTCAAGAAGTAGCTTTAACACTTCTCCAGCCACATCTGACTGCAAAATTTCCAAAATAAAACCAGTTAGGACTCGGGAGAAGTAGATATTTCCATACAAACCATAACTAAATAAACCGAGACCAAATCACCTTAATGGGAAGTGAGGTGCTAAACTGATCCAAATACCCTATGACTTGCCCTTCCTTGATTACATCACCCTATGTTGAAATTGAAAACAGACAGTTGAGTGTATGCAATAAGGCTAGAATTAAATTAGGAAATGAAGACATCAAATAACATTTGTAGTCCATGCAGAGAGCTAAATGGAAGGAGCATCTAGTGAATCATGTGATCTAAGTCATAACAAGTTGATGACTTGAAAACACGGGAGGATAGGCAATGACGAGAACGTCAAATTACCTCTTTACAGATAGGAGGATGTTTCTTTCCTTTAACTGTTCTACCACTTCGGAATAAGCCAACCTGATAAGAGAGAGAGAGATAAGTGATTGCAAAATGTACATAATTCAAGTCAGAGATAATTAGTGAAATCAGATATTATTACATACAAAAATAGATGACATACCGTAGGAGATGATACTAACACATACGTATTGGAACCAGAAGCTTCCAATGCTGTCAACTTTGATGACTTCTGACTGGAAACGTTTGCAAATGGGTTGGTTTTTTCTGGAGATGATTTTGGCAGCAATGGCTGTGGGGTAGCAGGTGCTGATTCGTCCATAGGTTTACTTGGAATAGGTGGTAGTATAGTTGGTGAAATGTTAGACAATGGAGCTTTTGTTGCTCCTATGTTTCGCTTAAGATGCATCTCAAACTCACCAACCTGTCAAAATGTAAATAAAAGGTCATATACAGTGTCATCCATCTAAAGCATGCCTATTTTAATGAACCATTAGAAATTATACATTTGCAGTTAGATCAAGTTACTAGGTACGTGTACAATTTGAAAAACTGAACTGATACAATTGTTTGTGATCAAAATTGAATTACAAAATAAACTGATATATTCAATTAGGACATTATGCACAAAAGTAGCACAAATACCTGATTTTCTATAAACCTGTGACATATCTTGAGTAAATCAAATTCACTGCTTTGACTTAAGTTCAACACACAGCATATTACAGGGCTATCGACATAAGTAATGCGCGCATGCGCGCACACATGAGTGTGTGTGTGTGCACGATTGAATTGTGAAAAATGAAAATCAGTCTATACTTGTTCTTATACTCTTGTTATATTTTTATTACTATCCAGTCTATACTTCAAATTTTACAAAGCACTAATACCAAAGAGAGAAGATCACCTTTAATTTCAGTTCAGCGATTTCAGTCTCATCACAGACCTCTAATACCAAAGCCTGATCATAAGCAAACCAGACACAAGTAGGGTTTTATCAGACTCGCATCAAAATATGGTCATTGATAAATGCAATTGTGAAGTCTTGCATAGAATTTAACAATCAAATATTTCCTCCGGACTTGAAAATTGGTGGACCAAAATATAAACAAAATTTAACTAACTTCATCATATTTAATGCAATTATTGTTAAAAATCCTTTAATAGAACAAGTTTCCATGCAAAATTAAATGAAAAGTAGAGGTAGTTTAGAAAATGTAATTTTTTTTATTGCATCAAGAAAATTGAATGCAGTTAACCACTATTCTTAATATATGTGCAATTAGTTACATTTGCTTATAATGAGTCCGGAGGTAGTATCAATTAGTAAAAAATATCTTGTGTTTGTTTCATCTAATATTTTGATTTGTGGGCATACTAATTCTAATTCCCACCAAAGTATCATTTTCAACAATAAGAAATATGAGAGTGCATATAAATAAAATGAAAGAATAGCTATAAACCTCAAATCCATTAGGAAAAGCAGCAATTTGCAATTGCTCTTTCTCTAATGAGTTTTGCAGAGTGCTGTCCAAAGAAGCTGCAAGATCATGAATAATTGTCAGGTCAACGAATAAGAATGTCATGGGAACTTGAAAATATATTGAAAAGACTGGATACCTCCCTAGTTACAGAAACCACAGAAACATAGACAATTTTCTCACAAATACTTGAAAAGACTTGAAAATTTACTGAAACCACAGATCTTTCCCTAATGCCCCAACTCTCTCAGAAATACATAGACAATTTCTCTCTTTTCCCTTCTTTAATTTATAACATACTATCTTTTCCTAAATCTCCTATCCTGCCCTATTACTATTATTCCAACTCCAACAGATCTATTATATAGTGATTATTTCCTAACTACTATAATTATCGATATCTACTTCTAATAATTTTGGTCCAGAATTAGTCTCTCCTAGTTACTATATATTAACCATATCTTTGACCATTGTACCATTGCCTCATCCTTATTTTTCCTTTTATACACTTAGTTAACTAGGGATCTGTTAATACTAAACTCCTAACTAGCAGACAACTAACAGAATAACAAGTAAGGTTATTTTTTAAAGAAAACAACTATCCTGTAAAAATAGAAACCTACTGTCTACTGATCAAATTTTATGCAACTGATACATGTATCTTTGAGTCTTAAGAATGGAAACATCCTCATAAGAGTTATCTCCTTCAGCTAGCAACTAAAAAGAAGCAAAGTACAACAATTTATTTAAAATCAATAAAACCCACCATCAGACTTGGTTGTGTTGATAGCTTCAACTGCTTTTGCACATGAAACCAGTGTCTTCTTCCCCCTGGTGTGAGAGTAAATGTGGTTCTCACTATTTGTCAAATGCTGAAAAAGCCCACTATTAGAGTTCCATCTGACTTTATGGCAGGGAGTTACAGTTGCCCTCTCAATGAGGGATCTCACTTGCGGCATAGTGCCTATGGGATCTGAAATTCAACATTAGTGCTTAAAGATCTGGATGCAAAGATTGACTTTTTAACAATGACCATCAATGCAATTAGCAATAGCCATAGGGACTTGATATATGTAAATGGTGACAATGGTATTGCACCCGCATAATCAAATATACATACTATGTTTATATATTGTAAGTTAGGATAGAGAAGTAAATACCCAGAAATGATACTAAAAAATTTAAATTCATAAAATCAGGCACAATAAGGTAAAACCTAGTTTTTTTTACACATAAGCTAAAACCCTTAAAACACGGATAACATCAAAACTGTTAGATTTAGTCACATTAATACCTCTCTGAATTGTATAGAAGCAGAAATTAGCTACTAATTAGAGAGATATTTCTCAAAAGTATCCTTCAGCATTCATTGTGTTTTTTGACTTTAAGCTTATTTCCATTTCTTATATCATATAAAAATACCAGTAGAACAAAATACAATAAAACAAGAGCATAACCGCAACAATGATTTGTTTCTAAAACTGCCACACAAAGCTAAACTCGCAAGCCTCTTCGCAATTCTCCTCCTAGCTTGAGCATCATTGCTCACTACCTGATTTCGTACAACTAATTTGCAGCAATTTTTCAACAAAAAAAAAAAAAAAAAAAAGCGGTTATGTACTCTAAATCATTTTTCATCTTCCCTCACATAGAACATAAACTTAAACAAATTAACAGCACAGGAGCAACACAGCAAGATCAGAAATTGAAAACGAAAATCACATTCAGCTCCAAATAACAAAAATGATAAGAAAATGCAGAGAGAGAAAGATACATTGAAAGGATCGAATCGCGAGGGAGGAGTCCATGGGAGAGAGAACAGGAAAGAGATCGCAAAAGAAGGGAATTGAAAGAGAGAAGAGATTAGAAGAATGAAGAGAAGAGAGTAGCAATAGGTGGATAAATTAATTGAAGTGTTTCTTTGATATTTCCGCCACACTCATTACTTTCTCCGTTCTCATCTATGACCTTACTCACGCTAACGTGCGCTAAGATGTGACTAGTGCTTACTTCGTATGACTCTTACGTGGACTCTCTTCCTAACGGGAAAGTCTTCGTAATTAACTGATTTGGCGGTATTGTCAATTCACTTTTTTTAACTAAAAAAATAATCAGTTTTAGTGGTTTAATCAGTTTTATTGGTCTACTTCCACCCTTTTTAATTGAACTCCAAAACACCACTTTCAAAAAAATAAAAAACTTCCCAAACAACACAGGTCCATAATTAAGAAAGACTTGGAATTATTATATAGATAAATAATTTGGAGGATTAAAGAAAAAACTCTAGCCCATTTATACCACTCGTGATTGTTGATTAGCTACAGACAATAATAGTACTACTCTTTGTTTCCCTCTATCATCTATTTTACCCAAAATTAATGTCATCATCTATTAAAACATGATCAATATATAATAAGTTCATTTTTATCATACAATTGATGAATCATATATAAATATGTCTAAGTACATGTGTAATTTTATGATATAATTGACAAAACTACAGCAAAACACTGTAACTTTATAAAAACTACAAAGTGTAGCTTTTACAAATTTCACAGAAATCCGCTGTAATTTTGTTATTTTCACATTAAAACCAAATATAGGCATCATTGGTTTTGCAAAATAAAAAAATATATCATGCATCACACCTAAGCTAATTAAGGTTATACAACATCAAGATGAACAATTTCATGAAACTCCAACCTCCTAGTTTCATTGTACAATGTGACACGTTTGTTAGGCCAATAAGTTAACCATATCCAACCCCTTATTTCCCACTCCATAGTTTTCCCAATAGCTCCTTTATCAACTTTCCACATCACTCTTTCTCCATATTCATCACCCGCAAAAATAACACCACCTTGTCTAGTGAAAGGTCTATAAGCACTTGAGTAACGATTTTTGAACCATGACTTTGGATTAATCAATGCACATTTAGAAGGCTTTGATGAGAAAACTTCTTTTCCATCCATGCTATCGTGAAGAAACCAATTAAAATTTGCACTATAGCCATAAACGGATTGTTCAAATTTCCATGGCTTTAAACTAACAGTGGTTGACTCAGAAGATGATACCTTGAGTCCTAAGGGATTTGGTGGATGAAATGAAGCTTCTATACCTTTGTCTGTGCCAATTTCTTTTTGTGGATTTTCAGAGGATTTTCCAACTGATAGACTCACCACTTGGTTTTGAAGAGTTGGTGTGAGTTGCAATGATATTCTTGAAGGAAAATGTTTTTCCCCTACACCTGCCCCTCTTTCCTTCACTAGAGAGTCATTCACCAATTTGGTAACATCACACCTATCCAACAAGAAGAAAATTTTATCATGACAAGAGCACTTTTGTCAGCAAAATCACTATAAATATTATGACCTTATATGACTTACAAGAGTGCTTTTTTAAAGGCGTTTGTCAGAAAAGTACTATTGTATCCTTCGTTAATTTTAAAATATTATACAGACTAAGTAAAAAAAGTGCTACAAAAAACGCGCTTTAAAAAACTAATTTTGGCGTAGTGTCAATTATATCCTAATAATATTGGACAGTATATATATATATATATATATATATATATATATATATATATATATATATGTAATTAATATTACCTTATGTTATCAACATTAACCATGATTTCAAGCCACTTCTCTTTAACAACAACTTTGTAATTGAACTGAAGAACACCTTCAACTTGATGATATTTAAGAGAGAATTGAAGTCTCTCAGGTGGATTACTTTTGGAATTCTCAACATCCATACATATAGCAGGACAATATAATTGTACTTTCCACAACCCATATGTTGAAAATGCATAAGAAAACAAAGAACAAGGTGTTGCAAATATGTTTTGAATTTGATCATGTGCTTCACCAACCCAATTTGTAATTCCAAGGTTCACAGAACGCATCCACTGTTCTTGCAAATTCGAACCCAAAATTTTCATAAGTAAATTCGATGCTTGTCTTGATTGAAAACCTGTTAAATGGTCTTTCAAAATGGGAATACACGTAGAACGAAGATTCTTAGGAGCTTCATAGATGCAAACGAGGAATAAAAGAGTGAGGAAAGTGAGGTTGAAAATGTTTGAAAGGTTTGGAACAGAGTCGAGTTTTGGAAATCTTATAAAAGGGGTGTTTTTGATTGAACCATAATGAAAGATGTCTTGGACGAAATTTACAAAGAGATTTGAAATGGTTTCTTCATCTAGTAAATTTGTGGTTTTAGTGCTACTTGGTTTGAATGGTTTTGAAGTCCAAAGATGCATTGGAATGTTGAAATCAGCCACTATGATAAAAGAGAGTTTTGAGGATTGGTGAATTTTTGATATGGTGAGATTGAGAAATGGTTGTGATGTGGTTGAAGAACATATGTTTAGGGGGATTGAATTTGTTTCCCATTGTGATATTGGTGGGAGATTTTGAATCCAGCAGAAAACATCAGGAAAATTGAAAGCCATTAATGGAAGTTAGTTTATCTCTGTTTATGGGACCACTTGGTTGGGAATTCACACATATTGGTGTGCAAAGAAAATTATTTAGTGAATTTAAAAAAGAGTTCATGTACGTATGAATTTATAATGATTAGTATGCTATTTGTTTTGACTCATTATTCTATATATGATTGGACAAGAAAAAAAAATTACCACTAGTAGATCACATGCAAAACGTTCATGCATATGCAATATTTCTCCATTTACTTTATAAAAAAATGTAACTCATAATAAACATAAAGTATAAGTTTGAATTTATAGTGTATTTGGCAATGTTGCGGTTACTCCATAATGTAACTTTTTTCTATTTTTAATTATCTAATTTTTTAATCACATAGGATAATTTAATAGATTTAATTTTTTTTATTGGGATTGTGTAAATTAAATGTGTTCAACTAATGTTTTTAATTTGTGTGATTTAGTCTATTTTTGCTTATAAT
Organism: Cicer pinnatifidum; assembly: GCA_037974775.1. NCBI lineage: Eukaryota > Viridiplantae > Streptophyta > Magnoliopsida > Fabales > Fabaceae > Cicer > Cicer pinnatifidum. Next base: position 58,787,333 of record JBBPBR010000004.1, on the reverse strand, counting down.
TCATTCTTAAGGAAATATACTATTGCACATCAAAATATTTCCACCAATATATATATAAACTAGTTTGCAAATAAAAGTACCTTCCATCGATTAAATGTATACAATAACAGTAAGGTATAGTGCTTCATCACAAATAAGATAGTCTGTCACACATGAAGATTCGTGTGAGATGAGATGTTTGTTATAATTAGTGCTTAGTGGTAATTTCCTTACTTACTTACCATGTTATCATTTTCCCATTTTTGGCATGTTTATTGGCATTGAGAGTGACGAGCCTAAGATGTGAGAAAGGTAGATAAGTAAGTGATCTTTTACACATGCCAATTTTGTATAAAAAAAAACTATTCAAATCGTCACACCCTGTGTCATTATATCTATAATCCAAATAACGATAATATTAATTCAACCATTGTTTTTTTTAAGGTGGAGGAGGCAGATTTACATAAATAAATAGTTTCAAGAGAAAATTGCAATTTTTGTTCCTCTCCTTTTAATTCCTACAGTATCATCAATCATAATCGTTAAACAATTAAATATATTTTATTTTTATCAAAATTATCTCTGTCATATCTATAAATAATTGTGATATGTTATTTTTTACGTATGACAATTAAATTCATTTCATAAACCTTCTTTATATCAAAGATATAATACATAATAATTAATCAAGAGAGAATATAATTAATCATATCGTCCAAATGAACTAACCATCAAATCAGTTTAATCTAATGTTTACGCCACTAAATTTATAGTTAATAGCGTGTCAATGTTTAACCAACTAATCACTTTCAAATGAAGATTTTTCAAAGAAAATTTGTCAATATATCAAAGTTTCAAATTTTGCTTGTAAGAGGATCTTGATAAGAATGAGATAGGAGTGAATAAGTTTATTCATTTAAGATAGAATTGTGATTCAAATTGGTTGACGTGCAAGCTTTTCCGATGATACATATATGGCAATTTCTATGTGTAAGAACTATATTCTGCTTGAAAAGGAACATATGCTGGATTTTTAAAGTTTGAAATATACTAGTATAATTTTACTTGCAACTTTTTTTTTTTTTTTTTGACGTCAATTGCAATCTTATCACTTAGAGGCGCATCCATTATTTATGGTAATATTAATTATCATATGCTTTGTGTATATACGCACAGCTTACAACCATGCATTCTTCAATGTTCAACATTTATACGCATAGCTTTGAAGAATAATCAATGATATATGCGTATTTTCACAACTAACTTTGATTAAGAGAGTAAATATTCGGTTTGATTTGTTTTTTTCAGAAAAAGTTTGAGCCGAGTCGGTTTGATTTAGTTTCGTATTTATAATCTATTTATACGGAATCTATACAAAAATAATTAAAAAACAAGAAGTTGGTTTGATTCAATTTAATCAGACCGGTTAACAATTTTAAAAATTTATTTTAAAAAAGTAAAAAGATAATTTATTTGTAAACACTATAGATTACAATAGTATATATAAATGATGATTAAAAAATATATAAATACAATACATTTGTAAATTACGTGAAAGTCATATTCGGCCTAATAGAGATTGAATTTAATTCACTTAATTTGGTTTAAACCTGAACGTAAAAAAAAAAAAAACTAGATTAGATCGAATCTTAAAATTAATGTATCATTGATTTGGTTCTTATCCCGTTAAATTACGAGCCCAAATCCAAATAATTGAATTACTCAAACGAATAGCATAGTCATAGGGTGCAAGGTGCATAGTATTTTCTTAAACAGTTGAAAACTGATGAAAATCACGTTGTGTGGGCCACTGACTTTAGGTATACTTTGAATTTTTTTTTTTTTGGTAACTTCTGCTGTGCGAAACTAAACATTCAATTATAGTGTTCTTCAGCACGTAAAAGAAATGGGAAAATTGGAATATTTTCGCATTTTTAAATTAACAAGTAAAAGTAACTTGGATACAAACGGGTTGACATCGTTGATTATTATATTAAAGTAGATAATACTTGTTAGAAGATCACACATACACTTTGATAGAATAAAATACAAATACTTAATTAATATGTTTGAAATACTAACTAACATAATTATTTAATTAATTATTTAATAATTTAAATATTTCTTTAATCCTTACAATTATAATATTTTTTTATTTGATCAACATCTTTGTAAATATAATTTTATTTTAAAATAATTATTTTATTCAACTTTTGTTTTCAAAATTATAACACTATTAAAATATAACCATTTTTTAATAAAAAATCCAACTATAATTAAATTATAACATTTTTTAACCTAAAATTAATCTCAAACATTTCCGTCTTCTTCACTAAAAAACTTAAATAACGTCTTCTTCTTCATTGTTTCAGTCATCTTCTTAATCACTATTCTCATCACCGTCACTAATATCTTCATCCATTATAGATTCATCACCATATTTAAATTCATCGTTATCATAATAATTTTTTTTCATCTAGTGGTACTTGTTGGACAATGATGAGTTCTATAATTGGCTTTGAATCAAAAAATTTCTTCTTGGCGTTGAAATTAAGGAATTTTAGGGGAGTATATGAAAAAGTCCAAAAGTGATAGTATAATTTGGTTGTAGAGGAAAGAGGGACAAAGAAGAAACTCTAAGTCCTAGCTCTAATAATGGTAAGGGATGATGAAGGAATTCATCATGGTAGCAAGGTTGAAACTTTAATCAAATTTATAAGGGATTCTACGACAAGGAAAATAATTGAAACAAAAAGGCGCTATTTAGATTTTTTTAGGAAAGAAGACTGAAACGTTTGAGATTAATTTTAGGTTAAAAATATTATAATTTAATTATATTTGAGTTTTTTGGTTTAAAAAATAGTTAAATTTTAACGGTGTTACAATTTTTGTAATAAAAATATGATAAAATAACTATTTTAAAATGCAAACATATCAAATAATTATTTTAAAATGAAATTATGAATGTTAAACAAACAAAAAAAACTTAATACTAAAATAAATAAAAAATTATAATTACAACCATAAAAAATATATTTAAATTTTATTTAATTTAAATATTTAAAAGAAACAACATCTAACTTTTCCCTAAAATCTTTATAACACTCAACCATTTATATTCAAGTAAAATATATTTGTCTTTTGTATATTAACAAGACATTAATCCACTTTAAATCTTCTTTTAATCTTTTGATTCATAAAAGTTGAAATCTTTATCTCAATGTGTTTGTTCCTCCTATAATATATTGAATATTTAGCAAGGTTGATGGTTGATTTGCCATTCATCAATGGCATAGTCTTTGCACTTCAATTCAATTCAACAAACAAAGATTCTAACCAAAAACCTTGGCAGACATAACTTCATGCAGTGGATTCACCCTTACACGAGGACGAAGAAATTCAACCACAATAGTTCTCAAATACTTGCTTAGGTTGGTAACCAGTGTGAAACCTATAATATTGCTTAAAATGTCTTCCTTGAAGCGTTGGTCCGAAAACACTTAAGTCTTTTGGCTATTAATCACACAAAGAGTTTGTTTGTGCAATATTGGCAGACCATTTCTTCTTGCACATATTGTTTTCCGAAATTTTATGTTTGCGCTGTACATTTTTAACAAAGAGAGTATTTCTAGCAAAAAAAAAAAAAAAAAAAAAAAAA
>JBBPBR010000004.1:58772855-58783638 GCA_037974775.1 Cicer pinnatifidum | reverse complement strand
AGAGTATTTCTAGCAAAAAAAAAAAAAAAAAAAGAAAATATTCCAAATTGTCAGAATAAATTTAGAGAAAGACTTCACAGCATCATAATGCCAAATAAATTTTCTTTGATACTCACATAAATAAAGATAAAAGAATAAAATGATATATATTTTTAAAATAATTAAATAATTCATATATTTTTTTATACTTGTGTGATTAAATAATATTTAAGGTTGTGACCAAACAAGGATTGACCGTTAACAATTGTGCAAAAGTTTGTACAACACTATGGCCATAAAAAGAAAATAATTAGAGAATTGTACCAGGCACCCCCCATTTGTACCTGGCATCCCCCGGTAATTTTTAAAGACCAATATACCCTCTATAATAAACGGAGATTTCGAAAGTTTTGTTTTTTTAAAACCTTCGAAATGTAAATTTTTTCAAAAAAAACACATTTTCGAAACTTTAGTTGCATTTGAAAGTTTCGATGTTAAAATATGTTTCGAATATTTGCCATTGTACTAAACCTTCGAAGTAAATGTAATCCTCGAAACTTTGATGTTGATCTAAAGTTTCGAAAGGCATATAAAACTAAACCTCGAAACTTTGATGTTGAACTAAAGTTTCGAAAGGCATGCCTTGCACTAAACCTTCGAAAGTTTGGTCTTGAAGGAAATTTTCGAAGCCTCGAATATTTGGGACACTAAACTTTCGAAATGGAAATTTGATTCGAAAGTTTCTATTTTCTAAAAGTTTCGAAAATCAATTTAGAATATTTGCAATAATTGAAATTTTCGAATATAAATGCAAAAATAAATGGTTTTCGAATATAAATGCAAAAATGCAATAATTGAATATAAATGCAATAATTGAAATTTTCGAATATAAATGCAAAAATAAATGGTTTTCGAATATAAATGCAAAAATGCAATAATTGAATATAAATGCAAAAAATTTCGAATATAAATACAAAAATAAAGGCAACAAATAAAAATACAAAAATAAATGCAACAAATAAATAATGTAATAAAGGCAAAAAAAAAGGGCAAAAAAACAAGGTAAAAAAAAGTCAAAATAAAAAAGTTTCAAAAGTTTCCTCTTTCTCTTTCGAAACTTTCCTCCTTCCCATTTCGAAACTTTCCTTCCAATTTCGAAACTTTCCTTTTCACTTCGAAAATTTCCATCTCCTTCGAAAGTTTTCTGGGTTTCGAAACATTCAAAATTTTCGAGGTTCAATGTGAACTGGGTTTTCAAACTTTCGAAGTTTACAAGAAACTTTCGAAACTTGATCAGGATGCCAAAGTTTCGAATTGAGGGCAAAACAGTCATTTACTCATGGTTGGGGGGGTGGCAGGTCAGATTGGGGGGTGTCCGGTACAATTCTCAAATAATTATGCCCACTGTCAAATTTCAGACTCTCACACAAATAAGCCTTTTCTTATTTGTTGAAAAGGCCTTATTTTCTTGAGTTTGTTTTAATGGTTCTGAGCCTATTTTAGGCCGTTTTCCCCCTTTTTTTTTATTTACATATAATAATATATATTATACTATTATTTAACTTACTATTTAACATGTAAAATAAAATTATTTAATTATTCATGATTTTTTATTTTAAATTATATATTTAATATTATCAATAAGTTTTTATTTTTAAAATTATTTCAAATACATAATTTTTTTATCATTAATTTATAAATTTTAAAATATTATATTTATTTTTAACAGTTATATATATATTATCGTTACTTTTAAATTTTAAAACGTTTTAGGTGTAATTTTGATATTATGTCCTTCAAATTTCACAATTTCCTTTTTGCTCTTCATTGTACCTCTCAGGTTCCTCTCAATGTGTCGTTCAACAACCACCACCATTGTTTCGTTCCTCTTCTTCGTTCTTCTTAGTTCCTCTCACACCACCATCACGCCACCATCAGACCAACCTTCTTCGTCCTATGTTTCCTCATAGTTAGTACTATATTTTTATTTTAATATAATTTTTTTTTGTTATTACTTTCTTTCTATTTATTTTTTTAATTTATTTTTTTTTGTTATTTTTTTTTTAATTTATTTTTTTTCTTTTTTTTTTCCTTTTGTTACTTTTTTTTTGATCTTTTGTTACTTTTTTCATTGTTTTTTTATTTTATTTTTCTTTTGTTCCTTTTTTTCTTTCTATTTTTCTATTTATTTTTTTTTCTTTAGTTATTTACTTTCATCTTTGTTTCTCTGTTTTTTTTACTTCCCTTCTTTCTATGCTTGTTCTAAAAACAACCATGGCAAAATCATCTGTAACCCCACAAAGTAATAGTTTTGCTGCGTGTTGCGTGTGTAATGTTTAAACCAACCGCTGATAATGTTGTACTAGCATGACATATTAATAGTGTAAAGGACAAGAATAATAGGAAGAGATTTACATGTAATTTCTGTCAACTTGAAACTACTAGAACAATTACTAGAGCAAGACAACATCAGTTGGGAATAAAGGAAGACGTAAAAAGCTGTAGAAAAATGCCACCAGATAATAAGCTATTGCTGCAGACAAATTATGATGAGAAACAAACACACAAAATGGAATATTAAATGAGATGGAAGTTCAAATTGACAATGATTTTAATGACGATGTAGTTGAAATAAAGAGAATTCAAAGTAGAAAAAGTGCAATTGAGGCTCCTTTACCGACTTCCAAGAAGACAAAGATCATTTAGATTTAATGTTCATGAAAAAAACATAACACAAATTGGGGAAAGACAAGAGGCAAACAAGCATAAATGATGCTTGTGATAAAGAAGCAAAAGCAAGAATGGTACAATACATTGCTCATTTTTTTTATACAAATGGAATTAGTTTTAATGTTGCAAAATAAAAAAGTTTCAAGTTGATGTTGGAAGTCGTTGGAAACTACGATCTTCATTTGAAACCTCCAATTTATCATGAGTTGATGGTTCTACTCCTTGAAAAAAAGTTGGAATATATAAATGTTTTGTTGAATGATCATCAATTGCATCGCGCAAAATAAGGATGCTCAATTATGTTAAATGGTTGGACATATATAAAGAATAAGAATTTGAAGAATTTTTTGGTGAATTCTATAGCAAGAACAATGTTTGTGAAGAGCATTGATGTTTTTGCCTACATGAAGAATGGGATTAAGATATTTGAGCTATTGGACAATTTTAATGAGATTGGTGAGCAAAATATTGTGCAAGTGGCTATTGACAATGGAAGAAATTATGTATTGGTTGGTAAACTACTAACTGCCAAGAGACCAAATATGTTTTGGACTCCATGTGTTGCACATTGTCTAAATCTAATGTTAGAAGATATTGGAAAGATTGCTAAGGTTAAAATGGTTATTCAAAGAGGGATTAGTCTTGTCGGCTTCATTTATAACCACACATTGGCATTGAACTCAATGAGGAAGAACACTGAAAATGTTGAGTTGGTTAGACATGGAGTCACAAGGTTTGCTACCACATTTCTTACTTTGCAAAGATTGCATAAATAACAAGCCAATCTTCGAAAGATGTTCACTTCAGAAGAATGTTTAAAGTCCAAGGTAGCTGGCGATCATAAGGGAAAAAAGGCAACATGTATTATACTTATGACATCATTTTGGAATGATATTATCTACACTTTTAAGGTTATGGGACCTCTTGTACATGTGTTAAGACTTTTTGATAATGAGAAAAAACCTGCAATGGGATACATATATGCAACAATGATCAAGACCAAGAAGGATATTCGAAAAGCTTTCAATGAACAAACAAACAAGTATGCATATGTATTTGCCATCATTGATGAAAGGTGGAAATGTCAACTTCATCATCCATTGCATGTTGCAGACTACTACCTAAATCCGAAATATTTTTTTATAGAAAACCAAAATTGAGAATGATCCCATATTGGTGGGAGGTCTTCACTTATGCATCGAAACATTTAGTGAAAATCATCAAATGAGTGACATAACTATTGCACAATTGACATAATATAAGATTTCTAATTGTCTCTTTGGATTGGGTGAAACAATAAGACATATGGCAACATTAGCTCCTTGTAATTGGAAGTTCATTTATTTTCTTCTTAAAACTTTTAACACACAACAACTTATATGAAATGCAAATGATTATTTCATTGCAGCTGAGTGGTAGAAGACTTATGAAGCACAAACTCCACTTTTGCAAGTATTGGCCATTAAAGTATTGAGCGCAATTGGAGTACTTTTAAGCATGTAAGTTAATACTTGTTATGAAGTTATAGAGTATTCTACTATGTAGGTTCATATTAATTTAGTAAACTAACATTTTAAATTATAATACATAGATTCATTCCAATAAGAGAAGTAGACTTGAGCATAAGAGGTTGGAAGACTTGGTTGTCGTTAAGTATAACCAGGATCTGAAAAAGCGCTATGATTGTCGTGATGTGATTGATCCAATCATCTTGATGATAATGATGATTATATCAATGAATTTGAAGTGGGAGACTTGGGGGAAGATGGTGAACCTATTAAAGAATTAGTTTATGTCAGTGATAATCTAACTTGGACTGATGTTGTCAATGCAAGTGGAGCTAATGAGTCGGTGGTCTACACAAGGCGGAAGAAAAAGAAAAGGCAACTGCAAGTGCATCTAGGACATGAACACAAGAAGCAATATCATAAGAAGTGGTGGTAGAAGAAGATGTTAAAGAAGTTGAAACTATTTATGTTGAAGATGATGAGGATGAGGAGGAGAACGAGAACAAATAATATATTGAAGTTGATGGGGAAGAGGAGGAGAAATAAGACTATGTTGAAGATGATGATGATCTTTGATTCCTATAACATGCATTTTAGTTTTAACATTTTGTTATTTTATTACTCTACTATGTTGAAGATGTTGAGACAAAATCTCTCAAATGATTTTAATGATAACAAAATTACTTAAGAGATTATGATTGTGGTTAATGACTAATATGTGTTATTGAGTAGATTCATATAAGAAAACATGTTATTAATCATTAAGGCAAAAAGGAGAAAAATCTAATTCAAATCAAGAGGATGAAAATTCCTAAGGATGGCCTCGCGAAGAGGATGAAGCTTCAAATATGCATAATACTCATCCTCACCAAAACAAATGTTTTTTATTCATCAAAGAAAGGAACAACAATATTAAATAATGAATAAATAAAGCATTTGATATAAGGAAGTCAGAAGACCAAAGGAATAGGTACGAGGATGGCCATTTCTAGTCGAGGATAGCAGTACTAGGATGGAAGACGGTTCTATAAAGTTGGAAGCAACCCATCCTAACATGTGCAAAAGCTAAAATCAGACCTATTTATCATCCTTGTATGAATGAAAACAATGAAGAAGTCAATCCATAGAAAGGCAACAACAAACAAGCCAAAAATAGAAGCATTCACATGTTATGAAGAAAGAAGTTGTGATTTGTTGAGACAAAATCTTAATTAAATATTTTGATGATAAACAAAACAAAAGATTAATCAAAGATTATTAATTATGATTCTAAATGTTTTGATTTTTAATATGTGCATTTGAGTGTGATAAGATAGGTATCAAAAGATTGATTATTAAAGAATGAAGATTGATTCCTAAAAGATGAAGATTGATAAAAAGATTGATTCTTAAAGAAAGAAGATTGATAAAAAGATTGACCTTTTGAAGACAAAGATCAATCTGAATATTTCTGCAAATAATAAGAACATTCTTAGCAGTAAATAATCAATCTGATCATTCATAGAAGCCACATTCACTCTCATAGAGAATTAGCAAAAGAACAGTTGAAATCACAAGTGTTCAAGAAATTGAAGAATCAAGGCATACTTCAAATTAAGGCATAAAAGATCATTCTTTACATAAAGCAAGGAAAAGTACAAAGCTACATGTAGTGAAGTACACTACTGATTTGAACTTCTTAAAAAGTCTGCGCACATAACTGACAAAGGACTTGACCAAGGGCTGACATACTGACACAATGCATAGGGAACATGCTGTTTTCATTAACAGACTAAAAGATCAATCTTGGATCGATCTTATGAAGCAGCAGAATAATCTTAAGCCATGACAGATTTTCCAACAACTCTTTTATGACAGCTGGACCTTCTCCAACAGCCATATTAGATGTCCTAAGCTCTCTGGAACTCTATAAATGCAGCTGCAAACTGAAGAATAAAAACACAACAACCTGCACTAAGCAAAAGATCAATTCCTTCGATCATACTCAAGTTTCTCAAATTCTTTTAGCTTGCTGTTTTTGTCTTTATTTCTGGTGCTGCTATCATTCATATATTGTTTGATCAACAGAATAGATTTCTCAAACAAGTGTTGAGAAAACAGTAAATTCTAAACAGCCTCAACATCATCACCTTGTAACTCAAGATTGTTTTTGACAAATCTTGAGTAAGTTGTAAAATCCTTTAAAGTTTGAAAGACGTGTTGTTAAAGTCTTTACAAATAGTAAGGTAGAAATCCTTTCTAGATAGAAAGGTAAGAGGTGTGTAAAGTGTAAGATTGATCTGAAGAAAAAGTGTACATCAAGAACAATCTAGCCGTTGAGCACATAGTGGAAAATCTCACTCGTGTGAGGACTGGACGTAACCCGTGTTTGGGTGAACCAGGATAAAACTTATGTGTACTCTTTCTATCTCTATTTTACTTATCTTTAAAAACATATTTTGGTAAAATTGATATTATTGTTTTTTAACTAAAAGATTGATCTTTTACAAAACAAAGATTAATCTTCTGAGTAAAGATTGTTCTATACCACTGATAAGATCAATCTGAACTTGAGATAAAATTTTTAAAACAAAATTTTTTTAAAAGGAGTCAATTATAATTCAAACCCCCCTTACTTATAATTGATATTTCTACTCCATGATTCACGTGCAAGAGGATGGCAATCCTATGTAAGAGGATGGTTCTCTATTGTCAACATCACTCTTAAAAGTTGAAATCAACCTAGTCCTTCAACTTTCTGAAAGGTTGTAGCTCACAAAGTCAAAGAAACAGCCTTACATGTTTTGAAGAATGAGAAAAGAAATGGATAACTCAAGATCAAGCTCCAAGGAGGTTGATCCTCCTGCTTGAGGATGACCTCAGTCAGTCCAAGGATAGCTGGATGACAGTTCTATAAATATGATGAAAGACATTGGATCTTTTATAATGAATTCCAACGGTCATAAAGAGCTTGGCACATGGAAGGATCATCATAGGACTTCTATAAAAGGCAGCAAGCTCTTCATCATTAAATACACAACAATATTGCATAAAAAGATTAAGTATCTTAAAGCTATCAAGAGCAATATCCATCCTCTCTTCATACTTTCTATAATCCTACATTAGATCTTTGTAATATCCTTTGAGAAAGTATTTAGAATCAATCACACTCATATCACTATGTAATTTCCACGTGAGATACACTTGAAAATAGTTGAAACTTGATTGTAAGTTTGGTGAGACTAAAGAATACACAAATTGTAATCATCCTCAGTGAGAGGTTGATCTGTTTGAACATTAGTGGAATCTCACAAGTGTGTGAGGACTGGACGTAGTCTTTATTGGGTGAACCAATATAAAATTTGTGTGTGTGATTCTCACATTTTTTTATCACATTTTTGCTCAACTCAAATTTGAAGGTTTGAATAACCATCCTCGGGTTTGTGATCCTCTACGAGAGGATAGTTTTAAAAACACTTGAAAATTATTTTTAACAACAAAATCCCTATTCAACCCCCTTCTAGGGATATTTAGCTACATTAGAAGAAGATGATGATATTTGGTATCTAAATGTATGTTTTGAATAAGACTTGGGATTTTTATTTCAATTTATGAATATTTATGAGTTTGAGACATTGTTTAATTATGCATGTAATATGTCCAAAAAATAGAGGTAATTCCGGTATTCTGCAATCCGTTATCTCAATTTCTAAGATTGGCTGCGATGTACCACTATATGAGATTAACTACTTTGATATATCGTCAAAGATTAAAAACAACAATTTTAAAATTTGCAGAGATATAATTCAAACAAAAAAATATATATAATTACATGATTTAAAATTATATTCAAATCTAATTTTTTTCTAAATATAAAACAAAAATAAAAAATCTAATGCGAGAAATAAATGTTGATAAGGAGTTGTTTTATTTTCATTTTTCCTTTAAGAGAATAAAAATTTTAACCCATACTCCCCTAATTATACCTATACTCCCAAATCAAGAATGAAATGACGTTTTTGCCCTCATTTAAATAATAAAACTTCAAAAATATTTACCATTTCTCATTTCAAGTTTTCCGAAAAGAGTATTTTTTCTTCTAAACTTCCGGAGAACTTATACAGTTTTCCGGTACACAAGATACACTCCAGAAAACTTATTTGAAGTTCTTCGGTACAGAAGCATCTTTTGAAAAATATTTTTTGAAGTTCTCCAGTATAAAACACTTGGAAAATATTTTTTCTGAAGTTCTCCGTTACAGAACACTCTTCCGAAAAACTTTTTTGAACTTCTCCGGTATGATGTATTAATTATTAGTTATTATAGTGTATTAATTATTTATATTATATTAATTATTTAATGGGGTATTAATTATTAATTATTTATGGTATATTATTATTTAAAAATATTTATGGTATATTATTATTTTTTAAAAATGGTGTACCGGAATGTTCATTTATTAATATTATTATGGTATATCCAATAAGTTCATTTATTAATATTTTTTAAAAAGTTTTCTCGAAATGCTTTATGTACCGGAAATCTTTCTAATGAAATTGTCTGATAGCACAATTTTTTCACTTTTGTAACGGAATTCTTTTTTAAAGTTTTTTTAATAAAAATTTTATGTATTGAAAAACTTGAAAAAAGTTTTCTAGAAGTAAGATGAATACCAGAATTCTTAAAAAAAAGTTTTTTAGAAGTTACCGAAAAACTTTTATTTACTAAAAATCTTTTTTTTGACTAAAAAAAATAAAATGATAAAAAAAAGTAACTTTAAATTAATTAAATAGTAAAAGAAAATTGAAGATATAATTGACATTTTCATAAAATTATGGAAGTATAAGTATATAAATGGGTGTACAGTATAGATTTTTCTAAGAGAATGAGTGGTTAAATTTTATTCTCCTATGTCATTTGTTGCATACTCCCCTAGTTATACCTATACTCCCAAATCAAGAATGAAATGACGTTTTTGTCCTCGTTTAAATAATAAAACTTTAAAAATATTTACCATTTCTCATTTCAAGTTTTTCAGAAGGTATTTTTTCTTTTAAACTTCCGGAGAACTTATACAAGTTTTTTGGTACACAAGATACACTTCGGAAAACTTATTTGAAGTTCTTCGGTACAGAAACATCTTTTGGAAAACATTTTTTGAAGTTATTCGGTACAAAACACTTTTATGGAAAATATTTTTCTGAAGTTCTCCACTATAGAATACTCTTTGGAAAAACTTTTTTCAACTTCTCCAGTATGGTGTATTAACTATTTATAAAGTATTAATTATTTAATGGTATATTAATTATTAATTATTTATGATATATTAATTATTAATTATTTATGATATATTATTATTCAAAAATATTTATGGTATATTATTATTTTAAAAAAATGGTGTGTACCGCAAATATTTCTTAAAAAGTTTTCTCGAAACACCTTATGTACCGGAAATCTTTCCAATGAAGTTTTTCGGTAGTACAATTTTTTCACTTTTGTAACGGAATTAAAAGTTTTTTAGAAATAAGATGAATACCGGAATTCTTAAAAAAAAAAATTTTTGAAAATTACCGAAAAACTTTTATTTACCGAAAATCTTTTTTCTGACTCCAAAAAAAAATAAAATGATAAAAAAAATAACTTTAAATTAGTTAAATAGTAAAAAAAAAAAAAATTGAAGATATAATTGACATTTTCATAAAATTATGGAAAGTATATAAATGGGTGTACAGTTTACATTTTTCTAAGAGAATGAGTGGTAAATTTTATTCTCCTATGTCATTTGTTGCATTCAGATTTATTTAAAATAATTTCTACATTATTTCTAACAATTTGATTCTGGGACTAAACTATCTATATTTAAATTCCAATACAATTTAATTGTTACATAGTTCTTATGTCAGCCCTTCTTAAGATTCTGAGAAAGTCAGTAACAAACTCTACCAACCCCATTTGGTTTCTTTATTAATTATCAATTATCAATCACTCATCCTATCAAATCTTACTAAATTAATTGATTTCTTTATTAATTACCAATCACCCATCCAACAGTTATTTGACATGCTTTCGTTTTCACATGCCTAACGGTTTTCTCAAAACAAAAATATAAAATCTAGTGGCTTAGGATCTAGTTGGGATAAAACAATAATTTTAATCTCTAAATATATACGAGACATTATAATCCCTTGTAACAGCTAAACGTATCAAAGTTTAAAATATATATCATCAAAGGTCTCTTAATTTAGTTAGTATATTACTAGATCAAAATGTCTTACATTAGTTAGATATATTTGCATGATCGACTCAACATATTATAAGGCTTAAAATAAAATTATCAAACTGTATATTTTTAAAATTAATAAATAAATTATTAATATTTTATTTAAAATTTATTTTTCATATTTTTTCGATGTAAAATCATTTATCAAATTATTATAATTGATTTTATTTAATAATTCTTTTTCAATCGATAATAGAGCTAATAAATTTAATCTTTTTTGTGACATCATTGATCTTATATAAGATTTAATTATTTGAGTTTAAAAAAATTTATTTCTGTTGAAGGGACAATGACAAGAATTGTTAAC
>JBBPBR010000004.1:58754789-58768874 GCA_037974775.1 Cicer pinnatifidum | reverse complement strand
TCCTCTACAAAAATAAATCTCACATATTCATCTTCTCTTTCTTTCATAATTCCTTATTCTTCCTTTAATTTATCGATTTTAATCAAATTTTTTATGAAATATCTTGAGCAACTTTATCTCCTCACTTGCAAGGTAACTTCTCATTTTCTTTTTCCCACAATGTTAAGTTAAAAATTTTGTCTTTCATAAATTTGATTAGTGACTTAAAACAAGATATAAATCTGATTAATAACTTAAAACAATATGGTTAATTTCTTGCACAACTTGGTTAATAGATATGAACAGAAAGTTTGGCCATTCTAATCAAACATTATAAATATGGTTGATGGCTTTAAGAAATATGATTAATATTGTGAACAATTTGGTTAATGAATTCGAATTGAAAACTTGGGCATTCTAATCAAACAAGATATAAATCTGGTTAATGACTTAAAAAAATATGGTTAATTCCTTGCAAAACTTGGTTAATGGATTTGAACATAAAGTTTGGTCATTCTAATCAAACAATATAAATATGGTTAATGGTTTTAAGAAAACATGGTTAATATTATGAACAACTTGGTTAATGAATTCAAACTGAAAACTTGGGCATTCTAATCAAACAAGATATAAACTTGGTTAATGACTTAAAATAATATGGTTAAGTCCTTGCACAACTTGGTTAATCGATTTCAACATAAAGTTCATAAAAACAGAAAGAAAAAAAAAAGGAAACTCAAAATTGCATACATATTTGTTCATAAAAGAAAGAAAGGAAGTTCATACATATTTATTCATAAAAATAGAAATAAATAAATAAAAAACAGTTCAAGCGCCACCAACTACATCGTTATAGAGAACCTTCCAGAAACTCAAAATATGCCCATAGCACACTTATTTATTCTTCTTCTTCTTTTCACCCGGATTCACGAACAGACTTTAATTGACTACACTTTTAACTCACTTCCTTGGTTTATCCTTCATTTTCGTAATTATGTTTGACGTTGATTTTGTTGTTCACGTTAGGCTCACGTGCGACTTCATCCTCAACATTCTCAACAGGGGTACTAACTCCCACCTCACATGTTGATAAATAGTATGTTATTAACAAGTCCAATTGCATATCACAAATATTTGTCAGTGCCATGTCTGGTCGAAAATAGAAACCCCAAAAAAACAAAAAGTAGAAACAAAGAAGCCAAAAATAGAAACCCTAAAAACCAAAAATCCTAATTGAATAAGCAAAAATAGAAACCCTAAAAACCAAAAGTCCTAATCGAAGAAGAAAAAATAGAAACCCTAAATTGAAGGAAACACCAATCATACAAAGAAGCAACAACAATGATAGAGAGAAGTAAACTTACAATGAAAATTGGATGCAATGAGCGAGTGACACAAAGGCACATAAATCAGATGCAACGAGCGAGCACAGGAACGACAACGGAAGAAACGACAAAAATCAGATGCATTCAGGCTCTCGATGGAGAAGAAGATGGAGAAACGAAGAGAAGAAAATGGAGAAGCATTTATTTTTAGACCGATTTGTAGATTTTATTTGAATCATTTTAAATGTCTAACAATCATATTAACTCTTAAAAGGAGTTAGACCATTGTTAATGGGTTTATTTCCATTTTTAGGCACCATTTACATAAGCACTCTCACTATGAATAAAAAAAATGGTACTCGTAGAGATGAGTATTTATACAGCTACAATCTTTCTTCTATCGTTTGTAGATCTCGTGTGTACTCTTTTACAGCATATACTCATTTCAATATTGAAAATCATAAGTTATTGTTGAAATGCATTGAGATAAATTTATTGGTGGTATCCATTTAGTAATTTTTTTTAGTTGTTGAGTTAGAGAAATTGAGTGCTAACATTTAAAAATAATAAAATGATTCATGTTTACACACAAGACTCGCTTTAAACACCTAAATTAAGGAACTCTATTATGAATGATATTATTACATACTTACCTAAGCAATTAAACTAATCCTATATTTAGAAGAACATAACATAACCTTTGTACTTTGCTCTTTTTGTTTCAATCTTTTTGGAATGAGATACTTTTGATATAAACATGATGATATTATAAGAAAATGGAAGAAAGAAAATATGGGAATTAAACTATACTACTCCCTCCATCCTACAATAATAAAATTATTTTATAAAAATAATTGACACTTTTAATTTTTAAAATAATATTAATTAACTATATTTTTCTAGTTACATCAGTTAGTACACACATTAATTTTACTTAATATATTTCACTTTAGATTTATAGTAATAGTAAATACACCAATACATAATAAAATTAATGTAATAAATGTACTATTTTTTTTATACATTTTTTTTAATTATTAAAAAATGATAAAGTAATTTGATTCTTGTAACCTATTTTGGTAAACAAAGTCTGAAAATATATAGTTGTGCTTTTCAAAATTCAACCTCTAAATGAAGACTTATGAAGCAAGCATTTATGAACTTGATTAACTAGTGGGTGCAACAACTATCATAGGGTTAATTTCTTTAGAATTTTGATCTCAACGAAATCTAATTTTTGCCAACCATAAATGACATATATAATCTCTCACCTCTAATCTCCCCTATAAAAGAAGTATCTCCCACTCTTATTTTGCATTGCAACCTTATAACTCGAAACATTTTCACACACTAAAAGGTAAAGTGATTGCATGGTAAGTGATGGAGGGTGTGAAAAACATTATCACCAAAGCCAAATACTCTTTCATCTTCATAGCCATTTTTGTTCTCTTATCTTCCGCATTGTCTTTAGCAAATGCCAAAACACACAACCATGAATTTGTTGTACGTTAACGTTCTTTACTTAATTATTTTTATTAATTTATCTATATAGTTAGTTATATATATTCTAATATATAATACATATAGGTTGAAGCAAGTCCAGTGAAGAGGCTGTGCAAAACTCACAACACAATCACTGTGAATGGGCAATACCCCGGCCCCACTTTGGAAATCAACAATGGAGACTCTTTGGTTATTAAAGTCACTAATAAAGCTCGTTACAATCTCACCATTCATTGGTACTATTATTTACTTATATTATATGTTAATTATTGCATTAACTTCATACATTTCAATTGCATGGTGGTACACATAGTTCTAAATTGCAAAACATAATCGTAGTTATGGCCACATAAAATAATATTAAGATTCACATATAGTGTGATCGTAACTTCAACTATGGACGCGACTAAACATAATTTAAAAAATATGTCACTACAACGTGAAATAATTTTTTTTAAAACTAAGCAATCAATTATGTAGATTTTATTTTTGCTTTTTTGTGGTAAAAATAATCATATAATTGAGAGTAATCTTTTTAAGTGTAATTAAATATTTTAAAAATATTTTATGTATGTGTGTTACTTAGGCATGGAATTCGACAAATGAGAACAGGATGGGCAGATGGTCCAGAATTTATAACACAATGTCCCATTCGTCCTGGAGGAAGTTACACTTACAGATTCACTGTTGAAGGACAAGAAGGGACACTTTGGTGGCACGCTCATAGCTCATGGCTAAGAGCCACTGTTTATGGAGCTTTAATCATCCGTCCTAGGGAAGGAGAGACGTACCCTTTTCCTAAGCCAAACCGCGAGACACCCATTCTTTTAGGTAATAATTCACTCTTTTTTTTTTTTTTTTTACTAAATACATCACTTTTCTATCATTAATTTTTGTTTTTATTTTCTGATGAAGTCATTCTTGTTGAGAAATCTACAAATAAAAATAGCATTGTACATTTCTACAATTGATTCCATAATGTTTGCCGGAAAAGCATTTGTTAACATTTGATCATATTAATTTATCATAAAAAAGATTTTGCTAATTGTGTCTTTAGAACACATGTTATATGTTATATATTGATCACATCACTCTCAATACACTATTTTTATATTTATTTGCTTAATATGTGATTTGGACAGTACTACTCTACATTTACCTTATAAATTTTTTTAATTATCATATTCTTGATAACTAGTTTAACAACAAATACGATATTGTTAAATTGAATGTTATGTCTCAAATTTAAACTTGATATTTCGTAATTGTGTAAGTTAATTATGTGATATTAAAAAAAAATTTAAAAAAAAAAAATTAATTATTGAGTTTGCAATGATAACATTCACGGAGGCATGAAAGTCGGGTTAATGTAGGTGGAATAGAATAAAAAAAAGAAAATAGTAGAAATTATGGTTTTGTTTTTAGACAAAGATTTATGTTTATGAATATGATGAGGACAAATTAATTAACGGTGAAAGTGATGATGTTTATAGGGGAATGGTGGGACAGAAACCCCATAGATGTTGTGAGGCAGGCCCAAAGAACAGGGGCAGCTCCAAATGTGTCCGATGCATACACTATCAATGGTCAACCCGGTGACCTATACAACTGCTCTACCAAAGGTTTCTTACTTTCTTTAATTTTCATGATTACATTTTATTTTGGATTAAAGATGATTACATTAAACATGCATCGCATATCTTGTTTAATTAATTTACTTTATGAAAATTTGACATAATTTAAACATGAAGTAATCATATAAAAGGGAGATGCTTTAGAGGGAAAATAAAAGACCCTAGCTAGAACTCATATAATGTAAAATTATTAAAAGACATTTCCATGATTTTATGAAACAAATAGTCAATAAAGTTCCTTTTTGGTAAAGGGTCTATTATGATGGGGTCGTTTTTTCACCAAAAAGTTGATGGGCCATTTGTTTATTTTCTAATTTAAATTAAAAATATTTATGATCATCAAATTAACAATTTCTCCGAAGCATAATTCAACAAAATCATAGAAAAAGTATTTTCCATGTGCACCTTTTATTGTCAAAATAATTTTTTTTGACAAAAAAATTATTTATAGACAAAACATTTTCTCTGTGTACCTTAATCTTTATAGTTTTAATGGTAAAATTAAAGGTGTTGCTACTAAAAACATTTATTTTTATGATTACTTTTCACCGGTCGCTGCTAAAAGAATTCATATTTTTTGAAGTGTATTTCTTAAAATGAGATTGGTTACGCACGTTTCCTTTTGTAAATAGCAACACACTCTTTAGATGATGTAAATTGTTCATAAATATACTTTTAAACAACACAAAATTAGTTTGTTTTTTTTTTTATAAGTGTATGTCTAAACTCATTTTGGAGGTGGAAATTTTATCTCCAAAATCAATTGGAGCATCAACCCAATCAAAAGTTATTTAGATTATGGTAAAATCAAAGCAAAAAATTGTCACAAAAAAGATACTGTATTAAACATTGATATATATTAATCAACAATGAATATACTAACATGATTAAAAATGCAGGTACAACAATTGTTCCAATACGTAACGGCGAAACAAACCTGATTCGAGTAATAAACGCAGCACTGAACCAACCACTTTTCTTCAAAATCGCTAACCACAAATTAACTGTAGTTGGTGCTGATGCATCTTACCTTAAACCATTCACAACCAATGTCCTTATGTTAGGACCAGGCCAAACAACTGATGTCTTAATAACTGCAAACCAACCAACTTCTCGTTACTACATAGCAGCATCTGCTTATCAATCAGCTCAAAACGCAGCGTTTGATAACACCACAACCACTGCAATTCTCGAATATCACAATTCAAACAAAACTAAACCAATCATGCCTTCACTCCCTTCTTTCAACGACACCAGCACAGTTACTCAATTCAGCAAAAGCTTTAAAAGCCTCAAAAAAGTTGAAGTCCCCAATGAAATTGACGAAAATCTATTTTTCACAATTGGTTTAGGACTCAACAAGTGCCCAAAAAATTTCAGGAAAAGAAGATGTCAGGGTCTTAATGGGTCACGCTTCACTGCAAGCATGAACAATGTCTCTTTTACTCTTCCAAATAACTTATCCATTTTGCAGGCTCATTACTTTGGAATCCCAGGTGTTTTCACCACTGATTTTCCTGCTAAGCCTCCGGTGAAATTCGATTACACCGGAAACGTGAGTCGTTCTTTGTGGCAACCTGTTCCGGGGACTAAAGCTTATAAGTTGAAGTTTGGATCAAGAGTGCAGATTGTGTTGCAGGATACAAGTATTGTCACTTCAGAGAATCACCCAATTCACCTTCATGGCTATGATTTCTACGTTGTTGCTCAAGGATTTGGAAATTTTGATTCTAAGAAAGATACTGCAAAATTCAACCTTGTTGATCCATCTATGAGGAATACAGTTGCTGTACCTGTTAATGGTTGGTCAGTTATTCGGTTTGTTGCTGATAACCCAGGTACAAAAATATTTTCTTTTCAATTTTGTTTTACAATGAAATTTCATTATTTTGCTATATCACTCTATTTTTTAAGGATATTTTGAAATTGATGGTATGATATGGAAAAATGATGACCTCTTGTTAGATGATAAAGTAAAACTATTTTTCACTTTCTGGTGTATATCTATTATAGTGAAAGAAAGACGGATAAAATAGCAAATCATTTGATATTTGATCTTATATTAGTGACTTTGTTTAATGTTGTGTGTATTATAGGTGCTTGGATTATGCATTGTCACTTGGATGTTCATATCAATTGGGGTTTGGCCACTGTGCTATTGGTAGAGGATGGAGTTGGGAAATATCAATCCATAGAGCCCCCTCCACTAGACTTGCCTCGATGTTAGGATAATCAGAATCTCAGAAATTCATCTAGGCCAACAATAAGGGTCTTAATTTTTATTTAGTTTGGAAGTTATTTTTCTTACCCTGCATTTGGGTAGCTTTTCAGTTTTATGTATCTTCCTCAATTTTCAGCTTGCTTTTTATATTGAGATAAATTGAGTTTAGAAATAAGGATTTATTGTCAGATGGTTTCAACTTGAGATACCATCTTAATAGTCACAAGTCTTACTAGGTAATTTGATTTTATGAATTTTTGTCTCTAGTTTATGTTACAAATGTATTGGAGACATTGCAAGTTTTGTAAGTATAAGTTGTCTGTTATGGACTCTTATTATTCGATATTCGATCGAAGTGTCCTATCTGAAAGATGCCAAATGTTGAATTACTATAATGGTTAAACATCAAAGTCTGCAAACCATATGCCACTGTAAACTGATAAAGTACAAGTATAAGCCATATGCACATAAACTCTAAATAATGAGCTTTTTTCTATAATAATAAATCAGACTTTTTATCATCATGATTGATTCTTAACATTGTGGTATCAGAGCTCCATTTTGGGGATTAGAGAAACTCATTAGAATTGCAATTTCTTGATAAGTAAACCATGGTGAATGATAAGAATGATGGACCATTTGTGCAACCAGCAATCCCTCACTTTGATGGCCACTATGATCGTTGGAGTAGGTTGATGGAGAATTTTTTGAGATCCAAAGAGTAATCTTTTAGAGATGGGATTCGTGATTCCAACAGCAGGAATAATGTTGACTGATGTGTAGCAAAAGAGTCTCTATGAATCAAAACTCAAAGATTTGATGAGTGCCCTGACTGGGATAAAAAAAAGAAAATTTTGATGAGCTCAATGATGAAGAAGCGATGCTTCTATTGGAAAATGAAGACATGAAAGGATATAAAAGAGTAGATGTATGGTTTCTTGATTCAGAATGTTCAAATCATAGGTGTGCAAGTATATCTTGGTTCGGTAATCTTGATGATGGATTTAAACAAAATGTGAAGCTTGGAAATAATTCCAAGATGGAGGTTATTGGAAAGGGGAATATCATGTTGAAGATAAATGGCTTGATGCACATGGTTATTGATGTGTACTATGTTCCAGAGCTCAATGACAATCTCTTGGGTATTGACTAGCTACAAAGAAAGGCTTAGTTGTGATGTTTAAGTAAAAAACATGCCAGATTTTTCATCCTAAGAAATGATTGATCTTGGAGACTGAAATGCCTACAAAGAGAATGTTTATCCTTTTTGAACAAAGCCAGAGCCATGTTTCCAAACTAATATTGAGGTCCTTCCATCCTTGGGAACAATGGCAAAAGTGTGTGAAAAATGTAAGGGAAACTGCATCGAGATGTTATTCCAAGAAAGAGACAACAAACAACAACACAAAGTTAGAGCCGGTGCATGTTGATTTGTGTGGTCCAATCACTCATTCATCTAATAGCAACAAGTGGTATTTTCTATACTTTATAGATGATTACTCTAGAAATGCATAGATATATTTCTTAGCTAAGAAATCTAAAGCATTCTATCACTTTAACTATTTTAAAAACATGGTTGAGAAGGAATTTGAATTAAATATTAAATGTTTGCACACTAATAGAAGGGTAGAATTTACTTATATTGAATTCATTGAGTTTTGTCAAATGATTGGGATAAAAAGACAATTAATCATTGCATATACCCCTTAATAATTGGGATAGTGGAGATAAAAAACAGAACCATAATGAACATGGTTAGGTCATTGTTGTGTGGAAACGGAGTTCCTATGAATTTTTGGCCTGAAGTTGTGAATTGAATTGTGTGTGTTTTGAATAGATCCCCTACTTTGGCAGTCAAAGATAAAACTCCAGAAGAACATGGAGTGGAAATAAGTCTTTTGTTGCACATTTCAGGGTACTTGGGGTGTATTACTTATGTACATGTTCCTAATGTCAAAAGAACCAAGCTTGAAAGCAAGAGTTGTAAGTGTGTATTGCTGGGAATGAGTGATGAATCCAAGGGTATAGGTTGTATGATCCTGCTATATGAAAGATCATTGTAAGTAGGAGATATGGTATTTGAAGAAAAAACTCAATGGGATTGGAGTCAAACACATAAAGATGAAGTGGTAGCTGATTTAGAATGTGAAGAACACAAGGCTAATGACAGTTCAAAGTCAGATGCATATAGTGTTGACTCAAACAATGATGGAGTTGATGGAGCTAATGAGATTGAGACTAGAACCAAACAAGCACCACTTTGGATAATTACATAAGTGGAGAAGGTCTGTCCGAAGATGAGACACTAGTCAATATGGCTAGAATATAACATTCAAATCTTGAGTCATTTGAAATTGATGTGAAAGGTAAAAAATGGAGGCAGGCA
Organism: Cicer pinnatifidum; assembly: GCA_037974775.1. Classification (NCBI taxonomy): domain Eukaryota; kingdom Viridiplantae; phylum Streptophyta; class Magnoliopsida; order Fabales; family Fabaceae; genus Cicer; species Cicer pinnatifidum. The sequence goes on along the minus strand of JBBPBR010000004.1, from coordinate 58,759,826 downwards.
ATTGATGCAATTTTATATATATATATATACATATATATATATATATATATATATATATATATATATTAATTTTTTTATATTTTGAAAATTTCCTAACATAAATTTGAACATTTTATTTTAAAAAGTCAGCACCAACCTTATTGTAGCATGCTAAGAGTATTCACGTTATTCATAATATATGAAAACCAACTCAAAACCGTCTCTGGCTTCTTGACACTACTTTTCTATCTGAAAAACTTATTTATGTTTCACTTTTTTTAGAATGTAAATATTCTAAAATTCTATTTCTTTTAAGTTAAAAAGGATCTACAATTTCAGATTTTTTTTTAATTTCTAAAACTAACGAAATGTGTTTTTTTGTCTCAGATATTTCTTGTGAAAAATATTGTAAGAGGCAAAATTAAAATTTATTTAATAAAACAAAAATTAAAATTTATGAAAATTGCGAGTAATAGAGAGTTGGTGGGAGTTCCCTTGATGGGCCTTGAGTATAATTAAGTCTAGGGATGACAATGGATAGAGTTTGGGTAGGGTACTATAGTATCCGTCCCCATTACCCGTCTCCATACCAGTTTAAAAAAAATATTCATACTCTCATGGGTATCGACTTTAATAATTGTACTTTTGCCCTTTAGATACTTAAGTGTTTGTACTCATACCCATTACCCACACTTTTAACAAAAATAGATCAATAAATAATTGCGTTGTGATTAAATTTAAAAAATTTCCAAGTATCTAACATCTAAATCATACTCATAAAGGATTACAAACCTAAATATTTTCAAACTCAAAACATCCAAAACATATCAAAGTCCTTGGACAGTATTCTCCAAAATAACATTACTACCATAAACATATCAAATTACAAGTTTTTGGGTAGTATTCTCCGAAATTAATAATTCTTGTGCAGTATCAAAACATATCACATAATTATAATAAAGATCAAAACATCATAAATAATATTTTATGAAGTTGCAAGTTCTTGGACAATATTCTCCGAGATATGTAAAAAATTTGATATGTGATTATATTAGTTATTTATAATTATAAAGTCGTTATTGATAACAAAAAAAAAACTCTTAAATATAAAATCACAATTATTTATCTCTTCATCAGAATCAAATTCTTGAAAAGTTTGCAAACGTTATCTTTGAATTCTAAATATTGCAGCGGACCAATGATACCAATAGTTTCTAAAATATAAAAGAAAATAAATAGTTAAACTAAACACAAATTTAATTGAATAAATAGTATATTGCAATAATTATTGCCTTGTTTTTCATGTTTTATCCAACTTTGTGAGCACATAAGTGCCTCCAAAGTGTCCTCATGAAGTCTAGACCGTTGAGGACTCAACAATCTACCAGTACTAAGCAGATTATGAAGCAACAATAGAAATCGGGATGACCAAAATATCCTTGGCAATTTTTTGCAAAATTGGATATTTGATTCCATTTGTTTTCCACCATCCAAGAGTATCAAATGTAGTACTCTTAGGCAATACATTCTCCTCCAATTATAAAATTATAGATCTAACTCAGATTTTGATTGCGTATCATTCACATATGAATCATAACGGCTAAGAAAATTGGTATAATTACCATTTTCTAAATTTGGCTCCTTCTCATTGAACTTTTCCGTTGAACTATCCACCAACCCATTAGTTTTATCTTGATAATCTTCAAATAATAAGTAACATAATTTCTTGATATTGTTAATTTCAATTGAAAACAAACTTCCATAAAGTTTTTGATAAAAGTATTCTAACAACTTGAATTTAAATTTTGAATCCAAAACAATGGCAATCCCCATAATAACATGAATAACATACCGATATTTCTCAAATTTATCAACCATTGTAGAAGCCATATTTCTAATAACCTCAATTGAACAAGTCTGTCATTGCTTCAAAAAGAGTTTTATTTCACAAATCAATGGAAATAATATGTTTGTTGTGGGATATTGTGTACCTGAAAATATATCAGTTACACGATTAAAGACTTGCAACTTATTACAATTTTCTTTTGCTAGTTCCCACTCTTTTGTTGTAGGAAAACATGTATAGAAACGCTTTCATGTTTTCAAACGAGTAAAAACATCTTCATATTCTAGTGCAACAACAACAATAGATGCATTGGTATACTAGTTACAAATGACAAATCGAAATGAAGCTCGTGAAAAAAAAAGTGAAACATTGAATGGCATCAAATCAATTGAATTGGTGGTTTAGATGAATAGAAAATTAAATGTTTACTTAGGAATCTAAATTCATTGATTTGCTTATGATAAAAATGAGATGTAGAGAGATACTAAAGAGTGAGAGAGATTACATGGAGAGATAGAGAGACATATGTGTATTTAAAAATATCATGTATTTAAATTTTTGTTTTCAAACAAACATTTTTTCTTGAAAATCATTTTTATGTCATTTATGATAATTTTGTAGTTTAAAAAATCATTTTATAAAATTTTATACAAACAGGTTAAAAATCATTTTACAATAGTAAACAAACGGAAATTAAAAAAATCATTTTATAAAAAATCTCTAAATTATTTAAAAAAAAAATTATTTTTATTTAAGCTCAAACAAATGCACGAATTAACAGCGACAACAACAACAAACGACTACGACGACGACAACAACAACAACAAAAAACGACGACGACGACAACAACAACAACAAAAAACGATGACAACGACAACAACGATAAAAACATCAACAACAACAATAAATACAACAAATATCCACATTCATACTCGTTCAAATTTGTAGGTAATTACTCGTCCTATACTCATATTCATTGTGCGTATTTTTACTCTATCCATTATGGGTTTTTTTGCGGGTATCCACTGAGTCTGGATCTAACTGTCATCCCTAATTAAGTCATCTAGTTAGATCTAACTGAATTTTAGTTTCTAGTTGGTATTTGGGTGCGGGTCATAGTTTATTTTGTGGATTTTTATTTTTGACGGTAAATGCAAATTCATTCATTTAATAGATTCAAAAGGATTACAATAAGACATATACATAAGTTTTTGGATAAACTCCATCCACACAACACAAACACATTAACAGTAAAGTCTAACAAGGTATGAACATCAGGAATCAGATAGTGACTCAAGACCAAAATGATACTAAACCAACATTTGAAACTTAACAACCAACATAACAAAGTCAACGACGATGAAGAGACAAAATCCACAGTCTTTTTATCTATCCAATTACAAGTCAAAATTTTAATCGGTTGTTGAACGCCTGATTGAAAAACATATGAAACATGAGGGAGTTGCAGGCATTGGTGTAAACCCCATTTGGACCTATCCTCTCCTTTTGAAAAACTCAAATCTCTTGGGATACTTTAACAAACATGTAGTGTGCCTTTTTTTCCATTGAAAGCTTGAAAGCTCTTTCTAACTATGGAGGCTAACACACACACACACAATTACAACATCAACGAAGTCATAATACAATTTGATACCTTTTTTGGGAGGCTTCCGAGGAGGGGGCTCGAACTTGGGCTTCGGCGTCAGTGAAATAAGAGCATGTGTTGGGGGTAGAGGGTGCAAGAGGCTTTAGTGGTTCTACCCGAATGGTCTTGTTGTCATGAGGAGGTGGCTTCGACGGAGGTCGATTTATTGGGTTAGAGACGGTACCCATGAATTTTTAATGTATTATACTTTTGTGTTTTTTTTTTTCGCCTCCTATTTTCCTAAATGCATGTAAATATATATTTGAATTTGCTAATTAAAATAAACATTTAAATAGGTCAATTTGAATAAAATTAAAAGGATTCTGAGAAAATATGAAGAATAAAAAAAATTAATTTCATATACCTTTTTCTTGTTAAAACATTCAAATACTAGTATAAAAAAATTGTGCAACGGAGAGATATCCGTGGAAAAAATAAATAAATTTGATGCAATTTATAATATTTTTTTTTCAATTATATAATAATAATAATAATAATAATAATAATAATAATAATAATAATTACAACAAAAACAACATTTAACAATAAATTATAGTGAAATCATATTGCATAATAATTTCTAACATTAAGATGTTAATACAATGTGCTAACTCTAATTTTTTTTTAAGAGATAATTTTTTTTTTTTCATTCACCACACAATGGGTGGTTTTAGGTATTTTTCACTCAAAATCACTCAAGTAGATTTTCCCCAGTTTTTAATCTAAAGAAGTGGCTTTTATGTATATCATATTTTTCTTTAGTGATTTTGTCATTTTAGTGCGCCATTGTTTGATTTCTCGTCTTGTTGTGGTGTTTGTTTGGTTTAAATTGACATATTAACTACAAATTCAACCAATGATTATGTCGTCAGGGTTGTAAATCTAAAGACATGATTATTTTAGTCAGTTTGATTTTATCACATTATTTATATAAATTTTTCTATTTTATATTATTAATTTAAATATTGTGAATTTGTTCACAGATTCATTTTATTTTTTATTTTTAGTGAAGTTAAATTTGTGTTTGTATATGAGGTACTCTGTCAATTTAAATGAATGAATATTATTTTCAATAAAAATAATAAATGATAGTATTACACAAGACAAAAATTGGTTGTGTATCAATTATTAAATATCATTTTGATCAAGTAAAACACAACATCCAAACACTAAAGTAAAGTTTGAGAAGTTAATATGAACATCAAACAGTGAATAATGGAATATCATCAATAAAATTACCTATAAAGATCAACGAAGTTTTAGCCCAAGTTTTGTTTATTAAATAGGCTAAAAAGCGTTAAAAGTTGTTTATATTCCTATATATATATACTTAAGTTAGTTATGTGTCAATGACATCTCAATCTCTCTTGTTATCTCTTGTTATGATCATTTATTTTCATCAATTCACATAATTTATCTTTTAGTTTTAAAAATTCAGCTGTCTTGATTATTCTTTTTGATTTTTTAATCTAAAAGAATAATGATTTGATATATTTTGAAGAATGTAATATGATCTTATAAAATAAAATCATTAAACGCACCATTTATTTATATGTTATTAATTAAA
>JBBPBR010000004.1:58715261-58726944 GCA_037974775.1 Cicer pinnatifidum | reverse complement strand
TAATAGACCAAAAAAAAACAAAAAAATTCACCTTCACATCTAAACTAATGTAAATTTAGAAATGTGTGAAAAAAACGTAATTACACAAATACCATTAATAAAAACTCTCTATATCCGTGAGTTTTTTTAAAATGAAAAATAGAAAAGGAAAACATCTAAAAAATGTTTTTATTTTTTCCTTTTTAAAACAGAAAATTAACACAGTTTCACAAAATGGTTGAATATAAAAATCCCTAACAAATAAGTTTTTAATTTTTTAAAATTAAAATACTGTTTTTAAATACCCTATCAAATAGACTCTTTAAAATAGTTGTTAATGTTTAGTTATCTTCATGTACTTAAAGTTATCTTCTTCTTTTTTTTAAGGAATATTTTAAAAAAAAAATCCCAATTTATTTTTAAAATCGTGTGTTTTGACTGTAATTTATTCCTACATTTGTGCACTTTAAACAGCGAACTTTCTCAACGTCCACTCTCTCTCTCATATGAATCCGCACGGAATTTTAGGTTTTTCGAAACGTCTCTCACACTTCAAACTGTGATTTTCTGCGCTCAATAAAAAGCGCATTCATTTCGCTAACACTTCAAGACCCGTTAGATTGAAATCAACGGTTTGTATTTTAAAATCGATATTTCTGTCTGATCTGAATCAAACGGTTCCTAAAGTACCAAGTGCGTGAATACAGATTTTGATTGACGGCAGAGAATCTGATCTCCTATTCCTCACTTCACTCTCTCCATAGTCAACTACGTCACTTAACGTCATGTTTGTTTTCCACCCTCTTTCTTTCTCTTTCCCTTAATCCAATTCCAAACTGCACCCTAATCAACTCTTTTCAGATAAACAATATTTATCTCGGTTCAATCATGGCTTATCTGATTCATTGGAGAGGTATATATTTCAAGTTTGAATTCATGTTTACTTGTTACTTTGATCATTTCTTCATTCATCGACCAACTGTGGTCTTAACTCTTAAAGTTCAAAACTTTTCACTGTAAGATCGTTAGAAAATACTTTTGATTGGAGTATCAACATTTGTTCTCAAAAACCAACCTTTCTTTTTTTTCATAATAATAGTAGGTCCCAAATAAATTTATGTTCTCTATCTTATATATGAACTATTCAAATAAATCTTTGATTTTCTCCCACAGTATAATGGTGCAACAATATCTCCGCGTGCTGTCGAACTTCTTTACACATGAGATATTTTGTTGCACTATTACACTCGGGAAGAAAATCTGATATTTATGTTCATGAAATCAAGTTTTGATTTTTATCTGATGATTTAAGTAAAGAGTCATTTTTTATGTTCATGCCATCAAGTTTAATTTTTTGAAAATAAGGGTTTTTCAGTTTCTGGAGATATATGTGTGAATGAGTAAATATTAGCATTTTGGTGCTCTATTTCTATTATGGATGAAAAAACAACAAATATATTTAAATTGAGGTTTGTGTTTATATACTTTTGCAGCTTAATCAACTAGTGCAGGTGCATGCATTGGATGATAGGTTGCTCAGTTTAGCTGTTAAAATTAGAATTAATTCAATGGCGCCAAGAAAAAGGCACTTGCATCAATTGAAGCATCCATTTGATGATGATTATCGTAAGCCTTTTCTCTTCTTTTCCGTCTAATCTATTACTAGTCATGCATGAGAATTAAATCAAAACAATAATAACAACATATGAAAAATATATAACAAAACTCATTGAGTTGTCCATGAGTTATACTTACTCATAATTAATCACGTTCAAAATCACAGTTAATATAGCTTATCAGCTGATTAATGAATTATTCAATCTTTATATCTATTTAATAACAAAAAATTAATTAATAAGTCATTAGCCATGATTTTAAATGTTACTAATCAAGTGTGATCACAAGTGTTTGAACTTTCAAGTGTACTTTTATTTATGATCAATGTAATTGAAAAGACATTTGAATTACCAATAATATAGTGTGACACAAGTCTAAATAGAATTACTAGTTAGTTTCTATTGTGGATACTAGTTAGCCATATTTCCATGATATTCACATTCACATTAGTTAATTAATATATATATAGTATCTAATATAGTTACATTTGATTCCTCTAATAATTGTTTGTAAGCAGCATTTGAAGCAGTATTGAGTGGTTCATGGCAACCTGTGAAGCTGATAAGAATTGAGTCAGGAACTACAGCCTTACATTTCATTCATACTTGCCAAATACAAAACCCCTTGTCACCAGATATTAGGATAAAATCAAGGAAAGCTACTTTATCTGATTGCTCCAGCTTTTTACGACCTGGGATTGACATTTCTGTGCTCTTAGGCCTTCGATGCATTCATGATTCAGATCAATTTACATCTGTTCCTGTAAGTTTTTAGCCTTTTTCATTATCTTAAGTATGTTTCTGTATGTTTTCTAGCTGCATTAAACTTCATAAATAAAATTTTCAATAAATTCTTGAAAAATCTTGCCTTAAAAACATTAATTTATGCGGTATGGTTTTAAATTGCGATCTGTAATTACTATTGCGGCAACAATAATATGGATTTTGAAGTTTGCACAACACCACAATAGTAATTTAGGATACATCATCTGCATTTTTATGTCATATTAAAATTAGCAGTGTTACATAAATATGAGTGCAATTTAAAACCATGGATATACCACTAATTGGTTTGTGTCCTCTATTCGGATATAAAACTTAATTAAGTGTTTATTACATACACATTTATCATAAGTTTTTATTTATAAACTATTTTTATTTTTCTAATAAAAGATAAAATAAATTCAAATTGTTTTTATTTTTTATTTTTAAGTCCTAATTCAACTAGCAAATATAAAAATTGTTAGGTTGAACATCATAACCTCGCAATTATATGTATGAGTTTTTGGTGGTGTTTACTATCTCGTTTATATCATTTATAGACAAAAGAAATAATTCAAATTGTTTCAGAAACTATTATGAATTCTAAAACCGAATATAAATTAGTACAAGTCATAACTATAAGTTTTCCTAAAACAAGCTCACAATTGCTTATTACAGTAATTCTCTCAAATAATATGTCTAATCCAATCTCTTCAATTTTTTAATTTTTTGTTGTTGTAAATTGTAGGTGTGTGTTGATGCTAGAATAGATTCCATACAGAGACAAACCCACCATCAATCAAACTGCTCCTGTCAATTTTATGTAAACTTCTATGATCAACAAGGTTCACTTGGTTCAGAGATAAAATCTCTTAACAAACAGGTCATACCAATTGGAATAGACCAAATCTCCATCATCCAAAGGCTTGAACATGATTTCTGTGTAAATAAGCCTTATAGATGGTCTTCATCAGAAGATTGCATTTCATTATCACAATCTAGATTCCTCTTAGCCAAAGTTTTAAATGATCTATCATGGTTTGTTGCTACATCTGTTTTAAAAAAGGTTTCATTCAACATAACATCTGTCCAAAACAAGATTGTGTATGAAGTCATGGGAAATTATGCTAATACTACTATTAGTACTTCTCATATACATGTTTTGAACTTTAGACTCAAAGAGGGATCTGTAGTACCTGTTATCTATCAAATTGATGCATCTCATGCATTTGAAGAAGAAGAAGAAGAAGAAGAAGAAGAAGAAGAAGAAGAAGATGATGATGAAGAAGTAGTTCCACCAAAGCCATGTTATAGAGTTAACGGCTTACGACGTTCAAATCGCAGGAACAAACAGCCCGACCGCTACTACGGTTGTGCTATTGTGAAGTTGGAAGTTGGTAATTTTAGAACATGGCCATACAAGAGAGCAACATATGAGATAGAAGATGTAAAACACTCTTCAGATTCAGAAGAGGATGGTGACAACGATGAAAAGGCGAAGAATAATGTGAATCATTGCAAGGAGATTAAAGTTTACACAAGAAGGAAAAAAACCAATGCAGTGAAATTAGATGATGCTAATCAAAATGATGATAAAAAAGCAGAGAAGAATGGTGATGATGTGTTGAATTTGGATTCATGCAATGAGGCTGCAATATCATGTGATGTAGAAGTTGATGATAATGTTACTTTAATGCATTATTATAATTTCTGCAGACATAAGCTTAAGAGGAAGCGTAGTGATCATGGTTTTGGTGACATGGATTTTGAAAACAAATGGGAAGGGATACATTTCAGGAAAGGAGTTCAACAGAAAATAAATAGTTCGATTTTTTTGACAAACAAAAGCCATATTGATGAAAATCGCGATCATAAAGGCAGAAGAGCGTTGAATGCTGATGCACGCAAGGAAATAATAGATTCATACATGAAGAATATTGATAGCTTACCAACTGAAGAAGAGGTAACTATTAATGAGCATGAGCAGTTGCTGAAAACAAGCAAGTTGGAACAAAAGGAGGAAGAAAAAGCACCGAAAAGCCATGATGTTGAGGAAGAAACTTTTGATGATTTGGATGCTTTGTGGGAAGAAATGGATACAGCTTGGTTGTCAAGTAATCTTCTTGATGGAACTGAGGTGTGACAATAACTTATTTATCAAGTAATCTTTTTTGTTTTATCTTATTTTCTAAGGCTAAATGCTGATTTAGTTCAATTGCTATATACCATAACAGGGTTCAAATGCTGAGAAGAAAGAATCCAAGAAAACCTGTGAACATGACTATAAATTGGATGAAGAAATTGGAATATACTGCCTTCGATGTGGCTTTGTGAAAACCGCGATACGAGACATTTCTGAAATCGTTGTAAGTCAAGTATAAAATCTTATGAATAATTTACATGTCTGTATGCAACTTTTACTTTAATTCCTTATGTCAACTATATAATCTTATTTGGTTAAGATATTTTGCCTATTGCTTATCCTCAAATTTTTTGAATTAAGCTTGCATCGCTATTGTGAAACATCAAAAACATAATCTGATAACTTGGTTTACATATGTTGACAGGTGGAAAATCCAAAATGGTATAGAGAGGAAAAACAAAAAAGTGGAGAACAAAAGGAAAATGAATCAGAGGCAAAAGTTGATAAAAATGATGATGATTCACATGTGTTCTCAAATCATTCTACTCCTCCTGATGAATCACTGTGTAAAGAATATGACAATGTTTGGTCATTAATTCCTGAACTCAAAGAAAAAATGCATGCACACCAAAAGAAAGCTTTTGAGTTTCTTTGGCAAAACATTGCAGGGTCTATTGAACCAAAACTCATGAAAGTAGAATCCAAAATAAGTGGTGGTTGTGTTATATCTCATGCTCCTGGAGCTGGAAAAACCTTTCTCATCATTTCTTTTCTTTTAAGTTATATGAAATTATTCCCTGATAAGAGACCATTAGTCCTTGCTCCAAAAACCACACTCTACACGTGGCGAAAAGAGTTCAAAAAATGGAAGATTCCAATGCCAGTGTACCTAATTCACGGTCGACGAACATGGAGAGGCTCGACAACAAAACCGATTTTTCTTCCAGGTGTTCCAAGACCAACTGGTGATGTCAAACATGTTTTGGATTGCCTTACAAAGATACAAAAGTGGATTTCACAACCAAGTGTTCTTGTCATGGGATACTCTTCATTTTTAACAATGATAAGAGAAGATACAAAATTTGCACATAGAAAGTACATGTCTAAAACATTGAGGGAAAGCTCTAGTATCTTGATTCTTGATGAAGGACACAATCCTAGAAGCACTAAATCAAGGTTGAGGAAATGTTTAATGAAACTTCCAACAGAACTCAGAATATTACTTTCTGGCACATTGTTTCAGAACAATTTCTGTGAATATTTCAACACACTTTGTTTAGCTCGACCGATGTTTGTCCGTGAAGTACTCGAAGAATTAGATCCTAAGTTTAACAAGAGAGGGACGATAGCGAAGAAAGCGCGGCATTTACTCGAGGCACGTGCTAGAAAATTCTTCTTGGACAACATTGCCAAGAAAATTAACTCGGACATCGACGAAGAAAGGATGATAGGACTAAACGTCCTGCGAAAATTCACGACAGGTTTTATCGATGTTTATGACAGTGGAAATTCAGATACTCTTCCGGGTCTACAAATCTATACACTACTTATGAATACTACTGATATTCAAAAAGAGATGCTGCAAAAACTACATAACAAAATGTTTGAGTGCACTGGATACCCTCTTGAAATTGAGCTTCTGATAACACTTGGATCAATACATCCATGGTTGATAAAAACAGCATCATTCGCTTCGAGGTTTTTTGAGGAGGAAGAACTTAAGAAACTAGAAGGATGCAAATTTGATTTAAAAAAAAGTTCAAAAGTAAGATTTGTTATGAGCCTAATCTCACGTGTGGTGAAAAATGAAAAAGTGATTATTTTCTGTCACAACCTTGCACCTGTGAGGCTATTAGTAGAGTTATTTGAGAGTTATTTTAAGTGGGAAAATGGTAAAGAGATTCTGTTACTAACTGGTGAACTAGAGTTATATGACAGAGGAAAAGTGATTGAAAAATTTGAAAATCCACGTGGAAGTTCAAAGGTACTTGTTGCTTCAATAACAGCTTGTGGTGAAGGTATAAGTTTAACAGCAGCTTCAAGAGTAATATTTTTGGACTCAGAGTGGAATCCTTCGAAAACAAAGCAAGCTATTGCACGTGCTTTTAGGCCTGGTCAAGAGAAAATGGTATATGTTTATCAGTTGTTGATAACTGGATCAATGGAGGAGGATAAGTATAGAAGGACTACTTGGAAAGAGTGGGTTTCTTGTTTGATTTTTAGTGAGGAGTTTGTGGAAGATCCTTCTAAATGGCAAGCTCAGAAGATTGAAGATGAAATACTTAGAGAGATGGTTGAGGAGGATAAGTCTAAAGCTATTCATATTATCATGAAGAATGAAAAGGCTTCAACAACTTAATCAAAGGTAAGTTATGTTTCAATATGATTTATTCTTGCAATTTTAAGTTTTTTTTTAAAAAAAAAATTAAGTCCTTAGAAGTTTAAATCATAAAATTGTGAAAGACAAAAAAATCATAAAATTGTTAGTGAAGAATTTACTTGGATCACATATGACGTGAAAGACAAAAAAAAAATTGCGATTTCATAGATAGCTTTGGAATATTGATAATGTGAGAGATTGAATTTTTACAATTCTTTCAATTTGATTTGAATATTTACTCTTTTTTTTCATCTTTATTTACTCTTTTAGAATTTAGTGAAGAAATACATGTAGTTTGACATACACATGAAATTTTTCACATTAACTTGCCATAATATACAACTGTATGGTTAATGATCATTTGAAAGATCACTGTTTAATTAGTAATATATAATTAAAAGAACTGCTCTGTTATCTGAAGATCGAGAATTAATGGAAATTTCAAGAGTTTATATTAGTTTAATGAAGTTGATTGAACATACTTATGGAATTACTTGCTAGTTAGGCAGAAAATGTTAGTATTTCTTATATGTAAGAAAATTCAATTGTGAATTTAGTGTGGAACTAGGAAATTAACTTGGAGGTATGAAATAATAAAGAAAAAAAAAACGGTATGAAGTCAATAGGATTATAAAGCTGTGAACATTATTGATAATATTACTTGTTGAATATGACTTTCCTAGGGATACATTCATACTAAATGTAGGCTTTTATCAACACCCTTTGAGCATATAAAATTGGAATACGTCATTTATTTTTTTCTCTTTATATATCATCAATCATAAGATTGAAGGCGAGATTAGTGTTGAACATCAGTACATCACTAATACATATGATTATATACAGTTATTAATTTTTTTTTAAATTATTATTTTTGTTGGCATATCAATGTGTTGTGTTTATATTTGGTGCTTCATGATTTCTTATACCACATTTTACCTTACAGGACCATTCATAAATCTTGTAGTAGCCTGATTGTATTTGGAAAGCCCGATTGTTTATTAGAACTTTTCACTGCCAATTAAAAATTGACTTAATTGTTAATCTCAGAATTTTTTGGTGTAAATTAATGTTCTTCAATTTTTGTAGTGTGGACAGATATGTTTCGGCACGATAGGATGTCTTCTAAATCCAAATCAAGTGAGGGTGATATGTTGGTAGGTGTGAACCACGCTAAGCTTAAAATTTGGAGAGTATATGAAAGGAAGAAAAAGAGAGAGGATGAGTGGAAAGAGTAGTGGCCACTTGGCAGGAAGTTAGTATTTTCCCTTAAAAGTCAAGGAAAGATAATGCATTCATCAATTTTTATTAACAAAGCGGTTAGGTAATAAAGGAATAGTTTTATCTCTATTGAGGAGCTTTTACGATGGTTTTCTCATTGTAATCATTTTTCATTTCCATTTTAATTAAATACTATTCCATTCACCATTAATATGTCTACTCTAGTATGTCAATTGGTTTGGCATGTCCTTGTTCAAGCCCCCTAAAATGACTGATCGAGTAACCGTTGTGGAACTTGTTTGGAGTTTGGTTTTGTGTCGCTACGTGAAACAGTTGCAGAAATTCACAATGAGATTCGCAGTGCATTGGTGCAAGACACCTAAGCACAGTGCAAAGACAATCACGCCATCTCTCGCAAATCTTTCGTCTTTGTGCGAAGAAGGTGGAATTGCCTTTTTTCAATGGTGAAGATCATGTTGCTTGGATCACCCGAGTTGAAACTTACTTTGAAGTTCAAAACATTTATGAGGCAATTCACATTCAACTCACGAAGTTGATTATGGAAGGCTCAACGATTCACTAGTTTAATTTGTGGGGGATTTAACACAGTCCTTGACATGGGAAGATCTGAAGGAATCCATGATGTTGCGTTTTGGAGGGGGTCATCTGGATAACCCTATTAAAGAGCTTAAAAAACTCAAGCAACATGGTTATATAGAGGAGTATGTTGTAGAATTTGAATTCTACTCTTTTCAGTGCGGATGCCTTCCTGAACAATAGTTCATTGGCTACTTTGTGGGTGGATTATGTCATGATATCATGTCTTGTGTTCTTACTTTCAAACCCAGGACTCAATTCTAAGCTATGAAACACCACGTGGTGTGGATAATGAGGTTGTTGTTCTGATACAACCAGGTAAGACTTAGGGAGTGCCCACATATCAAGTCAATCACCTCCTTTGGCTCATAATCAGAAGTCTTGAGCCAACGTTATCCAGACCTAATTGGTTCTCAATTTTGATCAAATTTTGGATCTCTTTGGATCAAATTTCAATCAAATTCACTTTTTCGGGTGCAACTCGACGCACTCCCTCTACTTCAAGTTCGTACAGTAGTAACAACGAGGAAGTTATTTGTTCTCACGATAATCGCAACTAGAGGGTTCGTCATTTTCCGATTTTAGAGATTCATGAAAAAAGAGCAAATGAGTTGTGTTTTTGGTGCAATGAATGATGGCTACCCCTACATCAATGTGCTGGAAAACATTTGTGATTAATTATTTTGGGTGATGACGAGACAATAAATGATAATGGAGAAATTGTTGTGGTAAAGGCGTCGTTCTCATGATAATCGCAACTAGGGGGTTCGTCATTTTCCGATTTTAGAGATTCATGAAAAAAGAGCAAATGAGTTTTGTTTTTAGTGCAATGAATGATGGCTACCCCTACATCAATATGCTGGAAAACATTTGTGATTGATTATTTTGGGTGATGACGAGACAGTAAATGAGAATGGAGAAATTGTTGTGGTAGAGGTTGAGTCAGAGGAAGAAAAGAATCCAGAGAAACTGAAATGTAATAGGGTTTTCGAACTCCATAATGTGAGTGGTGTTCACGCTCGTACGATGAAATTGGGAGGTTTTGTCTATGGCGTATATGTTCTCATGCTCATTGGCAACTGAGCGACTCATAATTTTGTTACACCTACAATGGTAGAGGCTTTGGGTTTATCAATGTTACAAATGACTCCAATAGGTGTTCGATTGGAGGATGGTCAATGTATCTTTGACATTGGGAAAATGTGAACGTGTGCCCTTGGTGTTGGGAGGTTTCACCATTATTGTTGAAGCTTACATTTTGGGTTTGAGTGAAGCTAATTTGATTTTATATGTGGTGGGGTTGGAAACCTTGGGAAAAGTCACTATGGATTAGAAAGAGATATCCATGATGTTCAATCATTAAGAGCATCCAATTCAATTGCAAGGCCTGTTCGTAGAGTGCAGTGCAGCACCTCTGCAAAGCGTGATCAAGAATGACATAGAAGTTGATGATGGGGTAATCCAAAGATTTACAACAATTGTTGAGTCAATATGATGATGATGCAGCGTTTCAAGAGATCCAAGGTTTTCCTTTTGTGAGTAACATTTTTCATGCCATTGTTTTACAGCATGGTGTGAGATCGGTTAATGTGAGAACATACAAGTATCCACACTACCAAAAAGATGAGATAGAGAAACAAATTAACACACTACTCCAACAAAGGGTAATTTGTGGCATATGTGTGTCAACTATCGTGGTTTAAACAATGTTACCGTACAAGATAAATACCCAATTCCAATAGTAGATAAATTATTGGATGAGTTGTTTGGCTCGGGGTATTTTTCTAAGTTAGATTTGAAATCAGCCATCAAATTTGCATGAAGGAGAAGGAAATTCACAAAACTACTTGTCGTACCCACGAAGACCATTACGAAATCTTGGTAATCCTTTTTGGATTGACCAACGTTTTTGCTACATTCCAATATGTCATGAATGCAATATTCAATTCTTTTTACGTAAGTTTGTCTTAATTTTCTCTGATGACATCTTAGTATATAGTGTTGATCGGAAAACACATATCAATTGAAGGTAGCTTTCACTTCTGCTCTTGTTTTATCACTTCCAAATTTTGAATTTCCTTTTAAAAATGAATATAATATCGTTGGAAGAGGGATAGTGTTGTGCTAATGCAATTAAAGCACTGTATTGCATATTTAAGTAAAGTTTTGTCTTCCAACAAGTTGTCCAAGTCAGCCTATGACAAGGAACTAACGACACTAGTGTTGCCATTCAACATTGGCATCATTATTTGTTGGGTAGGAAGTTTGTTGTTTATTTTGACCAAAAAAAGCTTGAGGCGTTTAATTCAACAACGAATCAATACGACCAAACAACAAGTTTGACGTTCCTGAGTCGATTCTTAGTGAATGAGACCCCCCTGTTTATGAGTATTTTATGGAATGAGTTGTTTAAATTTTTGGGGACAGTATTGAAGATTTCATCAACTTATCATCCCCAAACGAACGGAAAAACAAAGGTGATTAACCGTTGTTTGGAGGCATATACGCGTTGTTTTGTGGTTGACCAACCTAAGTCTTGGTCTCACTGGGTTCCTTGGGATAGACTATGGTACAACACCATTTTTCATTTGTTCACTAGTTTCACACCATTTGAGGTGGTGTATGGCAGAAAACCACTCGTGTTGGTGAATTTCCTTGAAGGAGAAACAAGGGTGAAAGTAGTAGCACAAGAGCTTAGAGATCGAGATGAATATAGTACTCTTATTTTCTATAAAAATGAATTGTTTCATTGAGCTGTTTTATTTTAAGTTAGACAAATGTACTATCATAAATAAACTATTTTAGTAAGTTATTTTATTTAAATTTATTTTAATAATAATATTCTAGTGTTTATTGTTTTTATTTTACTTTATTTAGTAACTTATTTTTTTTATAAAGAATTATCAAATAAGAAAATGAAAGAAAGAATAAGGAATTAGAGAATAAAAGAAATGAGTGTGTGCTCAATTTTTTTTTTTTTTTTTT
>JBBPBR010000004.1:58680623-58701489 GCA_037974775.1 Cicer pinnatifidum | reverse complement strand
AAAAAAAAAAAAAAAAAAAAAAAAAAGAAAAAAAAAAACATAGGTATAAAAGTAGCTCTCAAAGTAATACCTCTTACAAGAAAACCACTATGCAATTACTATAATATTTTTCAGCAATCATTTATTTTTTCAATATTATTTTTGACAAAACAGCACTCGTTTATTATTCTTATACTCAAAACGAAATTCCAAATTTGTTATCCTTTCATTTGGTTTGGTCATAGATGTTGATCTAAAATTTTCAAATATATTGAGTAATTCAATTATTTTGACCACATATTTTGACTGTGTTCGGATCACATGACATGTAAAATGTTGTAACAAATTTATCTCTACCAAGGCTAAAACAGAATGTAGAATATCAATTTCATTTAGCATATTAATATATTAACACCATTTGAATTAGGATTTTTTTACCAATATATCTTCTTTTTTAAAATTTTGAACTAAAATGCCCCACTTTATAATTTATATATTAAAATACCTTACTTTTTGGGCTAACTTGAGGTCGTGGACTGGAGGTGCGACCAGACAGTTTTTTACCCCTAGTAGGAGGTCGTTGGCTGAGGATGCGACCTCTCAAAGAGTTTTTTTTTTTAAAAATTAATTTATTTTTTATTTTATGTAATTGTTAATATTTTAATAAATAATTAAATTAATAAATAATTATATTAAATAATATATTAATAATTAATAGTAATAATAATAATTATTATTATTATTATTATTATTAATTATTATTATTGTTATTATTACTAAAAATTGTTATAATTAAAAATAGTTATTATTTTTTTGTCGTTTTATGTATTATTATATGAATTAAATATATTAATAAATAATTAAATTAATAAATAATAATAATACATTAATAAATAATAATAATTATATTGTTATTATTATTATGATTAAAAATGATTATAATTAAAAAGTAAGGCAATTTATGATTAATCAATTTGCTTAATTTGATACTTACCAAATTTGTTACTTACTAAATTGGACAATTTGTGATTAATTAATTTGTTACCAAATTGTTCGATATAAAAACTATGTACTAGCTCTGTTACTTGTACAGCAAGTAATAATTCAATTTTGATTCTTTCAATTCATTTCTTCTCAATTGTCAATCCTATTATATTAACAATCATATATATACGTGTTCTAACAGTTTCAAGGATAAAATAACTTAGCAAAAAGAAGCTCATTCCAAGTGTCTTGAAGTCCAGGTAAACACCAATGAATACAATCGGCGTAGCTAGCAGGGTTAGCTAATTGCTCTGGAGTAAGCGGATTCCACTGCTTCTTGTAGATTGAAGTATGCGCATCTTTGCGGAGGCTCGAAAGTTGAGTAATGTTGAGAAATGTTATGGGCACTTTTGATTTTTTGAACTCTTCTCCAATCACTTGCATTATACTTTTGAGTGAATTAGAGTCCCAATATGAGGAATCCTCAATTGGTGTTGTTTCATTGTAGCAGTTCCCTTCTGGTTCTCCTCCCCACTCTATGCTCCTGCCAAAATAATGTAGTACTTTAACTATATGCATGATGTATTCCCATATACTAAACGTCTATTATTTTGTTAGAATAAAATTATGAAGCTCAAGTATAGTATTGGAATATTGCTTTTGTTGGCTAAATATGTTTTTTGTCATTCAATTTGAATCAAGATCCTTTAACTCCTTTGACCCTTAGTTCAAACCTGTTAAATTATCCAATCCCCGGCCTCCAGCCCTGATTGAAACATAGTAATCGTACTAAATTGTAGCTTATAAAAAAACAGAGAAAATTGTGATGGATTATACTAAACTCACCTTCCATGAGAAGGTGACATGCTAGTGAAGAAGACTCTAGTCTTGTTAGGTTCCATGTTCATTCTCACCCATCTAACCACACTTTTCATAGCCATGCGATAGGCTTCCTCTGTTGACATCTCAACAATCTCTTTTGCTTCATCTTTAAATGAGCCAAGCCTAAAAATTTCAGTAGACATTACATTAGGTGTTATTATTATACAAAGTGGCCATTTGCATAAGAAATGAGCAAACAATTGTTTAAATAGATTGGAAGAACATACAATATCTTCATCTTGGAGCCAGTTACCCACCAAATATAGGTGTTGAATACCACGATATCTGCACCTTTCCAATAGCGGCCGTGCTTATTGATCGAACCCTTTCTGACAATCCTATCAGTTACCCGATGAATGACAGCGTCATCGGAGTTTGATTCAAGAAGAAAAGGTGCCCAATAGAACTCAATTGTTGCATTGTATTCCTAATTAAATGCAAGAATATGAACAATATATAACATAATAATATTGCAGCTGAAATTATTGTGAATTGCATTAAGCTAAGAATAGCTAAACCTTAGCTGTGAAGACAGTGAGTGAATGAAAGGTTTCCATGGATTTGGCATGTTGGGGAATGAGTTGATGGACGAGGCATATCAAAGAGACATACTGACCCCGGTTAATGGAGTCGCCGACAAACATCATCCTCTTCCCACGAAGCGATTCTAACATTAAACTGGCATTGAATCTGTTGCATTGGTAAAAAGATGCGTGTTATATTTGGATTAGATCAATAAATCTATGATTATTATGAGCTTTCAAGTTTCAATTCACTAGTTTGAATTCTGTATGGTATAGTGTTGTAAATCATGAATTTGTAAGAAATAATTTATTTGATTTTCTCATCAGCAGCATATACCTTTTAAACTAATATTCTTATTTAGGCATATGCATTCAGATCCAAACATAAATCTAAGTTAAGTAATAATCAAACCAACAAAATTAGCACTTTCTATAAGAGTAGAACTTCAAGGAAAAGGAAAAACTAATGAGCATATAAACATCCCCAATCATATACTTAATTTTATTGGACCGGAATAAAAAATATCCAAGACCATTTAATCAAAATCAAATAGACATGACAACGGAGACAGATGTTGTCTTCCCTATCCCACACAAGATTAATTGAGAAAAATCTACGACCGTACCTATTTATATATATAAAAATATAAATTTAAAAAACATATTTGTCATAATTAATATAATGAAATAATTATTATTAGATAAGGAAGGTTAATATTTTAAACTTTAAACATACAATGGACCGTCGTTTTTACGCGTGGATGCGATAAGGAAAAAAAGCCACACGTGTAACAAGACCACATGAAACACAAAAAACGACATTTACTTGGGAATATCGCAACCGTGAGGTTGCCAGCGCAACCGTCTGTACTCCTTATCCGGGCGACCATGTTGTCGACAAGCCAACTGTGGTTGTATGTACGGACAGTCCGATTCCTGGTACAACGGCCGAGTCAACTCGTCTGGAACCCAGCGTCCACTGTAAATGTCGCACGTATGAACGGTGTGGGAGCGAGTGAAGTCAGCATCATTGGAAGGGAGTTGGAGGTGTGGGGGGAAGATGAATAAGAAATCATGAGTATGGAGAATGGTGGAAGCGAAGAGAATGAAAGATAAGAAGGTGAAGAGATAGGAAGAGAAAAGAGGCTTGGTTGAGAATGAGTTTGAGTTTGCCATGCATGGACCCCCTAAACTAATTACTTCTTTTGCTTCTCACAACTTACAACTTTTCATTTATTTACATCACGTGAAATTAAATATTCAAATTCAAACCTAATTAAGGTGAGTGGAATGAAAACAATCGTGGAGAATTTTCTGTTTCCATCAATTAATGATATTCTATAAGGAAAAATAAAAGATAATTATTGAATTAAAAATTTACAATTTCAAAGTATGAAAGACATAATATTTGAAGTTTTATTTTTATATTACACTTTTAACAAATATTTTAGACACTAATTAACATTTTTCTATATTTCTTAATGTGGTTAGCTAATGTATTGTGAAAAAAGAGGTAATATATTAAATATTTTTGAAATTTTGTATGTCATGAGTGGTACTTACAAAAAACAAAGTTGAATTTATTTCAAAGGATAATTTGTTTTCAACCTCGCTGTAATTCTCACAATTCACTATGTACTATATACAGCTATAAGAATGCTGACACTATTCATTATGTTAAAAAAAGGCCATAAAAAAGAATAAAGTATCCATGGTATCTCCCACCAAGGAATAATCCATGAGTATGTTTCCAACCTATTAGCATTTGATCAGGGACTCCATGTGACATGCATTATGTTGTTATTATTCTAGGGTCGAGTTTGATTTGGATGTAGTTCGTGTTAGTTTGAGGTCACAAACTTGCATGAAATAAAATATATTTTTATTTGCTAAAAAACATTGATATATTATATATACGATATATATTCATAAACATTCTTAGAAATGAGATTATTTACTTGATGAAAAAAACTTCGTGTCAGATACATTTTGATCGACTAAGAATGAATTAAAAATGAAATTGATTACGGTTGCATATAAATGCCTTTTTTTGTGAAGTATGTCTCCAAATGTGTTTGAACAACTTGATAAACTTCTCTAGATGAAATCAAAACTATATGCAATCTAAAAAACCATCTGATTTTGGAAGTGTAATTTTAAATAACATATTTTTCCCACAAACTCCATTTTTTAAAAATGTATGTATCTGAAGTAGTTGTGAGGATGGGGAGAGTTCCACCCTTATTTCGTAGGATATGATTCAGTCCCATCTATTAGTGGACCTGCCAGACAAAAACGACTAGCAACTCGATCGACTCATGTGATCATGTTTTTTCTAAAAGCAAAGGTTCATCCCGTTTTCACCAGAAAGACACCTTTTGCTGCCACAACAAGATTATACATATGTTTGATTCTTTTTCTAGAAAATATCAACCCCACCACACCATAGACAAGAATTCGTCCATTAAACTAGTAAACTTGCTTTCAAAGTGGGGATATGTATAGCATAGCCAGAATAAGTTTTAGTTCAGGGTGGACCAAATTATTCAGCACCATCATAGAGCAAAACTCAATTGGATTATAATATACTCATCCTTCAAAGTGACGCAATCTCAAACAGAAAAAATGATATCTGGCTGCGGTGGCTCTGTTAAATGCAACAAGAGTTCAAGAGAAAGCAAAATAACAGTATTACACATTTATTCCTTGTGAAAGTGCAACTAATAAATAGAAAAACAAATGTGCCATAACAGACTACACCCCACGTTCTAGCTAGAATTAAGGAAACAAACTTAGACTACAAACTTGACCAAATCAAATAACAAACAATGCTAAAAACCAGAACACTTTAAACTAAGCCTTATCATTCCCTCCCTTGAACTAGACTGTATTTGCAGCTAGTTAACTTCTGGAAAAAATCACAAACTCCAAGCTTCCATCTCAGCTCCCGAAATGACTCTAATTTCAGCGGTTTGGTGAGGATGTCCGCTAACTGATGCCTTGTACCACAAAACTGAAGCTGCACAGCTCCATCATTCACAAGCTCCCTTAAGAAATGGTAGCGCACATCAATGTGCTTGCTCTTGCCATGCATCACCGGGTTCCTTGACAACTTAATTGTTGAGCTATTGTCACAAAAGATGACAGTACTTTCACTGCCCTTGTAGCCTATCTTCTTCAGCACCCTTTGCATCCATATTGCCTGACAACTACTTCCTGCAGCTGCTACAAATTCAGCTTCTGTCGTGCTCAACGTTACTATCGATTGCTTTCGAGAAGACCAAGCTACTGCAGCTCCACTTAGCAAAAAAACATAACCTGAAGTACTTCGTCTATCTTCCACCGATCCGGCATAGTCACTATCAGTAAAGCCAACCAATTCTGAATTTCCTTCCCTTTTGTAAAAAATGTCAAACTTTGCAGTACCTTGCAAGTAACGTAGAATTCTCTTCGCCGCTGAATAATGAACTTCTGTAGGTCTTGACATATACCTGCTCAATAAGCTAACTGCATACATTATGTCCGGCCTCGTAGCAGTCAAGTACATCAAGCTTCCAATCAGCTGCTGTTTGAAAAATGAACCATCCATCTCAACACCATTTTCATCTTTGGAGATTTTAAATCCTAGGACCATTGGATTTTCAACAGAATTGCTATGCTCCATTCCAAATCTGCTCACTACTTCTGTCACATACTTCTGTTGACTGATGAATATGCCGCCATCAAACTGAACTACCTCAATACCAAGAAAATACCTCATCTTACCCAAATCTGACATATCAAATTCCTTCATCATGGATTTTTTGAATTCATACATCATTCTTTCATCATCTCCAGTATAAATTAAATCATCAACATACAAGCTAATGATCAAGTATTTACCTTGTTTGACTTTGGTAAATAAAGTTTGCTCACTATCTTCCTTCTCAAAGCCTTCCTTTCTGAAGTATGATTCAATCCGACTGAACCATGCTCGTGGTGCTTGCTTGAGTCCGTACAAAGCTTTGTTAAGCTTATATACCTTATGCTCCTCATCCTTTATTTCATAACCCCTTGGTTGCTCCACGTACACGTTCTCAACTAACTTCCCATGAAGAAAGGCTGACTTCACATCCAGCTGAAACACACACCAAGCTCTTTGTGCAGCAAGTGCCAAAATCATTCGAACCGTGTCCATACGAGCTACAGGAGCGTATACTTCTTCATAATCAACTCCGTATTCTTGAGCATACCCTTTGGCAACCAAGCGAGCCTTATATTTTTCTACTTCTCCCAGCTCATTCAACTTTGTTTTGTACACCCATTTGACTCCTATTTTTTTTCGCTCCTTTGGGCAGCTCCGTGAGATCCCACGTTCCATTCTTCTCAATTGATTTCATTTATGCATCCATGGCTGCCCTCCACTTCTCTTCCTTTATTGCTACGTCAAATGAAGTAGGATCAGAATGAACGGCATGAGTAAACAAGGCTAAGTGTGTTTGTGCCTCTTCCTCTTCATCAGAAAGACCTTCACCAGAAACATAATCAT
The DNA here is from genome assembly GCA_037974775.1 of Cicer pinnatifidum. NCBI lineage: Eukaryota > Viridiplantae > Streptophyta > Magnoliopsida > Fabales > Fabaceae > Cicer > Cicer pinnatifidum. The sequence continues at coordinate 58,694,592 of JBBPBR010000004.1, read as the reverse complement.
ACATCCACCTTGGTGCTCTTCTATTTCGGGGTTCTGTCACTGGAACAGCTGCATCTTCTTCTTCATTACCATTAGCTGCATTTTCTTCTTCATTACCATCACTTGATTCCTCCCTTTCTTCATTTTTCTCATCTTCCCATTCCATATCAAATGTGTTATCTTCTTCAGAGTTCTTCTCCCAATTCCATTGCTTGTCTTCTTCAAAGACAACATCCCGGCTGATAATAATCCTCTTGGAGGTAGGATCATATAGTCGGTATGCTTTTGATTCTTCACTTACACCAAAAAAAATACAACGACTCTTATCTTCAAGTTTTGTTCGTCGAGCATCCGGTACATGGGCATATGTTATACAACCAAAGACTCTCAAGTGCCGGACTGAAGGCTTCACCCCACACCAAGCTTCCTCTGGCGTCGTTTCCTTCACTGCTGATGTTGGACATCTATTAAGAACATAAAATGCCCAGTTTACCGCTTCTGCCCAGAATTTTCTTGGAACATCTTTCTCAACCAATAAGCTCCTCGCCATATTCATCACGGTTCTATTCTTCCGTTCGGCGACTCCGTTCTGCTGTGGTGTATATGCAGCAGTTAATTGTCTCTTGATTCCATTCATTTTACAAAATTCCTTGAATTCATCTGAAGTGAATTCACCTCCACGATCTGTTCTTAGACATTTAATAAACAAGCCCGTTTCTTTTTCAACAAGAGCTTTAAATAGCTTAAAAGTGGTGAATGCATCTGACTTATAAGCAAGGAAATACACTCACGCCTTCCTACTATAGTCATCAATGAAGCAAATGAAATACCTCTTGTTTCCCTTAGAACATGGAGAAATTGGGCCGCAAATATCAGCGTGAACCAACTCCAATTTTGCTGATGCTCTCCATGTACTTCTCCTTGAGATTACATCTCGATGCTGCTTCCCTTTCAAGCAATTAGTGCACACAATTTCACCTTCAGAGAAGCTTGGCAAGCCTCTCACCATGTCTTTTGTTTGCATAGTCTTCAATCCTTTGTAGCTGAGATGACCGAATCTTCGGTGCCAGAGGTGAGCCACATCTTCAGTGGTTGCTTGGAGGCATTCTTCTTTGATTTCCTTTTTGGCTGATTGAATGCTTGATAACAACACGAACATTCGATTTGCTGTCATGTTGGTTTGGAACACCAAACCTTTTGTGTCATGATAAATTCTACATTCATTTGACTTCATTAGTACAGCCAAACCTCTTTCTTGCAGCTGCCCAACACTGAGAAGATTATTCTTCAAACTGGGCACATAATAGACATCACGTACAATGTGATTTACTCCTTTTACAGTCAACCGAACACTTCCTTTTCCAACAACGTTCATACTTGCATAATTCCCAAATCTAACCACCTTATTGAACCCTTCTTCTAACTCACAGAAGAGTGATGAATCACCACACATGTGATTACTGCACCCAGAGTCAATGTACCACTCAACATTTCGATCATCTTCAAGCGTGTCAACATACGCCATTAGCACCATCTCTTCTGATTCCTCCAAACCAGCATAGTTTGCTTGGCACTCGTACTGGAAATGTCCAAGCTTATGACACTTGTAACACTCAACTGTTTCCTTACTCCTTGGTTGGCTACCCCTGCCTCTGCCTTGTCCCCGACCTCCTCGGAAAGCAGCTCTTCCTCGTCCCCTTCCACCATATCTTTCTTCATGAGTTACCTTCAAATCATGCTCATCTTCTCCACTTCCTTTGAACTTTTGCTCATGAACAAGCAGAGAACTTTGCAAGGCATCCACTGATAGCCGATCAATGTCCTTGGCTTCCTCAATGGAACAAACAATGTAGTTCCACTTCTCAGTGAGGGTTCTCAAAATCTTCTCAACGATCTTGACATCATCCACATCTTCCCCATAATTCCTCATGTCGTTTGCAACCGTCATTACTCGACCAAAATAATCAGTGATCAATTCACCCTGCTTCATTGCTAAGACCTCAAAATCTCGGCGTAGACGATTAAGCTGAGCTCTCTTCACCCGAGCATTGCCTTGACACTTCAACTTCATGGAATCCCAGAGCTGTTTAGATGTCTCCTTCTGCGTGATCGTCTTCAGAACTGACTTGTCAAGCGACTGAAACAAGTAATTCTTAGCCTTCAAATCCTTTAGCTTTATCTCTTCCAGGTTTTTTATTTGTGTTGTCGTCATCCCATCCTTACTCGTTGGCTCTGTGTAGCCTGATTCGACAGCAACCCAATACTCCTTGGATCGAAGGAGATTCTCCATGACCATGCTCCAGTGGTTGTAGTCGCCGTCGAACTTTGGAATGGAGGATGCTGCAAAGTTTGCTTCTGAACCCATCTCTCAGGTCCCAGCTCTGATGCCAGATTGTTAAATGCAACAAGAGTTCAAGAGAAAGCAAAATAACAGTTCTGGGAATTACACATTTATTCCTTGTGAAAGTGCAACTAATAAATAGAAAAACAAATGTGCCATAACAGACTACAGCCCACGTTCTAGCTAGAATTAAGGAAACAAACTTAGACTACAAACTTGACCAAATCAAATAACAAACAATGCTAAAAACCAGGACACTTTAAACTAAGTCTTATCAGGCTCCAATCTCCATACTATTATTTTATTTTATTTTTTTACATAAATCAATGTAACATCGCTTACTAAAATAAATGGTATAAGTATTGGCTCAATACAAAAGGTTGAGGCTGGCACCAAAGTTGGTATTTACTTCGTAGAAAACTAACATCACAAAGACACGCCTAACCCAATTGATATATGTGAATTAACTAAAAATGGAAACACGATTTAGACTGGGAGAAAAGGTGAATGAAACCTTGAGAGTAGAGAAAAATCGAAAAACAATATTGAGTTAATGGTCAACGTATCAAATAAGTTACAAGAAAATAAGTTTACTCAACTACCTGATTAGCTACTAACAAATGTCAACCAAAATTATTGGATTAGCTCCAGTATAATGCATTTTTCTCTTCAATCATACTAGACTTGTTTTATATTTTTCTTTCTCTTCCTTCTCATCGTTTTCTTTCAGAGAGATAGATAAAACTGTGAAATGCTAAATTCATGGAAGGAGAGTCAACAAGAATTACAAATTTGTGCAGAATGTTCCATATCAAGGAAGCATCAGAGCTAACCAGTAGGGCATCTGAAATGCCCTTTTCTGCAGCATGCTCGTCTCTTGTCTGATTCCATGATGAATTCACCAGATAAATCCAGAATAAAAAATGTAGTCTCAGTCTCTCAGAAGTTCACAGGAGAATAGGAGGTCCGGTGACCTTCAGATGGTCCCTTAAACTTCCTCACCAAAGATGAGCACAGGCCCTGCAAAGACATATGTACAAAGATTATTCGAAGAGTTCAACTCCCGGCCTTCTTAAAAACTTATTTCATCTGCTGCCAGATTAGAAATACTGAAATTGAAGCATTCATGGAAAGAAAACCTGTGTTTTCCTAGGCAAGCTGATCCAGAAGTCCAAGTTAGGGATGACCTAAAAAATAGGGTCAATGAAAAAAATATTTCAGTCCTAATTGCCAAAAAATCCCACTAAATATTGCTTTAGCACACTCAAAAGAAGTGATTGTGAAGGATTGGCATGGGATAACAGTATCTAATGTGATAAACCGCTTAAGGAACAAAATTGCTAACAGAATGACTGAGTGTAATCAAGAAGCAATATCCCATCCGAAATTGTGAAAGAATGTCATAACCGTATCCAATACATGTATGATACTTCAAGATATTTATGCAAATAGTATCCACCAAATCTTTTAGAAGAAAATATTGACCCATATGTTTGGGATACCTCTTCGACACTTTGAATATAGATCCAAAAATTTGAGCCTTGTTCATCATGTTGTGAGTAGAATTGGAGTACATACTCTTTTATTCATTCTTTGAGGATGTTAAATAAAAAAGGGAAAAGTGGTTGTGAAATTTTGGCAGAGATTTACATGTTCTCTTTGACCATGGTGGTGACTGACTTCTTGAATTAGTAAAGTTCTCTTGGTGTATTAGACTAAGAAGCTATGCTATTTTGAATTATGAGAAAGGGAGATGAAAATGATACAATAAGTATTATACAGTAAATAGCAAGCAATTGAATAGAATCAGGACCTGTTTTAAATAGGATTAATGGTATTATGAAACACTTTGACATTGGTTAGAGAAAAGTACTTTGTTATATATTTATAAGGAAAATAATATATTTTTTATACGGATAAGAGAAATATGTCTACACTTTTTGTTATGATCACAAGTACCTTTTTGTAATTTTGTATCATCAACTGCATATATGTTTACATATTAATGCTGCTCAAAAAATATAATAATAATATTAATGTCTCTTTACAAATATTATGCATGATGTAAAACATGTATATTATTCTATAAATTTGTGTTAGCATATCTAGGTCGTGTCGGTATGTTAAGCTTTTAACAATTTCCATATCTCCGTATTCATGTTGTATTGTACCTGTTTCTTATGAAGTATCTGGTCTTCATGGAAGGGACAGTAATGGCTAATGATTTTTAAGAGTTTCAGCATGAAATGCAGAAATATTTAGCAGTGAGGTTAAGTTATCATCTATGACAGACAATTGAATCCTCTATGAACTAAGGACAGAAGCTTTACTGCATGCAATGTTGATTCAAACTACCTTAAGGACAATGGAAATGGACCACAAATGACGAACTGAAAAGGGTTCATATTTTCTTTCTTCAATGTAAAATCAGACCAAGTATAATAAGAAAAAAAAACTATGAAGTAGCCAATTTGCACAACCTAAATGACACACAAATAAAAATGGGCAGATATACCCCTACTAGAAAAATACATGAACACAAGTAGGAAAGGTGAGAACATACTTCTATACCACGGATCTTGAGGAAGAAAAATCGATAAACAATACCAGCCAGTAGATACACGACAAAGAGGCACAGAATACTGTGATGAGACAAGATGAAACAAATATTAGTAATTTAGCCAAAAAAAATTTAAGTGCCAGACAAGACAGTAAAATGCTTACATAATAAGTAAAGTGCCAAACCACCCCAACCCATTCCCATGGACATTCACAACCATAGCACAACCAGATGGATGCTTCATCTCTGTAGCCTGCTTAACAAACAAGGTTACAACAAAAAGTAATTGTTAATTCTCTTTAGAACTGTAGACAGCTTAAAATCATTTGTCTTTGATTTTAAATTCATATCAACTTCCTATTTCCCTTCTGTTTGCATCTTTTGCCTAGCCGGAGTTCTTATTATCATTTTACATGAGATGTCAATTTGATGCAGGGGAATAATTGATATAGCATCTGTCTAGTCTTTTTCATCTTGAACACAAGTGGAGTATTTATTGATGCAGGGGACTAAATGATATAACTTATGCTTATTATCTTCATTTTGAGCAAAAAAATCGTTTGAAGATGTAAGATCAGACTCATTATGTTGTATATTAGATATTTAGAGTTGGGAGTTTGCTAGAAATTAGAATAGCTCTGTACTGCACTTTTGACTATCAATTAAGGGCTCAGATCTTTAGTTTCATAATGAAAATTGAAAACTTCAATCAACATGAATAATTGAATATATAGATTAATCAACATGAATACAGACAAAGATATCTTTTCATCAGTGAGAATTTGAGACACATGGTAGTTGGTGAAGACAATATAGCTGGAAAAAAGTAAAGGCATGAAGATTTTATTTCATTACTCTTTAAAGATCCAAATCCTAAATTATTTTGCAGAAAAGACTCAAAAGAGAGAAAGTACAACATGATGTTAACATGATACGAAACTGACAATAGTAAATAACAGGAAGCCAATACCAGAGCATATACCACACTAACTGTAGGAATATGGACAACAATGTCATGTTGATAATGCTATCAAACTTCCACAAGTGAGCTAAATGAGTAGAAATAGCTGATAAATTCAAATATGTTTGTTGTTAATTCAGTGATTCAAACTCAGCATTTCCTATATTTTTGGTAAATGTCAGTGATTTTCAGTTTTGAAGTTCACAAATTAAGAACCATATACTGCGCCTGGATAAAATAACTATAGTAGAACATCGGAAATCTACATCATAAATTAATAAACAACATGCAAGGAAATGAAAAATTCCCCAATAACAGAGTACTCACGTAATTACAGTCACCTAATCTCTGCAGGGCTTGTGGTCCCTGAAAGCATAAGATTGATGATTAAAGCATGAAAAACGACCAGCATTAGTTCTATAATATCCGGTTTAATCAATTAAAAACATAGGGTAAAAGGAAAGAATGAAAACCTTACTTGTACTCCATTTAAATTGCAAAGCACGGACACAGCCAAAGAACAGTTGTACTTAAGACTACTGCTTGACATTTTAACAATGACACCAGTGTGGGGATTTTTCTTGTCTGCCATCAGGAAAGCATTACAACCATACATATGGTCCAGTTAAGTTCGTATTAGTAGCCTTTTATAAATCAGTTAAACCAAATAATGTGTAACCCAACATACAAGAAACACAAATTTGAGCCAAAATGGAGTACAGAAAATCAATAAAAGAAAAAAATGATTGAAAAATATCAAAAGTCATTATCGGACAATTGAAACAAATCAAAAGTCATAAACAGATAATTGAATTGGTCTTACCAATGACATCAACAACAACTTTTGGGCCACGTCCTATGCCTGTGCATACATGGTAACCTGCATTTATCACTCTGTTAGACGACCATTCCCTCCTAACCTTAACATTAAGAAATACGCAAATTTGACTTCAAGTGGATATTGTTTATTTATTAGAAATTTAAAATGGTTGCAACAAGTTTGTATTTCTTTGAAGTTTGAACTGCAGCTCTGCCCAGTTGATGATGAACCAAACTCAGTATTTAAAACATAAAAAAAGTTGAAACATAAATTTTAGATAACATAATTTTTAATAGGTAAGCCCCTCTAATAATTCCATTGTCCACAAGTTGAAACAGTGCTATGCTAATAATGAAAAGACCTATTTACTTCATGTATGAAGTATTAACACACTTCTTCAAATGTTTTAATGAGAGAGCAAGAGCACAAGATATAGAAATATGTTAGACTACAGATTCTTCATATGACAAAATCAGCGTAGAAAAAGGAAACGCAAATGGAGGGGGGGAAAGACAAAATACCAAAATTAATAAAACTTGCAGTCTTGCAGAAAGGAAAAGGTCTGATAGTTATTTTCTATGATTAAGTACCTACAAAAATCAGTTAAGTTGTTCTGTTGCACAAATAAAATGCTATTTAAGTATATAAAAGTATTTCAAGCAACATAAATTTATTAATGCAGAAGTAGAATCTATTTTTACTGTGAAAGAGAAGCAGTCACTTGGAGGTTCACAGAAACTATAAGAAAAAATTATCTTAATTGCATTTTTCTTCAACAGTGATCTCAACCAAATGCTCCTGGATGAAGCAATTCTGGCAACATCCGAAATTTCATGCCAACGACACACACAAGCACTAAATCATCTTATTCCATTCATAATGTGTAACTGGCTACAATTGAAAGTTACAACAACTAAATGACCAAGAAGAAGAACTGTTCACCTTTGCCATCGCTACCAGAAGCAAAAAGCAGTATATACTAGACATAGTTTTGCAGATACAAGTAAATGGTAGAAAATAGAAGTGTTAGGAATTGTACCTCCAATGTTGTTTGCCACGAGTGCACTGCAATCCATCCCACAACGTGTTGGCCCTCCACAATCCTAAACATACACACAATGATAAGATAAGTAGAAAATGTGTAAAACTGTGGGATAAAAATATTGCAGCAGAACCTTTGAATAGCCGTAAACTCCTATTTAATATTACCCCTGCAGCTATTTATCACTGATATGCTCTTGTGGTATTACTTATGTAAACCGGAACCACCAGCCTAGACCAATTAATAGCTAATTTAATAGTAGATAAAACCAAATAGAATTTCCAATCACCTTCATTTTTGGATCATCTACAGTGCATTATTACATTGTGTGGTTATGATGACATATCATGCTTGATTCTTAGTTAATCTAATAACTATTTTTCCATATTTATTTAAATTTACACCTTCACTGTTATTTAATGGGTTTCTGATCTAAGTGTATACCTACGTGAAAAGAAGTGTGGATTTGTTAAGCATCATATGTACAATTGGGTTTGTTGCCTATAAGCTCAGATCTCTGAAACGATTTTCACTCTACAATTGTTCAGGAAGCTAAAAAAAGGATGGATAAATACAAAGGAGGATGACTTATTGGGAAGAAACTTGTATTGAAAAGAAAGCGGGAAACAATATATTTGAGATATGTTACATGTAGGAAATATATCTGAAATTCCTGTAATTTCATCAACTATTTCTTTTATAACATCATGAATTTTATCCAATGTAGAATTAGTTATAAATTATAATCACATTTCACACATTTCACATCTATCAAATACTTGTTTGATAGCAAAGCAGAATCTTGATTACTGTAGACTACATGATCGATAAAAAGAAAATAGCTTGGCAGAAAAGAGACTCATTTACCCAGCAGTCGGCACATGTTGGAGGGTCGTGATTGAAAATCATTCCATCGCAAAGCTGCTCAAACAACCAATACACAAAATTCAATTATAGATCAATTTGGCATAAAGCTACACTAACACTATCATCACCTATAAAAGCATATGCGATGCTTTGAAAGTCCATGTATTTATTGCTAGTCAAGTAGTCATACCGAAGAGCTTGAATTGAACTTACATAGTTACATTTAAAAAATAGTTCTAATATAGAACAAATTTGGATAAACTTTTCTATAACTACGAGTTTATTTAGTTTTATAACACAACTACAAGTTTTTTCAACAATAGCTTCGCATGAGTTAAAATTAGCTTCTGCAGCTAAATATTTTAAAAGCCCTCCAATCTAACTTCTCCACAAACACTTACAAGTTTATAAGGACTTAATTTGTAAGTAAAAAAAACTATAAACTTATAAGCAAATCCAAACTGGACCTTAACCATTGATGAACCAATATGAAACAAGTTTCCACTTACAAAGAGTCCAAAAGTGAAAATAATAGAAGATTAATGTGAATCATCCATTATGTTTATGAATGATGACAATTACAACAGGCAACTAAAAATTTATTAGTAAATACTAATCAACTGAACTGTTACTAATCAGAAATCAAAGAAATAAGCGTGACCTGATGGAGCCAACCTGAAACCAAAGGGTGGTCTCGTTCACTGACACTTTATAAAACCTACAATCACAGAAAATAAACACAAATGAAATTTTCAGTTAATGTTTACAATAAATTCCTATCTCAAAAGGACCAATCAAAGTCCAGAAACTAAAATCCAAATCTATAGCACCACCAAACACGCAACTCCGTTATAACATCAATTAAATAATCAAAAAAATGTTTCTATATTGAATCAATGAATAACGACGAAACCAAATCATCAATCACAAAATAAACTCAGAAAAACGGAGAAATGACGAAAAAAACATTGAATCGAGAGGGAGAGAAAATGTGTGACGGTCAGATCAGGAAACATAAAGAGAGAGAGAGAGAGAGAGAGGGTGCACCCGTCTTCGCTGAGAATGCCATGAGGGAAGTTACGAATGGGAGAGGAGAGGGTATAATTGTAAAGTTTGTTTCCGTCGAGAAAAGTGAATTGACAAGCTGTAGTAGGTGATGCTAAGCTGATATACGACGATGAAAGTAGAAAAACGGTGAAGATGAGGTAGGTGCGTTGAGCAGCTACCAATGCCATTTGTTGTTGAAGGATGAAAAACCAACACGGTTATCTGAATCTCATGGTTAGTTGAGTTTCAGACACGGGTTGAAGCGTGAGATTCAAACTATACTATTCTCTGTGACTCTGACTGAAGAACGAACAAATCTTATTCGTTTGTGTGTTCAGGACAATGCGTTCTTTTCTCGAGTACTAGTTTTCTTGCTTATTTGCTTAAATCCACCTCAACTATATAAGTGCAGATGCTTTAAATTATTTTAGGTCCCTCTTAATAAACTATTTTATCCTATAATCACCCCTGCAATTAAAATAAAGATTAATTCATCCTTTAAATCTCCAAAATTATAGTTTAATTTATAATTCAGTAAAAAAAATCAAATTAGTTTTCGAAAATATAATTTATTATCATATAAAAATTTGAAAGATATAATTTACTGTTAAAGTAGTTTACAACGTTATGGACTAAATTGACGAATATTTTAATTATTTGATTATAAATTTAAATTTTTTTTTGTTGAATCAATGATCAAAATGATAACATCTTATGTTTTTAAAATTAAAATTGTAGTTTACCCTAAAATAAAAACAAATTTTTTATCATACATTATAGCATTTCACGTATATTGATATATTTGGTATTTAAATTAATAGTTAAATCAGTATCTTTTTATTGTCAAATCAATTTAAGGTTCTTAAATTCTCGTTCTCTCAAGAAATGTTGTTGTTTATGCGAAATTGGTGAACGTAACCAAGAAGCTTAGTTTGTGTTCTTCCTTACAACCATATGAATCTATAAATTTTAGATCAAGAAATTGGTCCTTTAGTTTATCATCAAACCGAACTAAAATAGAAAAACAAGGCAACAACTCAATGAACATAAATTTAAAGTTGATAAGAAAACTTCGAAAATTGATGAGCAAGTCAACAAAATTGTTGAACAAAGTCATAAAATATTTAGTCAAAATCGGAACATTGTTGCACTTGAAACGCGACTAAAAAGTAGCATGAAATTGATGAAATTTTGGAAAATTTATAGTTTAGTTTTTTTAACGACGTTGATGTTTTTATGTGTTGATGCGATCTTTAGTTTTAGTTAAATGTAAGACTCTGAATGACGATGGTTAGGATTTTGGTATAGTACTATAGTAGTTGTCTTCGTACTCGCGATTTAAAAAAATATAATATCAGTGCTTATATCTTCTTGGATATCAACTTTAATACTTGTACTTTTACACTTTTAGTACCTAGATATCTGTATTCATACTCATTACCCACACTTTAATCAAAATAGATCGATAAATAAATTATATAGTTGTGATTAAATTTAAAAATTATCCAAATATCTTAAATTCAATCATAAAGTATTATAAGTCAATATATTTTCTAATTTAAAATATTTCAAATAAATACTCGTTACAATACACATTCAAAATTCATAATAATATTTTATGAAGTTGCAAGTCCTACGATAATATTATTTGAGATCTGTAAAAACAATTCATAGAAAGTTGCAAGTATAATTATAAAGACACGATTAATAAGACATAATTTTAATTATAAGGACACAATTATCTACCTATTTGTCATAATCAAATTCTTAAAAAGTTTGCAAACGTTTATCTTTCGATTATAAATATTATAGTAGTCCAATGATATTAATAGATGTTAAAACATAAAAAATAAAAAAAATAAAAAAAATAATCAATTAAACTAAACACTAATATAATAAATAATATATTTATATAAGCGTGAGTACGGGGCGGGCTGAATAATATAGCACTTTTACCCTATTTATTGTAGGTTTTTTTTTTTGCATGTATCCACTAAATCTAGATCTAATTGACATACTTATAAGACAATATTGTTGTTTTATTTGTTGATTTAAAGGGAAAATGACACTACAATCTCTTGTATGGGTGTAATGTTGAGTTTGGTGAATGAAAATGTTTAATGTTATATTCATTTTGATATTTTAAATTTTTAATTTACGTTTAATTTGATATCTTAACTATTTAAAATAAGACCTAAAAATAATAATATTGAAATTATATTTACAGATACGTGAGAAGTGATATCATATAAGTTGTTATTTGACTTTAATTAACAAAGTTGACAGAAAAAACCAACTTGACTTAACAAACTCAAGTTAATAATAATATTGAAATTATATTTACATATAGGTGACAAGTTATATCCATATAAGTTGTTATTTGACTTTAATTAACAAAGTTGACTGAAAAAACCAACTTGGCTTAACAAACTCAAGTTAATGGATCAACTTGAATATCTTTTGAGTTAAGGGGTTAAAGTGAACTTTAAAAATAAATTTAAAGGTCAATAAAGTATTTAAGTCAAATATTATTGGTTTAATTGCACTTTTAGTCCCCTATTATAGGTGAAAATTGAAAGTAGTCCCCCCTATTTTGTTTGTCCCCAGTTTTAGTCCCCAAACAGAATTTGAGGCCAAATCATGATGAGTTGTCATTTTTTAAATGACGTGTCAATAAATAGGTGACGTGGCAGACGCTTACATGAAATAAACTTATTATTATATTATTTTTGATTAAAAAATATAATTTTTATTTTCAAAAATCATTTTAATAATTGTGAAATATTTTTAAAAATATAATTAAATTGTTAAAATTAAATTAAATTAAAATAAAATTGCAGAACTCTAAGCAGAACCCTAAAGCCCCAAATTTGTTCTTCTCTTTCCCTTGCACCATTCCGTTCCACTTTCCCTTGTAATTTTACCATTCCGTTCCACTTTCCCTTGCACCATTAAATCTTGTTCTTCTCTCTCCGACCTCCGTGCCGGAAAACAGATCCATCAACAAGCTTTTGTCTTCGGTTATGACTCTAATGTCTTTGTTGCTTCTGCTCTCATTGATATGTATTCCAAATGTGACCATTTGAATGATGCCCGTAAACTGTTCGACGAAATTCCTGAAAGAAATGTTGTTTCTTGGACGTCCATGATTGTTGGGTATGTTCAAAATGATCGTCCCTGCGAAGCTGTTTCTCTCTTTAAGGAGTTGTTGTTGGTTGAGGAGATTGTGTATGAAGAGGGTGTTGATGTGGATTCTGTTCTTGTGGGTTGTGTTGTTTCAGCTTGTGCTCGAATATGTTTGAAGAGTGTGACTAAATGTGTTCATGGTTTCGTGACCAAAAAGGGGTTTGAGGGGTGTTTGACCGTTGGGAATACTTTGATGGATGCTTATGCTAAGTGTGGGGAGATAGGTGTGTCTAGGAAAGTGTTTGATGGGATGAAGGAGAATGATGTTTGTTCTTGGAACTCTTTGATTGTTGTATATGCACGTAATGGTTTATCAGCAGAGGCTTTCAGTGTGTTTAGTGATATGGTTTATCAACATGTTCATACAAATTTGGGGCTTTAGGATTCTGTTTAGGGTTCTGCAATTTTATTTTAATTTAATTTAATTTTAACAATTTAATTATATTTTTAAAAATATTTCACAATTATTAAAATGATTTTTGAAAATAAAAATTATATTTTTTAATCAGAAAATAATATAATAATAAGTTTATTCCACGTAAGTGTCTGTCACGGCACCTATTTATTGACACGTCATTAAAAAAATGACAACTCATCATGATTTGGCCTCAAATTCTGTTTGGATGACTAAAACTCTGGACAAACAAAATAGGGGGACTACTTTCAATTTTCACTTATAATAGGGGGATCAAAAGTGCAATTAAGCCAATATTATTTATCAAAAGTGTTACAAAAACAAATTTTAAATTTTTTTTTCTCAATTTTTTATTATTTATAATAGGAAATATCGAACTTTTTTACAATAAAATGTAAAAAACTAGTATAACATATGTAAACAATTGAAATGTTTTTTCTTATGAAATCATTTTTTTTAAAATAAAAAAGTTGAAAAATACTTATTTGATTCGTAAAATAATTGTTAATTTATCAATTTAAAAAGCAATATACCAAAATATTTCAACATAGTCTACCATATAAACTCTCAAATAAATAAATAAAGATGACAGTTATACGGTATTATCAAACAAAGAGTGTGAATGGGTACTATAAATATTTCAACCAATAATTTTATTTAATTTGTTTGCATGAACACTGTTACGTGATCTATTAAAGTTGATTAGATTAAGAGTTTTGACATATTAATCTATTAAATTTCGACCCTAGTT
>JBBPBR010000004.1:58668795-58680164 GCA_037974775.1 Cicer pinnatifidum | reverse complement strand
AATTAGTTACTTTTTTAGGGTTTTTTTTAAATTATCAAATTTTTAATTTATTTTTTTATCAATATACTTCCTTTTGAAAAATTATATACTAATCTACTATATTTTTTCTCACAGTTGTAAGTCATTATTTACACTTCCTAAAGAAAACTCAAATTTACATTTTTGACAACTTGATATTCAGTTTTATGTTTTATTTTCTTTTAGATAGAGAAGACCCCTTTTAAAAAATGAACTTCTTACATTTTTTTAAAAAAATTAATTGAAAAAATATATAAATAATTAATGTAATTGATTCATAAAAAACAATAATACAAAGTTTACAAAAATTAAGTACATTGACTAGAGTTGTTCGTAACATTTAGACAATGATTTTTAGTATGACCAGTTAACCGACATCGTTTACATTTTCTTTACATTTTTTTCTCAAACGTTCATTTCAGTTATGATATAGATACTAATTATACACATAAGACAAATGCACAAAATGGTTTTGAGGAGCGTTAAAATATGCAAATATGACATGTACAAAAATATTAATGTATTCAACATCTACAAAAAAAAAAAAAGTTATCATCTATACTCAATGAAAGATATTGTTGTTCTCGTATGAATGTGAAACAATGTGTCGCGTCCGGTTTGTCCGCGAAAAAAAAAGTCGCCACCAATTTTATTTTTATTAAAGGAAAAATTAGATAAAACCTAAAATAATAATTTTTGAACCAGAAATTCGAATTCGGGAGTCGATTACGAATAGGGAAGTATTACCACCCTATAACGTCCGTTAAAACGGTTACCCCTAATTAATTGTATACAAATTATTTATTTGTTTATTTATTTTTACCCCCAAAAAGAATAGTAAAAGAAAAGGAAATAAATTATTTACATTAATAAAAGAAAGAAAAAAATATTTTTTATTAAAAATTGTTTTGACAAGGGAAGACCTTGCTCCTACGTATCCCCAGGTGCAATAGGGAAATCAAAACTCACGTAGTTCTTGGGTAGAAAATATTTGTGCGTTGACCGATTTTATTATTATTTTTATTTATATACGTGTTAAAAAAATAAAAGTGTAATAATAATAATAATAATAATAATAATAATAATAATAATAACAAATATAATAGTAATAATAATAATATATGTCTGTTTTAACGGAAAAAGGAATTAATTTTTTTTAAGAAAAAGATTTTCGTAACGTGGCGGTTTGTGAACGAGACAAAGGGACACGACGGTGAAATAATTTGTTAAATAATTTGCTCGTACGTTGTCGGATCTGTCGCGACACAAAGGCCACCAACGATGAAAGTAAATAATATGGTGTAGCGAGCGAGGATGAATTTCATCCGGCGGCAACAACCATTAATTTTAATCTTAAGGGTAAAATCATTTAACCGTTATAAATTTTTTATTTGATAAAGACGTATTATAAATTTTTTTTATTAAATTACAATATGATAAAATTTGTTTTCTTGATCTATTGACATCAACTAGTTATGTTATTTTTTATTTTATATTACAAAGAAGACAGTTTTCAAGATTAAACGATTTAAAAAATGAAATGAAAGCTTAACATATGAGTTTATTTTTTATAAACAAAAAAAATAGAAAGAGAAAAAATATATATATAAAAAAATATGTAAAAACAAAAAAACTAATAAGCAGACTAGAGAAAAGAATAAGAAAATGGTACCTTACTAGACTGATTACTTCAAGATCCGATTTTCTCCTTCTCTTTTGCTAACTAATCTCTCTATTTTTTTTGTGCTCTCAGTTTTGTGTTTCCAATTCTCCTCCCCTATTGTGCTCTTGTGGCAGCCTATTTATAGATTTTTTGGTGTAGATTTCAAAAGACAAAAGAATAATTGTCAATTGATTACTATTAATCTATTTTTCGGTTTCTTTTCTTTTAATTGACCACAATTATACCGATTCTTATTACCATTGATTCATTTCTTCGGTTTTCTTTTCTATTCAATTGATCACCATTATTCTGATTTTTATGACTATCAATCAATTTCTTTTCTGTTTTTTTTTTCATTTATTTTGATCATCATTGCATCGATTTTTATGACAATCAATTCATTTCTTTTCAGTTTCCTTTATTTTTATTTCTTCACATATATTTATATATTTATTATTATTGTCATTATTATTATTGTTTCCTTTATTAATAAAAAGTAAAAAATAAATAAAAAATCGGACAAAATTAGGTGTCAACAGCTGCCCCTCTTTACTTAGAATTTACTTGAGAATCAAAGTAAAGATAAGTAAAGATAACAACTCTAATTTTGTCTGAAAAAATAATTTTTTTGGAAGAATGCGAGTCGTTTTCCCGATTTTAACATGCGGGTCGTTTTCTCGGCTTCGGATGCGAGTCATTTTCCCAGTTTTAACTTGTGGGTCGTTTTCTCGGCTTCGGGTGCGAGTCGTTTTCCCGGCTTCAACATGCGGGTCGTTTTCTCGGCTTCGGGTGCGAGTCGTTTTCCCGGCTTCAAGATGCGGGTCGTTTTCTCGGCTTCGGGTGCGAGTCGTTTTCCCGGCTTCAACATGCGGGTCGTTTTCTCGGCTTGGGGTGCGAGTCGTTTTCCCGGCTTCAACATGCGGGTCGTTTTCTCGGCTTCGGGTGCGAGTCGTTTTCCCGGCTTCAACATGCGGGTCGTTTTCTCGGCTTCGGGTGCGAGTCGTTTTCCCGGCTTCAACATGCGGGTCGTTTTCTCGGCTTCGGGTGCGAGTCGTTTTCCCGGCTTCAACATGCGGGTCGTTTTCTCGGCTTTAAATTTATAAAATTTCATAAATGAATGAATATGTCAATTTTTATTAATACTTTTATTGGACACAACCATTCAAATCATGAATGAGAAAAAACACTTATACAATTTTTTTTTTGAACTTGATGTCTCTTTCGTCCTCTTCTCTTTTTTCTTTTTCTTTCTTTCCCTTTTTTTTTTAAATAATTATTGTTGTGATCCTAAGTTGGATCTCATGTTGTTGTCTTGTACTATAAACAACTTTTATTCTCCTTTTATAGTGCGATCCATATTGTTGATCATTTCCTTTTGAGTATATATATTTTTTGTTTTTCTTTTACTCTCAAGTTGTCCTTTCAGATTTTCAACTTAGCAGATATTAATTTTTTTTTTTTTTGTACCCTAGGTTGTCCCTTTCAGGTTTTCAACTTAGCGGGGACTCATTATTTAAATATCGTACCCTTTTTTACGACGTTTGAGTTTACATGGAGGACTAAATTTTTTCTATCCATATTCGCAAGGATCAAAGCCCTACTTGAGAAAGCTTTTTCAAGACTTATGAACCATCTTAGTTAGGGCTATTTTCCACAATAATCCTTTTGAATGGGTAAGATATTTTTATCAACGAGTCTCCTTCCCAAAATTCTTGAGGACGTATTTTTTTGTACGCTCTTTTCAATCCATTCTGATATAATTGCTCATGGGATAAGATCGCCAACCTTTTTTCCTTCAATTAAATTCAATTGATCAAAATGGGTTTGTACACATTCTGACTCATCTAGTTTGGTTTCCATTAATACTTTTAGCGAGGGGATTTCTACTTCAATAGGCAGCACAACCTCCATCACATATACTATGCAAAAAGGGGTTGCCCCAGTTGAAATGCATATCGAGATACAATACCCGTGTAGTGAAAACGACAATGCCAATCTTTGTATGTTACAGCTATTTTCTAAATAACTTTTTTTTTTATATATTTTTTTATTTTTTATGTTTTTATGTTACAATCTTCGTTCTACACAATTGTTTGATATTTTTTTCCGTAAAAGTTTAAAGATCGATTCACAAGTGGCAGTTAGTTGTGATATAAATCTTGAAATATAATTTAGTCCCCAAGAAAATCGTGAATCACTCTCTTTGTACTTTGGGGAGATATTTCCAAAATGACTTGAACTTTATATGGGTCGACCTCTATTCTTTTTTGACTATCCAAAAATTGTAACACTTTATCCAACCACACGTCTAAAGTGCATTTGAAAGGGTTAAGTTTTAGCTTGAACTTTTGGAATCTTTCAAAGAGTTTCTTTAGATTAATCACATGTTTTTCTTTTGTTTGTGACTTAGCAATCATGTCATCTGCATAAACTCATATCTCTTTATGTATCAAGTCATAGAATCAAGTTACCATAGCTCTTTGGTAGGTTGCCCTAACATTCTTTCGACCAAAATGCATTACCTTGTAACACAATGTTCCCTAAAGGGTGATGAAAGTTTTTTCATATATTCGGCTGCCATCTTGATTTGATTGTATCCCAAGCAACCATCCTTAAAGGAGAAAAAGTCAATGGTGAGCCATATTGTCATCCAAAATATTGATGTGAGGTAATAGAAAATCATCTTTAGGATTGGCTTTGTTAAGGTCCCTATAGTCGACACACATTCGAACTTTGTCATCCTTTTTCAGCACGGTACAATATTGGCTATCCATTGGGGATAATTTACCACAGCGAGGAACCCAACGCCAATTTTTTACTTCTTCCCTTATTTTTAATTACATATCAATCTTTATTCTCCTTAATTCTTGTTTAACTGAAGAAAAATCGGGTTTTAAGGGAAATTTATGCTCCACTATGCTAGTATCCAATCCATAGATATGCTGATATGATGGAACAAAAATATCTTTCTATTTATGTAGAATTTCGATTAGTTCATGATATACTTCTTACTTTAAGATAGTGTTGACTTTAATTTCCTTTCTATTTTCTTCTTTCCCTAGATTAATCACTTTTATTGATTCCTTATGGGACATAATGTCTTGCCTTCTTTTTCTGCCAATTTTAACGATTCTAGGGGAAATTCATAAGCTTCTTCATTATCTTTTATTGCCTGATTAGTAAGATGGTCAAAGTTATGTGGCAGAATTTTAGTACAATCATATGCGAATGAATTATTCTCAAAAATGGGAATTGCATCGAATACTATAGGCAACTTGATTATCTCCCATTTGTTAATTTTTGTTTTTGCATCGTATGGACGAACCCGATTAGCATCATCGATGGAAAAATCATCTCTAGCTACTGCAATATGAATCTTGTTTGTCTTTCCTTTTTTTTTTATATGGCCAATCTTTGCTTGTCAACTTTGGTTGATTCGTTATCTAAATCCTATTTATCTCTATTCTCATGAAGTTTTATCAGTCCTTTGAGTTGATCTTCATTCTTCCCCAAACCGTGTCATGGATGATGCCCCCAGCTTAACATGAATCTAACCACCATAATAGTTGTGTTTGATAGATGTAGTTCTATGTTGTTATCTCGACGTAAGCGTTGTCCATGATTTCTAGTGTTTGGAAGGCGATCTCCAAAGCTTACTCTATCGTCTCAACGTACGGTGTGGTGGAAAACTTACTCACCAACGAGTCTTTCTCTTCTGACACGGTTATCAATTGGTCATATATCATATACTTTAGCTTTTGATGTAGGGTTGATGGCACCACACCAATAGAATGGATCCATGGTCTCCTCAATAAGCAGCTATAGGCGAGTACAATATCCATCAAATGTAACGTGATTTCAAAAGTAATTGGGCCTATTTGAATTGGGAGTTCAATTTATCCCATCATTTTTCTATACTCCCATCGAAAGTTTTAACAAGATCTCTTGATATCATATGATCGAGGCACATTGCTGATATGTGCAACGCTTTGTTATGACCTATTTCTTTGACGCACAGTTCGTCATCTATGAAGGTTATGTGACTGTTAGTAGTAGTAATGTTTTTTATGACGCCTTCATATTTGTAACAAGTGATATCTTGAGTGATGCATACTTCATTTAGTATTTTTTTTGTAATAGCTTCCTATGGGACTTAGAATTCATCAACAAATATATCAACAAAAATTTTGTGGGGCGACCTAGCTCGTAAATCAGATGATGAAGGCTAACCAAGCTCTTAAAACAAAGGATGAGGGACAATCATCTCTGCTCTTAAACCAGAGGATGTGGGTTAATATCTCGTCTCTTAAATAATATGGTGTGGGTTAGTGTCTCAAATTTAAATTTAACCACTAAATATGAAATGTCATGAATGCATTTAATGAATGAACATTTTCCTTCATCTTGATCTTTTTATTTTTTATTTTTTTTCAATCAACTTTTTTTTCAATTTTTTTAATTTCTTTCACCTCTTTACGGACATGATCCTTGATTCATGGATGAAAAATGTGCACCACTTCAAATAAGTGGTGGTGATTGTCCTTTTAATCTTTAAAGAGATTTTTTCTTACATCATCGACTTGATCTTTAGCTGCCCCTGCCTTACATGTAAAGACATCATACTAGTTTTGACTTCTTGACATTCACATAATTTGTGCCCCAACATATGATTATCATAAAAATGTATTTTGAAAAAGAAAAAAAAGATTTATAACACAAGAAAGTAGTGAAGGATGGTTCAGACAATGATATTTAATGAGAAAATCTATGGTACAAAAAAAAAATATTGATAGAAAGAAAAGAAGTTAAGGTGGTCTCATATGGGTAAATGACCCAATTTGTTAGTAGTTTTTCATAAAATAAATGTGCTAATAACTCATGCCACATTTTCAATCATGTTATTAACCTACTTTGGAAGATATGATTTCCTCCAATCTATATTCACAGTCTTTCAGAATATGTCCAGCTTTGACTTTGATGTGTGTATGTAAGTTATATTCTTTGATCATCCTTTTTTAGATTCTCAAACAAGTGATCTTCTTTCATTCTATACTTTTTGTGGCCCTAATTTTTGCTTAGATTGCCCTTTCGGGTTTTCAACCTAGCGAGTATTTATTCATTTTTGTACCCATACTTTTGCCTAGGTTGCCATTTCAGATTTTCAACCTAGCGGGCATTTATTGTTATTTTTTTTTATACCCTAATTTTTGCCTAGGTCGCCCTTTCAGGTTTTCAACCTAGCGGGTATTTATTATTATTCTTGCACCCTAATTTTTGCCTAGGTCGCCCTTTCAGGTTTTCAACCTAGCGGGTCTTCATTTAGATGTAATACTTCTTGAAGCATCAATGTTGCAAGTAGTAATAAGTCTTCTTGATCCATATTGGTGTGGATTAGAGCCACACTTGAATGTATTTTTTTATGGTATTGGGGGTTCATATAGTTGGGAGTTCATTTATCTTGCCCGTCCTTTTAGATATGTTAAATATTCTTGAATGCTAATTCTTTCTTTTGAAGCTCTGAAGTTCATATGTTCTTCTTTAAAGATCTTTGAAATAATTGTCCTTGACATGAGGCAATCAACATTTCTCTTGAATTGAATTCAATCAGTCAACACATATCATTACTCTTGATAAGAGGTTTTTGTTTGAGTGGGTCACACTGCCTTTATTCTATATAATAAGAAATAAAGGGGTGCCCCAGTTATAGGTTGATACTCATGGAGGGTATTCTATAGTTACGAGTTAATGTTTGGCACGAGAATTTTCCATATACTTTTCTTATACATTTGATAGTCGTGAATTTTGTTCTTGTGAGTGACTGTTCTTCATCGTGACTTACTTTGAATATTGAAGATAGAGTAGCTACAGTCAGCTAGTTGATTATATTATTGAGGGACATGATGGAAAATGACTTCAATATTTTTTTAGACATTTTTCTAATATGTATATACAAAATGATCATCTTCTTATTCCAATTTTTCCATTCTTGATTTAGTTGATTGAGGATTACATTCAAGTCTCATGTACGTTCAACATCTTCATTTTCAATTCGTAGGCGGCTAGAATATCCATGGCACAAACTTGAAATTCCCCACATGATTGACATATTCGAAACATATTTAGACAATGATTAAGATAAAAACACTTGTCTAAGGGGATTAAAATGATGTTAATCTCATGCCCCAACATATCGAAGTCCATCCAAATAGTGGATTTTTGTATCGGTCTCACATTCCGTGGAATTTATAGCATGATTGAAATTATGTATGAGATTTTAGAAAACTTTATCATGAATGAACTACTTCCAAATATATTTGGTATATGGTTTAATGAAGAGAAAGAAAAATAATGTTTGGTATATGGTTTAATGAGTGAGAATAGAAAAGGAAACAATACAAAATGCATTTATTGACATTCAAAATATTGAGGCACATCAATACGATCTATGTGTTAGGATCAAATTAAATAACATTAACAATCATGGGGAAACTTGTCCCTTGTATATATATGGGAGAACATAGTCAATAACTTCAAAGTTGTGTTTAGTCAAGGTTTTTTCTTCAATAGTCATAAAAAATTCATACAAGGTTTGCCATTTTTTAGATTGATGACATCAAATAATAATCGGTAGTGATGAAAGTTCAACATGGACGACCCAACTTCTAGAGATTTACTTGTGACGAAAGCCAATGAAGTATGTTCATGACTCAGAAGTAGGGGGTGTATGATGAATATGAATCTAATTAGTATCAGGTTCAAATCTTGTGGACAAGTGGCTTTAGATAGAGTATAACCAAAAAGTAGACTAAAAGGTGATAATTGTTAGACTTATGAAATCAAATGGGTAACAAATGAGTTTTTCGTGATAGTTTTTTTTTTTTTTTTTATGAAGGATCCCCATGATTTCAAGTATCGAGAGTTTGTAAGATTTTCAATCTTTTGGCCATATGAATTTTCAGTTGGTTTAGATCATCTTTGTATGTTTCAATTCATCCATGAATTTAACTCGGGGGTCATGTCCGATAAGGGTGTCACAATATTTTTTCTTTTTGCTTTTTTTTTTTGTCTTTTTATTTTTATTTTTATGTTGAAGGAAAATGTTATGAGAATGTAAAAAAAATGAATGAAATGATTATGCATTTAACTGAAACATTTTACTAACTCCTAATATGCAATATTTTTTCTAAAAAAAATGAGAAAAAAGAAAAATATGTTGTAAAATGAAGTAAAGGATGAAACATACATGATTATGTCCTACATGGTTCTTTTCTTATTTATATGCATGATTATGTCCTACATAGTTCTTTTCTTATTTACATGCATGATTATGTCCTACTTGGTTCTTTTCTTATTTGATGATTTTTATTGTGAACCTTTACTATGGGTGGCTCTATAGTTCTAAATTGGCTCCTAGAGCACACAACTCAATTCTAAAATATTAAACCAATTAATAGGTAAACTATTAAAATGGCAATATTCTAGAAAAGGTCAACTCTAGGTGAGACTTTCATGACAACCAAACAGGATGTACATCCAGAAGATTATCATTACACAATCTCTAACTTATCTTAGGTTTGCACTCAGCTCGGGTATAGAGCCCACTCATAAGTGTGTGAGTTGTGTTAGGGTAATGTATAAAAAATAAATAAGATAAAAAAAATCATCACAATAAAAATAAATTGACCAAACACATATAATTATATTAACAAAATAAAAAAATAAAAAAAAATAAAACAATAGGGGTAATATAAATAAAATAATAAAATAACTATATATAATTAATTAGATTGGGCTTGACTCTCAAAAGTCCCCAGCAGAGTCGCCAGCTGTCGCGTCCGGTTTGTCCGCGAAAAAAAAAGTCGCCACCAATTTTATTTTTATTAAAGGAAAAATTAGATAAAACCTAAAATAATAATTTTTGAACCAGAAATTCGAATTCGGGAGTCGATTACGAATAGGGAAGTATTACCACCCTATAACGTCCGTTAAAACGGTTACCCCTAATTAATTGTATACAAATTATTTATTTGTTTATTTATTTTTACCCCCAAAAAGAATAGTAAAAGAAAAGGAAATAAATTATTTACATTAATAAAAGAAAGAAAAAAATATTTTTTATTAAAAATTGTTTTGACAAGGGAAGACCTTGCTCCTACGTATCCCCAGGTGCAATAGGGAAATCAAAACTCACGTAGTTCTTGGGTAGAAAATATTTGTGCGTTGACCGATTTTATTATTATTTTTATTTATATACGTGTTAAAAAAATAAAAGTGTAATAATAATAATAATAATAATAATAATAATAATAATAATAATAACAAATATAATAGTAATAATAATAATATATGTCTGTTTTAACGGAAAAAGGAATTAATTTTTTTTAAGAAAAAGATTTTCGTAACGTGGCGGTTTGTGAACGAGACAAAGGGACACGACGGTGAAATAATTTGTTAAATAATTTGCTCGTACGTTGTCGGATTTGTCGCGACACAAAGGCCACCAATGATTAAAGTAAATAATATGGTGTAGCGAGCGAGGATGAATTTCATCCGGCGGCAACAACCATTAATTTTAATCTTAAGGGTAAAATCATTTAACCGTTATAAATTTTTTATTTGATAAAGACGTATTATAAATTTTTTTTATTAAATTACAATATGATAAAATTTGTTTTCTTGATCTATTGACATCAACTAGTTATGTTCTTTTTTATTTTATATTACAAAGAAGACAGTTTTCAAGATTAAACGATTTAAAAAATGAAATGAAAGCTTAACATATGAGTTTATTTTTTATAAACAAAAAAAATAGAAAGAGAAAAAATATATATATAAAAAAAAGATGTAAAAACAAAAAAACTAATAAGCAGACTAGAGAAAAGAATAAGAAAATGGTACCTTACTAGACTGATTACTTCAAGATCCGATTTTCTCCTTCTCTTTTGCTAACTAATCTCTCTATTTTTTTTGTGCTCTCAGTTTTGTGTTTCCAATTCTCCTCCCCTATTGTGCTCTTGTGGCAGCCTATTTATAGATTTTTTGGTGTAGATTTCAAAAGACAAAAGAATAATTGTCAATTGATTACTATTAATCTATTTTTCGGTTTCTTTTCTTTTAATTGACCACAATTATACCGATTCTTATTACCATTGATTCATTTCTTCGGTTTTCTTTTCTATTCAATTGATCACCATTATTCTGATTTTTATGACTATCAATCAATTTCTTTTCTGTTTTTTTTTTTATTTATTTTGATCATCATTGCATCGATTTTTATGACAATCAATTCATTTCTTTTCAGTTTCCTTTATTTTTATTTCTTCACATATATTTATATATTTATTATTATTGTCATTATTATTATTGTTTCCTTTATTAATAAAAAGTAAAAAATAAATAAAAAATCGGACAAAATTAGGTGTCAACACAATGTATCACAATCATGAAATGCATATAACTAAAAAATATCATTCAAATAGTACCTTTGAACTAAAATGGATGTTAGAGAAATATGTCAACAAAATGCAGACTATGTCGGTTAATTAATCATACTCGAAAACGTTGTCCAAATATTACGAACAACTCTAATCAACCTATCTAATTTTTATAAAATTCAATATTTTTGTTTCTTGTGAACGAATTTTAACAATTTATATATATATATATATATATATATATATATATATAT
>JBBPBR010000004.1:58650287-58667114 GCA_037974775.1 Cicer pinnatifidum | reverse complement strand
GCAAAAATAAATAACGTATCATATTATTTTAATAATTTATCTCTATTAAGTTAATAACTTTTTTTTATTTTTGCATGTATCTAATAAATAAAAAATAATAATAAAATTGTTAATTTATATATAAGAGTGACCATAATAAAAGAAGAAATTGTCAAAATAACATAGGACGTTCTTTATGTTAGTAAAATTATTTGATTTGATTTTATTAAAATGATTTGATTTTTAATTATTTATTAAATTAGTTATAAATTATAAAAATTAAAAAGAAATGATTTCATACTCGCTTTTATTGTAGAAAAAAATAATATAAGATATAATTTATAATAGAAATTCAATCAGTTTTTGCTTTTGATTTATTAAAATCAAAACTAAAATAGCCCTAAAAGAACAAGCAACAACATATACAAAGTTCGACAAAATTGACTGAAGTGTAGTAGCAGCCATGGATTCTGACTTACACAACAAAGCGTTCGCTTTTCTGAACTCAACCCACCACTTTCTAATCCCGTTCTCCAAGCTCTCTCTCATTCAAGTTTCGACTTCTGCATCTACAAAGACGTTGCCGTCGACGCCGCCACCGGTTCAGGAAAAACCCTAATTTTTGTCATTCCACTTGTCGAGATTCTTTGGTGGTTTAGTAGAAAAAATTAAATGTTTGCTTAGGGAAGTAAAAAAGTGGTGAGGTGTACGGGTGAAAAAAAAATTATCTATATATGTTATAAATAAATAAATAAAAATAACAATTATTTATATATTTTGTAAAAAAACAAATATCAATATAACTTTTTTACTTAAAATTAATAATAAAAAAACTAAAAATTAAGTATATAATAAAAAAAACATTAAAACAAATAATAATATGTTAATTACTAAAAATGGAAAATTCATATAAATGTACATGTTTTAGTGAATAATAAACCCATTGTAAATTATCATCTTTAAAATATTGGAATGTAGATATATATAACAATAGATATGTGTTTATTTATTGATTTTTGATGAGTAATTAATTAGATTGATATTTTAAAATGTGTATGCCAAATAAATTAAACTAATAAATTGCAAGTGCTTGTATTTTCTGAAAGTATGCCTTGTTTATAAAGATTTTAGAAAATAATAATAAAACATAAAACTATATCGTGGAAACGTGGATAATAGAACTATGTATGGGTGATTATAGATAATTAAATTAAATTGTAATTTGAAAATTTGGTAAATGGTAGGTTACTCTATAATTTTTTTTTTAAATATGTTATTTCACATTTTTTTTAGTTAAATATCAATTAGAATAGCAACTAAAAAAAATGCGAAAAATACTAAGAGATTAAAGAATTGTTGCAAGATGTGATGACAATAAAACTAAACTATTTATAAAAAGTTGCATGAAATAAATTTGAGTCTAATATATATACATTAATATATATACATCATGTGTACATTGATATGTGTAGAGAATCATGTAAATGGGTAAGGTAGTACATGCATATTTTTGTGATGATTTATTTATAAGTTTATTTTTTAAGAGAATAAAAAAATTATGAAATTGAGTATCTAAATTCATTGATTTGTTTATAATAAAAAGGAGATGTAGAGAGACACTAGAGAGTGAGAGAGATAGTAGATAAATATTAGGTGGAGAGATAGAGATGCATAAGAGAGACATATGTGTATTTAAAAATATCATGCACTTTAAAAAATATTTTTTTAAACAAACAAGTTTTCTTGAAAATCATTTTTATGTCCTTTATGATAATTTTCGTTGTTTAAAAAAAATCATTTTTATAATAGTAAACAAACAAAAGTTAAAAAAATATATTTTATAAAAAATCTCTAAATTATTTAAAACAAAAATTGTTTTTATTTAAGTTCAAACAAATACACCAAATAATAATAATAATAATAATAATAATAATAATAATGATAATAATAATAATAATAATAATAGTAATAAATGTGGGGCGGAGTAGGTACTATAGCATCCATACGCGTTCAATTTTGCGGGTAATTACCGTCCATAATTATTGATTATTTAATAAATTAAAAATAATTAAAATATTTAAAAAAAATCAAAATACTATCAATATGTAATAATAATAACAATAATTAATAAAATAAATAATAATAATAATAATAATAATAATAATAATAATAATAATAAAGAAAAGTAAGTTATATTAAAATGAAAGAAAAAAATACATCAAAAGGTAGATGGGCCAAAAGTGGTATGTTATTCTAACAACTCACTTCTATTTTATAGATAAATTATAATTATTTTAATAAGTGTATCTTGTTTTGTATATAAATTTTCAAATTCAATTAGAATTATTATTAATGCCACAACGTTATGGTATTTGGTATTATATTAGTTATAAATTATAAAAAATAAAAAGTAATAAGTGATTTCATATTCACTGTTATTGTAGGAAAAATTAAAAAAAAAAATAGTTTAACGTATAAATTTTAATATAAAAATAACGAAGAATTTTAAATAAAAAAAGAATATAAAAGAAATTCAATCAGTTTTTGATTTTCTTTATTAAAATCAAAATTAAAATAGCCCTAATAAAACAAGCAACAACATATACAAAGTTCTACTGAACGCCATAGTAGTAGCAGCCATGGATTCCGACTTACACAACAAAGCCTTAACAAGCACTCGCTTTTCTGAACTCAACCCACCACTTTCTGATCCCGTTCTCCAAGCCCTCTCTCATTCAGGTTTCGACTTCTGCACTCCCGTTCAAGCCGCCACCATTCCTTTGCTCTGCACTTACAAAGACGTAGCCGTGGACGCCGCCACCGGTTCAGGAAAAACCCTAGCTTTTGTCATTCCACTTGTCGAGATTCTTCGCCGCTCCGCTTCTAATCCCAAACCTCACCAGGTTCCTTATTCTTTTCATTGTTATTACTGTTTCAATTCAAATTTCTGTATTTTATATTGAACCTAGGTTAAATAATTGTAGTATGTTCAATTTTTGTGCGTATGTGATTACGAACCCTTTGGATATATGTAGGTTCTGGGAGTAATTATATCTCCTACAAGAGAACTATCATCCCAAATATATCAAGTTGCACAACCTTTCATTTCAACTTTATCCAATGTTAAGTCGATGCTACTTGTTGGTGGAGTGGATGTAAAAACAGACATGAAGAAAATTGAGGAAGAAGGAGCAAATATATTAATTGGCACCCCTGGCCGATTACATGACATTATGAATCGAATGGATGTCTTGGATTTCAAAAGCTTTGAGGTATACATTTCACTATTTAGAGCATGTTTGACTTGACTTATTTGAGCTTATTTAATGGCTTAAGCATTTGTGAGATTATTTTTGAAGAGCTTGTGGAAAATGGCTTATGTCAGATGTTGTTGTCAACTTTTTTCTATATGCTCTTCAGAATAGTTTATGAAAATTGCTTATAGCTTATATAAAAATTGTTTGACTTAATTTAATCTTTTGTTATAGTAATAACTTATTCATAATCATAAGCACTTACATGATAAGCGCATATAGCATAAGTGTTTAATTAAGTTGTTTATCAAAAGTAGGGATAATGTACATTTGTGTATTAGTAAGGGTAGGATTTTAATTGTGATTTAGCCTGCAGATTTTGATTTTGGATGAGGCTGATAGACTCTTAGATATGGGATTCCAGAAGCAGTTAAATGCAATCATAACTCAGTTGCCTAAGCTTCGAAGAACTGGCTTATTCTCTGCAACTCAAACTCAGGCTGTGGAAGAGCTTGCAAAAGCAGGATTGAGGAACCCTGTGAGGGTTGAAGTTCGAGCAGAAACAAAAACAGATAATGATCCTTCAGCATCAAAGCAGCTCGAGTCTTCAAAGACACCTTCAGGTCTTCACATTGAGGTATTACCCAACAAGCATGCATGTCAGTGCACTGGAGATTAGATGTGTAACTTTAATGGCCAATGATTTCATTATTTCACTTTAGTAGTACTGGAGTAGAATCACTTCAATTTTTTTGGTAATTTAGCAGTGAGTCTTTGGTTGGCGCTCTTACTAAAATCCATATAATATGTTTCATGTATTGCTAATAGGTGTATGTATGATACAGTTTATGCTCATCGTTTTCTTATACTCATCCTCTTCTTTTCTTTTTGAGCTTGCAGTACTTGGAATGTGAAGCAGATAAGAAGCCGTCACAGCTAGTAGATTTCCTTATTAAGAACCGCTCAAGTAAAATTATAATGTGAGTACACAATGTTGATAATCAATAGTGTGATTTGTGCAGTAGAAGAACAGCCTATCATACTCAAAACATCATTTGGTCCTAATGCAGATATTTCATGACTTGTGCTTGCGTTGACTATTGGGGAGTTGTTCTTCCTCGCCTTTCTGTTTTGAAAGGCTTCTCCTTGATCCCTCTTCATGGAAAGATGAAGCAGGTATAAATTTGACTGTTACCAACTCAGCATTCCTCAATATTGAAGTGGATTTTTCTATATACCAGCCTTGTTTTTCTTACCACCCATTGTTATTTTCAAATTTTACTGTTTGTAATTTCTATACTTAATTGCTTATTTATTTATTTATTTATTTATTTCTCCATGTAGACTGTCAGGGAGAAGGCATTAGCTTCATTTACATCGCTTTCAAATGGAATTCTTCTCTGTACGGATGTTGCAGCACGTGGACTTGACATACCTGGTGTAGACTGTATAGTGCAGGTAGCTTTTTGACAATGTAGATGCCACTGTTTATTGACCATTGTGTTTCATCCTCTCTTTTGCCAAATTTAATACTACAGTGTGGTTCAAATGTTTCTTGATATTTTCCACTTGAACACTTCAATATTTATATAAAATGGAATTAATACATCCCCTGTTATTGCACAGTATGATCCTCCTCAAGACCCAAATGTTTTCGTACATAGAGTTGGTCGAACTGCTCGGTTGGGTAAACAAGGACATGCTGTTGTGTTCTTATTACCAAAGGTATTGTCTAACGTATCATGCCATAGTACCTTTTGGTAGTATACATAATATGTTTTAAGTTAATCTTTTTTAATGGTAAAGTAATCTATGTAAATGTGTAGGAGGAATCTTACGTCGAATTTCTTCGTATAAGAAGAATTCCTCTTCAAGAGAGAAGATGCTCTGACGATGTATCTGATGTTACTTCCGAGGTTTGTTCTGGGTCTTTATGATCTCAATTTCTTCTATTGGCATAATGTTTGTATTTGTATGAATACTATAGGAAGGTCCCATTGTTATGCTAATAGTAAAAGTCACTAGATCTGTCATCTGTGACCTACTTAATAAAGTTCTAGTAGTACAAACATGGAAATAAATTTCCTCATGCACCATACTGTGAGTTGATTGCCACTTAGGACGATCATGATATAATTCATGATTAGAACTCTTTTTTGATTGACTGTTTAGGTAAAAATCCAACCAGTCCTATCTTTATCGAACTGCAAATTATATATGAAGATTGAACCCTTTCAATTATCTTCTAACAACATTGTGAATCAAAACTTGTTTTAGATTCGTTCTGCTGCAGCGAAAGACCGGGATGTCATGGAGAAGGGAGTTAGGGCATTTGTTTCTTACATCCGTGCTTATAAAGAGCATTGCTGCTCTTATATTTTCAGGTGAGTAATGTTTAAGTATAATGTTGCTTTCCACTCAATAATGCAACATCTTTGTTGTTGAACTGTTCCCACTCTTACAGGTGGAAAGAACTTGAAATTGGCAAATTAGCCACGGGACATGGCTTATTGCAGCTTCCATTAGTGCCGGAGGTAAAGCGCCACTCGCTATCCACTGAGGGATTTGAACCAGTTAAAGATATCAATTTGGTGGACATTAAGTTCAAGTAAGAATATTTTTATAGAATAACCTTTTTAGGTAAAAGCATTTTTAGAGTATCTCAAGGAGTTGGTGAACATAATTCAATAATAACTATGCTGCTGGTTTAAAACTTCATATTTATAGGGATAAATCGAGGGAAAAACAAAGGAAGAAAAACCTTCAAGCAAAGAAAGAGACCAAAGAGAAAGAGCCAACACCTAAAAAACCAAAGAAAAATCCGGATGCTACTGTCATGAGGAAGAAAACAGCTAAACAGAGACGCGCTCAGCAGACAGTTGAAGACGAGGAAGAGTTGATGCAAGAGTACCGCTTGTTGAAGAAATTGAAAAAAGGAACCATAGATGAGGATGAATATGCTAAGTTGACAGGCACTGAGGAATTATAGTTGACAGTGGGCTAGTAAATTATAGCATCTTTTGATGCCACATGTATCCTCTAAAAGATATGAGATATATACATTTTTCACTGGTGGTGCAGCTCATAGAGTTCAGAAGATCGACTTCCTTTTTGTTGCCGATAGAGAGACCTTTTTGGCCATAGATGGGATGAGTGACATTTACAGATTACAGTACATAGAAAGTGAAGTGCACCTTTTAAGGTTATGAACATCGGGAAGATTAATATTATTCAAAATGTTTTTTGCCTGGTATCTAGTTGCTTTTTAATAGTCTTTACTTATATACATTGTTCACGTGCCTTAGTTTAGTGTGACAATATGCAGCATAGTATTATTTTAGATTCATATGACCAATTTTGTTTTTTACTCATTACTAACTGTTAGTGATTTATGGCCCTCGCTTAAATGGAGGGGAACTTTCCATTTTATGCTTTTAATTGTTTAAGCATTGAATTTAACTTTGCTAGGATGATTTCTTTAATGGCAAGAAGTTTTTCTAGCCTTCGAAGTTCTTTGAAGCATGATCACAAGTCATTAAGGAGGCTAAGCAACTGAATGTGTGGGTTTACAGTCTAATCAAGTATTTATTTATGTATTATTTTAGAAAATTTATTAAAATAAGTTGAAAATAGTTTATTAAAATGATTGAATTTAAACTTAAATATTTATACTACGATGTAAATTTAAATAAATTCTAAATGAACCCGATAAAAACATATTCATACTCCCTTTATTTCTAAATATAAAATGAGTCAAGAAAGATTGAACTAAATTCATCATTTTTTACCCCAATAGAGAAAAACCAAGATTTTGGATGTGTTTTCTTAGACATAAATGTGTTTTAGACACAAGTTCACACCAAACATCTTATTTAGAGTATATTTTATATGGTTTTTGATTTTATATTAATTATTCATCTCACCTCATATTCCATACATATTAAAACTGAATGTATTTTATACTATATTGAATATACGGAATTATACATTTACACGATGTTGAATATACGGAGTTATAATTGTGTAAAATATCATAATGTATATGAAAATATAGATAAAGAATCGCTCAAAAGATATACTAGCATATTTTCTTGAGGACTTTATCAGCCTTGTAGAGTTAACCTGTTGTGTAAATCACGCGGATAGGAATCGAAGTACTTGGACCATTGTCCCACAAAAAGCACAAGCACCACTTTCTTTCGTAGCATGAAATTACTTGGAAGGAGAGACTTTTGTATTTTATTTTTCTAAAATTTTGGCAATAAAAAAACGGTAAATTTATGTTAGAAATGGAGTGAAAGTTTACACCGATTTGGCAATAATTGAGTAATAAAAACAAAAAAAGTGGGATAGTAATAAAGTAACTCTGTACGATGTTAGTCCTGTGTAGAAAACAGTGATGTGAAAGTAACATGAGATGAATCCTAGGCATCTGGAATCCTATATAAATCGGCAATTCTTAATCAATGCTCGAAACATTCTACGTCACATTCTTAAAACAACTCAAAGCTTAATGTCAACTCAAAATGACTCCTCTGCTTACGAAGAACCTCCTTTCGATCCTAAACAACCTTCTATCCCCATTTCATATCCAATCAAGACCCTTCAGGAGCTTGAATCTCGCTCCTATTTCGATTCCTTTCATTACCCTTTCAACATAGCTTCAGTTCCAATTTCTTCATCTTCGTTGCCTGATAGACGTAGATTGTTGGTTTGTCATGATATGGCTGGTGGTTACTCGGATGATAAGTGGATTCAAGGTGGTACTAATCCTGATGCTTATGCTATTTGGCATTGGCATTTGATTGATGTTTTTGTTTACTTTTCTCATACTCTTGTTACTCTTCCTCCTACTTCTTGGATTAATACTGCTCATCGCCATGGTGTCAAGGTACTACTTGCCTTTTTTCTTAACTCACTTCATTAAGTGTTTGTAGCATTCATATTTGTGTTATGTATAAATTATTTCTATACCAAAAGATAAATTAAAGTAAAATCTATACGTTGTTTTCATTAGCTATGTTGGAGAGCTTATGAATATAAATTGAAAACAACTTATAAACATGTTAATTGTCGAGTTGAGTCTCCAACTAATTTTGAATTTGAATTGGTTCAATTGTTAGTTGGTTTGAGTTTGAGTTTTCTGCTTTTGTTTTTTTGATATCTAATCAATTAAATTTGCTTTACTAACTACTAGTTTTTTTGGTCATTTGTATGCTCATCTAGTTGGTTTAATTTAATGGATCTGAGATCATTTGGTAATGTAAAGTACTGTTCTGAATCTTTTTTGGGAGCTCAGGATTCATGGAGTTTGACTTGTTTTTCACTTGGAGATGTATGTGACATTATTTATTATTGATCATGTTTTAATCAGAACAAATGGTTGTTCTTGTTTCTTTGATATTTCAGGTGTTGGGAACTTTCATCACTGAATGGGACGAGGGAAGGGCTACCTGTGATACACTGCTTTCAACAAAGGAATCTGCACAAATGTATGCAGAACGTCTCACAGAGCTTGCTGTTCATTTAGGCTTTGACGGATGGCTGGTAAATTATTTGTTATCTTTACGTGCTTATTTATAGAGTTTCTATTCATTTCTATTTGAATTTTATATTATCTTATTAAGTTGATATTCGATTTTCATTTACACTCTTTCATGGGGAGAAAAAAATAATTTTTTCTAAGAGAATAAGGGGTATCATAATGTGGAGATTTTACTAGCACAATAACTAGAATTTGCTTATTTGCTAGACATTCTCAATGAATTGACTTTATGAAGTAAATAATATTAGGTGCGTATGTTATGCATATTTATACTAAGAAACAAATATGTAACTATGGCTCTAGTACTTTACAGAAACACATTTGTCATATTCTTTGTTCATTATGCAAATTCGTAATGTTTAATTGCAGATAAATATGGAGGTAGAGTTGGATCCGGGGCAAATTTCTAATTTGAAAGAGTTTGTAGACCATTTATCAATAACAATGCATTCTTCTGTGCCTGGATCATTAGTGCTGTGGTAAGTATGAGAGTCAGCAGTTTTTTTATTGAAGTGGATGGGGCCAAAAGTAGTCTTTGATGTGTGTTATTGGTCATGTAGGTATGACAGTGTTACAATTGATGGTAAACTGAATTGGCAAGATCAACTAAACGAATACAATAAGCCGTTTTTTGATATATGTGATGGAATATTTGTAAACTATACATGGAAGGTATTGTTTTTCTTCCTGTGGTATGCTTCCGCAACACTGATCTTTTATCCGTCGGAAAATATTCTTTTAACATTAATTTAAGACACCTAAGCTAGACAAGTTTTTAAATGACTAATGCAGGTCACACACATGGTTAGTGCAATTCAATGAATGGTTAATGAATATATCAAGATTGGATAATTTATTAACCATCAACTAACTTTATTAACCACAAATTTGAAATTTATTAACCATGATTTCAAGTGTTCCAACTACATGTAGATTTGAACACCTAAAAATAATGGTTAATGACCTTCGCTTTCGTGGTTATTGAAGTTTAGTAGATGGTTAATGAGTTGCGACCCGTGATATATATTTAACCAAATCTTACACTTGATTAACTGTGTGTATGAACTACATAAACCATTTAAAAAATTGTCGAATTTAGGTGTCCCAAATTGATGCTCAAATTACATTAATGTTAATCAATAGTTAATTTCCGTAGTTAATTTTATTATGTATCATATAGGAAAATTATCCAAGTCTCTCTGCTGCTGTGGCTGGTGATCGGAAGTTCGATGTATACATGGGAATTGATGTATTTGGAAGGAACACGTATGGTGGTGGACAGTGGAATGTATGTAGTCTGTGATATTCATATATATATTTTGACTGTATTTGCAATATAGTTATTTGGCCAAGTTGCCTGTAACTGAATATTCTGTTACCAATAAGATAGTTGTCACTTTTGTTTAAAAGTGAATTGTTTTTAAAAGCACTTTCTGTTGGAGTTTCTTTGGGACATAAACTGCTGAAATTTAAGTTGCCAAATAGTTTTGACAGTGGAGTATGTGACTGGTAAAATGAAAAGGATATCTCAGTTTAAATTGTTAATTTCACTTTTTTATAGTATTTATCTCAATGCTTGTTTCTATTAATTTCTGTAATATGTTATGAATGTCTCAGGCAAATGTTGCTCTTGATGTACTAAGAAAGAATGACGTATCTGCGGCAATATTCGCTCCCGGATGGGTCTATGAGACAAAGCAACCACCAGATTTTGAGACTGCTCAGAATAGGTAGTTTAGCCATCTATTTTGCAATACTACAAAATTATTGCAATTTTGCTATCACAAGCTTAACTAATTTGATACATAATAATATATTAAGAAGGAAAAATCTAAAGCTAGAAAGTGGCCATAAATTGTGGTTTAATAACTTCAATTTCAAGCTTGTTAGTTCTTTTTTCCCCTTGAAGAACCTTAATAACTGTGTATGCATTGTAGCATTATTTCAAGTCATCAGAATCCCTATTTATTCTAGCACAACTGAGGCTTCAAAATCATGTTATGCCGATTTCTTGGCACACTTTGCTCTTTTAATCGGAGTATGATAATGTTTTTTGAACTAAAAAACTCTGTATTACAATATTTATGCTAGCATAAAAATTTAACTTAATTTCTTTTAGCTTACAAATCCTATTGCTTCTGAAAATGTAAAATCTTTTCTGCATTTGCAATTGAGTGACGGTAGTAGGTCACAATTACATGGTCAGTTTTTTTTTCTTCTTTATATTAATAATGGATATCAAATCTTAAATAGTTAAATTTCTTGTTCATCATGCGTACCAGAATCATTGTCATGCATTCAATATTGCAGTTGGTGGGCTCTGGTGGAAAAGTCATGGGGAGCACTGCGAAATTATAGTGGACCACTACCGTTATCTACAAATTTTGATCAGGTTAAAAATTGCAATGCCATCTAATAACTTCAGATCAAATGCTTGTGTATCCTATCTTTGAAATGCCTCCAATCTTTGTTACTTCAGGGACGCGGTTATCATATTTCAGTTGATGGAAACAATATATCAGATGCTACATGGTGCAACCTTTCTTGCCAAGGCTTTCAGGTATGCACCTTATAATCATTCTTCCTTGTTGTTGGCTCTACTATTTATCATACAGGTAGGTTGATATATGACCTATAAAAGATTATATTCCCTAATTTATTTGAATTCTTAGTTTTTCATTCTTAGATCAGAGCTTAATTTTAAGTAAAATAACTGGAAGCCAAATTCAATTTGTGAATTTATGATACCGATTTAAGAGTTTTTGTAATCTAAGTCAAATATTTTTTTGCAGCCACTCCTTGAGCTTGCTGATCCTACAAATTCTATTCAAGTTACTGTAGAGTAAGTGATGGCACAAATCTAATACTTTAAAATGTTCTTGTACATACCACATATTGCATATATATTCAAAGTAATTATTCTAAAAAAGCATATGGCTAAACGGAGCAATTTCGCTTATATGTGTGCGTGAAGAAAATTCATCATAGGTTCTTATTGAATTTTGAAGATTTTATCTTAGAAATAGAAATTGTTATTAATCTTGCTTCAATTATTTTGCAATCCACTGAAACATCTTGGGTGATAGCTGACCTAATAAGGTAAACTGTGTTGAAACATCAATTATCTTGGGTAGTTCTAGTGCAGCACTGACACTTCAGATTGAAGGCGTGTCTGGTATCCGACACGTGTCTAACACCATACCGAAACATGTAGTTACATTCAATTTCTTCAGTTTTTCAAATTATTATCGGTGTCAACGTGTCAGTGTTGTGTCTGATGTTGATGTCTACAACAATGCTTGATTCTGGGTAGTATTGAAACCTGAACATAATATTGACTGTCTCCATTCTTTTCTATTCTTCCATTTTAATATGAAAAAATATTGAAATTGCTGCATTCCAGATCTAGTCCTGACAAGATAATATTTGTTGTTTTGCTTGTGAATTGCAGCTTGAAGGAAGCATCATATAGTGGAGGGGGGAACATTAAATTCAAAGGATCTCTTGAAAAGCAAACTTATTTTGAGAGGAAAATCCTTGAAGGAGAGTTTCTTTTGAGCGAGTTGCCTATCCACTTTATTTATTCTGTAAGTTACCATTTCTTGGAAGAACTTTGTCAAAGGTCTTTTAATTTAATTTGAAGTTTCAACTAAGTCCTTTATATTTTTTTCGTATCAATTTAGTCTTTTATCTTTAAAAAATGTATAGTATTCTGATTAGTACCCTCTCTCTTTTGTGTGTGTGCCTGATTCATCACGTTCACCAAAATCATTATATATATATATATATATATATATATATATATATATATATATATATATATATATATATATATATATATATATATATATATATATATATATATATATATATATATATATATATATATATATATATATGTAGCATTGTAATCGGAAGCCTCTCTTTTCCCATGCAAATAACGTCATGATTGATGCAGGTGAAATCTAATGGCAATTCTTCATTAGGACTTAAGCTTATTTTCGTTTCCAACGAAGACGAAATTTTTTCTGTACTTCTCACATCCCAGCCAGAAAACCATTTCTCAAGTAAATTCAGCAAAATAATCACGACACACGAACACAAGGATTTTTCCTCTGCATGGGTTATAAATGATGGTGCAATTGCAATGAACGGATACACTCTAACCGAAATCCACGCTGTGTGCCACAGATCAGATTCCTCATTACCAGATTCCAAAGACAGTACTGAGGCTTCTCCATCAGATTATTATGCACTTCTCGGTCATATCACAATCAAAAACTCTGACTATAAGCCAGATTTTCCCGTTTCTTCGTCTTGGCTAGTTGATGGTAAGTACATAAAATGGACATCGGGTTCTGAGGGTTCAAAGACACTTGACATTAAAATTTCATGGACACTGAAAGATGGAAATAATTATCTCGCTCTGAAGTACAGCATTTATTTGGTGAAGCTATCAAAACAAGAAGGTGGTATTTCAGGTACAAGTTTAGAACCTGTGAAGGAAGAGTACCTTGGAGTAGCACAAGTAAACTGCTTTTATGTTTCTGCTCTTGAAGTTCCTTCAGACACTTCTCGTCTCAAATTTATAATACAAGTGTGTAGTGTGGATGGGATTATTCAGGCATTGGATGAGTCTCCATATTATCAATTGGAGGTTGAAGGGGCCTAAATATTGTCATTAGAAATGTAACATTATTTCTGATATAAAAGGGAGGATCTAACTTCTCCCTAAATTGTACAAGGTTTATGATGCACTAAGTAATAAAACTTATGCAGAATGCTACATGTCTGAAATTAAGGGTCGTTTACTTTAGGTATTTTTTTGCTTCCATTTTATACTGATAAACAATAAACCTTGGAGAATACATTATGGAAGATTTTGACAATGTATTTCAAAAATAGATTGAATATTTATGAAAGTTTAGAAAAATGCTAAAATATTGTTTTCAACATTTTTGGAAATGCATTCTCTCTAGTTAATTTTCATCATTTTTCTATCACAAAAAGAAAAAATTAAAATCAAATGTCATTTCAGTCACACACATACAAAGTAAAGATTCAAAATGAAAATGTTTTTAGAAAGTTAATTTGAAGAGTGAATCAACAGCGGTTATTCTATGAAAACCATGAAAAAGACCAACAAGTAGAAAGTTTAGTGCTCTATGCTATGCAGTTTGAAGATTTGGTTTCTTCTTCTTTTTGGCTAAGATTGATGCCAAGAGTATAAATTGGAAAAATATTAGCAAAAAAAATTGATTACTAGTTTTTTAAATAAAAAACAAAATCATTTTTATATTCTTAATATAATTTTGAAGAAAAATAGTTTAGGATAATTTGAATTTTAGTTGAAATAATATTAGGCTTGAACTGATAGGACTCTCTCAACATATTTGCATTGAACATTACACATCACCCTTGTATTCTTGTAACAATAAG
The DNA here is from genome assembly GCA_037974775.1 of Cicer pinnatifidum. NCBI lineage: Eukaryota > Viridiplantae > Streptophyta > Magnoliopsida > Fabales > Fabaceae > Cicer > Cicer pinnatifidum. The sequence continues at coordinate 58,652,897 of JBBPBR010000004.1, read as the reverse complement.
TTAAAACAATAGATATTTTTGTACGTGTTCACATAGTGTTGTGGAAAATCTAGTAACCCTATTTGGATAGCTTCTAGTTCAAGATTGATGCAGACTATATTTTCTTAATAAATAGTATTTATTTGTTTTCTAGTGAGAATATGAGGCATACATCTCACTTTGACTTAAACAAAGAAGGAAGATGAAAAGAGAGTGAATTAATTCCAAAACAAGTTTTGGTTTGGAAGTATTATTAAATTATAAATTCTAATTTGCACTATTTTTGATACATGAGATATAATAGAGGAATGTTTAACAATTATTCGAAATTTTATTGATAATAAATAATACTCTTTTAAATATTCTTTTTATATTTATAATTGAGATAATAATGTAACTAATGTTAATTTGACGAATTAAATTTTAAAAGAGACAATATTTTTTCCTTCATCAAATTAACGGCCATTGAATCATTATTCATTATTATCTACATTGGACAACCTAGTCCGTCAGCTTTATTATATATCCTCGAACCCTCAAATGGAAAATCAGGTTCCAACAATGACACTTTCTTTTTTTCATAAGCTAATCACACTTTGTTTGTCCACATACAAAGGTGCATGCAGAATTTCAGATTGATAGCCAACATCAAACATGCCTTTGTCTTGTTATATATGTCTATTTTCGAGCACTGTTTAACTGCGGATACCATTTTTTTTATACTATAATAATATGTATTAACTAATGCAAAATAAATCCTCTTTTAAGTTACAACAAAATAACACATCAATGTTTTATTCATTTTTTTATATTAAATTTATTTTTTATGTTTATATTTATATTAATAATTCAAATTTAAAATTAGTAAAATTGAAATTCAAAATACTTTCAATTTTTTTTAATAAACTCATATAATTCTTAAAGAATTTTAATTATAATAATTACAAGAACACAAATTTTAATAAACTTTAAGAAAAATAATAAAACTAAATAGAATTGTAATGAAATACATGTTATAGTTCTTGAAATTATATATGAAATTCTCTTAATTTAGAATATAAAATTTATTATTTTATCTTGATATGATCTATAATAAAACTCATAATAAACTTTTAAAATTCTAATAAAAATTATTGAAATTTAAAAAAATGACTTAAAATTTTTTTAAAAATGACAAAATTTCATATGACTTAAATAGTATAAAATGTATTTTGCTATTAATTAATTAATTAATTCAGCATCTTTTGACTCCCTACAACGTTCTCTATCTGCCCCCACTGAAGATCAATATTTCAAGAATAATCGAGAGTTGCAATTTGCGTTTGTCTCTTTTGCAAACACACGTGACGTAGTCATCACTTGCTAAGACATTACGCGTACTTACTAATTACTATACACCCACACTCTGTATTTAAACATAGGATCATTTTCACATGAAAAATAATGTCTTTTCTTATAAGACGACATTCAAATATTCAACTATGCGGGTAAATTAACAATGAGGATGCGTTAGTGATAGTAATAAATAATAATAATTTTGACCAGAAAATGTTCCCATGTTAAAATTTGAATGTATTTGTTGTGAGGAATCTTTGAGTCACTTGTCAACTCTCTTTTTCTTCTTAGGACTATTCCTCCCTTAGGCTTTTCTAGATTTTTCTTTATGAATTATGATCATTTATGATTTTGACACATAGATGATCCTTATTTATATGAACTGGACGTGAGACCATGGACGACTTTTGGATTGGCAAAAATTTGAATTCCGATGAAGAGGTAATATATTGAAAGAGTGATAAATATTAATTAAAATATTATAATCACAATTTATAAAAATTATATAATTTTATTAAAAATTTAACATATATTTATATTTTTATATATTATATAGAAAATGTTATAATTTAAAATTTTAAGAAGTTGATAGTAAAACTTTTAAGATTAACAAGTGGCTCAAAAACATTTGTTAATATCTTTTTGAGAAAAATTATCGATAAATATTTAAATATTTAATATCACATTAAAAAAGAAAAAGAAAAAAAAATATAATATGTCGTTGATATGATAGAAAAAAAAATAAAGTGTTGGAATGAATCTACAAAAATTATGGATTATAAAAAACATGTATATACAATGATGTGCACATTCCATACAACGAACACTTTAATTTCTTGCACAGCCCCTCCCCACGTGAACCAGCTAGAAGTAGTAAATCCCAATTAAAAGACTAAAATTTCATGCTTATTTAGTTTGACTTTAATTTTATATTATGAATAGTAAGAGACCCGTGCGAGGCTCCAACTTAGTACAATATGTGTCCCATATGCAATATTGTATCCTTTGTGTATTATAATTGTTTTATTTTTTATATAAATGATGTACAAAAGATATTAATTTTAGATAATTTATTAATGATAAATATTTGTTTTATTTATAGTATTAATAATAAATTATAATTAATATATTTTAATTATTCTATTTTCATTTATAAGATATAAAATAATAATGAATATTTGTGTTTTTTATATGTTTTGTTATATTTATTAGTGATAAATATTTTTCATGTATCATTTGTCATATGTATGAATTATATATTCTATCATAATTCATTTTCATAAAAAGAATGTAAAA
>JBBPBR010000004.1:58612367-58627270 GCA_037974775.1 Cicer pinnatifidum | reverse complement strand
AGTTTTTTATTTAATTTTATTATAAAAATGCAAAAATATAAGTAATTAAAATATAAATTTATTTGAATATTTGAGTTATAAATTGGATGTAATTAAGATGATAATTAATTTTGATGAAGTTTTTTTAAAAAATGATAACATTATTAACATTTTAAAACGTAAAGGATCAAATTATTTACTTAAAATTAAATAAATGACCAAATTAGAAAAATAAAAAGATAAATGACTAAAGTGATATATAAAATTAAGTTAAGAGGCTGCACGAACAATTAAAAAGAACAAATCAAAATAGATAAGAGTAAATCAATATATTGACTTTCAATTAAGAATGAATTAATTCGAAAGAACTCTATTTTAATTTGAAAGAATTTGATTTTAAATATTGATTGAATTAATTATTAGCCAAGTTTATTGACTTATTTGGTGGATTATGGATTATTAAGGTTTTTTCTTGATAAAAAATATTTTTGATTGGTAACAAATACTGAATTTTCAAATTTAAAAAATGAAATTTCTTTGAAATTATCAGAAATTTTATTTTTGAAATTTTTAATATTAAAAAATAACTACCATAAATTTCGTTCATGAAATTTTCGATGAGAGAATTTAAAATTATTATTTTTTTTAAAAAATTTGTTTTAATTTTTACTGTATATTTAAAGATATTTTAATAAATTAAGAGATAAATATTTTAAATAAAAAATATAAGTTTAATTATAGACAAAATCTAATCTTTTAAGAGCTCTACCACGTTTTGGGCTACAAATCACACATTAGAGCCCAACAATATTTAAACCAAACCGAGGACCCAATTGTTTCCTCCTTCGCCACTCTCACAAAACTAACTAAACCCTCACTCCCAATTTTCATTCATCAACAAACCACGCAAACAAAATAAAAGCCATTTTTTTCTTCAACTGAAAAAAAGCAAAGAAGAAAAAAATCCGAACAACAATGGCTCCGAACTTGGAATGTCGCATGTACGAGGCAAGGTACCCAGAGGTAGACATGGCAGTAATGATACAAGTGAAGAACATCGCCGACATGGGTGCTTACGTGTCACTTCTCGAATACAATAACATCGAGGGTATGATTTTGTTCTCCGAGCTTTCTCGTCGTCGGATTCGTAGTGTTAGCAGTCTCATCAAAGTAGGTCGAATTGAACCGGTGATGGTTCTTCGTGTTGACAAAGAAAAGGGTTACATCGATCTCAGTAAACGTAGGGTTTCTGAAGAAGATATTCAAGCATGTGAAGAAAGGTATAATAAGAGTAAACTTGTTCACTCTATTATGCGCCACGTTGCTGAAACCTTGGACATCGATTTAGAGGTAACCCTAATAAAATCCCCAATTTTTATTTTTTACTTTTTTTTTTGTTGATGCTATTTTGGTTTTGTTAATTGATTGTGGATTTTTGTAGGAGCTTTATGTTCATATTGGATGGCCTTTGTATCGTAAATATGGTCATGCTTTTGAGGTAAAAAATTTATTTTTTCAGATTTTTTTATGGTTCCTTGATTTTTGTTGTTGTTGTTGTTTGTGATATGATGAATGTTATTGTATGTAGGCGTTCAAAATTATTGTGACCGATCCTGATACGGTTTTGAGCACTCTGATGCGCGAAATTAAGGAAGTAGGGCCTGATGGACAAGAGGTGACTAAGGTGGTACCTGCTGTGTCTGAAGAAGTTAAGGATTCTCTAGTGAAGAACATTAGGAGACGAATGACCCCTCAGCCATTGAAAATCAGGGCGGATATTGAAATGAAATGCTTTCAATTTGATGGAGTTATCCACATTAAGGTCTTAATCGTTTTTGTTATGTGGGTGTTATTTCATTTGAAGTTACTGTCTATGGCTTATCTTTTTAAGTATTATCATGTTTTATGTTTTATTATCATTCGGTTTTGAAGGAGGCAATGAGGAAGGCTGAAGCTGCTGGAAATGACGACTGCCCTGTGAAAATTAAACTTGTTGCTCCCCCACTATATGTGCTTACTACTCAAACCCTTGACAAGGTAGGTGCAATATTCACATAAATTTTAATTTCTTAGTTGCTTTTGACCTGAATTGACTGCTTATTTCATGTTTGAGGCTCCGGTATTATGATTTTCATGCGTATGAGTTTGCCACTACTCTTTGTGTTATTTGATTTTAGGTTCATTTTTGTTGTACTATTAGTTTATAGCAATTGTTACCTTATAAGCCATTCAGCTGGCGACTACCTAAAAAACTTAGGCCCGGCCAAATCGCAGTTCAGAAAGAAACTGAACCTAACTGTTTTGCTGTTTGGCATAACCGAATCAAACCGGTTCTAGTTTGGCCTAAACTGTTGAAAAACCGGTTCTTTGACTTGGTGCACCTGGCTCGTCAACACTTATCTAACTGGTTTCAAATGAAATGTTATTGTTCAAACTGAATTGCTATGATATGAGCTAAGCGGTTTTTGGTTGAATAGTCCAAAAATATGTTGTTAGTCCCGGCACGATCCCACACATTCCCAATGCAGTGGAGGGGCTGGCTGCAATGCCACCAACCGGGAAAACGTGTTTGACGGTAGCGGCACTTCCGGCTGCAATCCCGCTATCATCGAGGCCCACTATCCCAACCCGACCCGATCTAGGGCTTTTTGAAAAATGCAAGTTTTATTTATTTATTTATTCTTCGTTAATGTATCTAGGTCATTTTGCACCCACTTAAGCCCTAATTTTTTATTATTATAAACACACAAAGGGGTTGATTCAGCATAGTGAAAAAGAAACTGTTGTAGTTCTTCCTCTGTTCGTTCTTGCTTTGTCGCCATTGTTCTTGCTCTGTTGTTTTTGTTCTTTTTGTGACTTGGGTTTGTCTGCTCTGTTCTCTATTTTGTTTATTACGATTACTATTAGAACTTAATTTTGATGTTAGATTTTGGTTAAGTATGATTTCTCTGTTAATTTTGTGTATTTTGCTATTTTTTTTAGTATTCTTGTATACTGTTCGTATTTTATGTTTAGTTTGTATATTGTGTTTTGGCATGCACAATAGTGGTCAACCCGCTATCCACGAGATTTTTAGGGTTTGGCGCTCCGCGCCTCTATCTGAGACTGACAACAAGTTCAAAATCTGTTTCTTTGGTTTGGAATCATGTTTTAAAAGTTTTGATATGGTACTTTGAAGCTTATAATATAATATAAGAGAAAGGTTTACCTGTAAAAAATGCATTATAAAATTTATTTGGCGCAAGCATCTAAGATATTTATATTAATCACCTTCATATCCAGTAAAAAATATAAGAAAAAAGTCGTAGTGTGTTGGCCCTCACCAAACAGCCATTAAGAAAAGATATGAAACCAATACAAAACTTGAATTGCATCATGAGGTGCAATGGAAAATAGCAGGACCGTGAGCTTAATTGTTCATCATCTTGTCTGATCATGTTGATAAATCTAAATGAAACTTAATCACTCTAATGAACTCAATCCATGTACGACCAAGGCAGCACAACCTAAAAAGTTGTGCTGTAACCTTGACTAAGAAAATCCATGATAAGTGTGGTAGAACGACATTGACTAAACAAAGACAACATTGAGAGCTTACAAATGATAATCTTTTGAAATATTGTTTGAACTATTGCGTAAATTTTCCAAAAACTCTTTTATGAACCCAAAAGTGACCCTAGTAGCTGTAATATCATATCATCAATCACCCCTGGGTATTACATATTAAATTCAAATGCAACCATTGAGGACTTTCCAAGTCGAGCAACCAATGTCAATCTATGAACCAATGAAAGGCACTAAGAAAGTGAGCAACCAAAATCATATCATCAAACTGGTTTTTTAACAGTTCTAAAAAATGTGTTGGTATTTTAATTTGATGAAATAAAAAACTCGGATGGAATATATGTTTCAAACATATAGATGTGTTTGGAATGTCCTTGAAATTTCAGTTTTTTATTTTTACCAAACTTCCCCTTCACCTCTATCTCTCATGAGTATTGAATACGATGTATGGGTTTTGATCAGGTAACTCCTCTTAGCGACAAACCTTATGATATTAAATCTAAAATTAGTTACTGTTCCTGTTTCAAGCAATTCATACTTTAATTATGTCTCGTGTGTATGAGTATTGTATTGTATGTCATGATATTTATCTTTGCTTATGTAATGATGGTTAGTTTTCCTGAGGTTTTAATTAATTACAATTATTAGCCGTGTTACAGTGAAACCTCTCCTCTAGATAAGTCCATAAACTGACCTTATGGGTATTACAGTTGTTGGACAGCATGGCATATATTGTTTTTAATATCCACTATACAGGGACGGTTGTAAATTTTTGCATTAAAAGTCATATATAGGCAGCCCTTCAATTGAAAGTAATTTTGTACTTACAATATTTTACAGGAGCAAGGAATATTGGTTCTCAACAATGCTATTGCTTGTTGCACTGAATCAATAGAAAAACACAAGGGTAAACTTCTGGTGAAGGAGGCAGCCAGAGCGGTGAGTGTCAACAACCTATCTATATCCTTTATCTATATATACCTGTGTTCAAAATCTGTGCATCTGCTTTTGGATTCTTTTCTATCTTTTTATGTTGGTAAATGAATGGAATTATATTGTGATTCAGGTGAGTGAACGTGATGATAAACTGCTTGCTGAGCATATGGCTAAGCTACGCCAAGACAATGAAGAGGTCAGTGGCGACGAAGACAGTGAAGAGGAAGAAGATACTGGAATGGGCGAGATTGATGTGGAGAACAATGGTACTGGGATAACTGAGTGATAAAAATCTCATTGTCATAGATATAGCGCGGCTTTACTAATTTTGTTTAATTTGATTCTTTTTGAGCTCTTTAATTTATGTTGTGTATTATACAAGCTTGGAATTTCTTGAAGAGGGCGTTCAATCCAAAAGTAGGAAGTTATGTGGTTAAGAAACGCCACCATAAGTTGAATACAGTGCACTCAAATAACATTTGCAATTTTTATGATTTTAATTTTCCAAAGATAAATTGTTTACTTTTCATATTTATTTTAGTTTACTCTCATTGTTCGTTTATATACTGATGGTATCTATAGAGGATGCATCCTTTTTCTAAGAATTTCGATGGCTAGCTTTTGATTCCTTCACCGTTTCCATCTGTTGAGCTACTAACATGGAAAATTTAGGATGCATTCCCAGTGAATCACTAGCATGGTTCTTTTTCGATTAAATGACCAAATTGGTCTCCAAAACTGTAAACGGTGGTTGACAAATGTGCAAATACTATCCTAAATTTGTAACACGCTATTCATTTTCGTTCTTCCTGGTTAGGATTTTTCGTTAGAGGAAATATTTGTGGCTTCTTTTTACTGTAGTCTAGCACGCGAGGATGCTACGTGTGCATTTAACTCAAATCCTCTAATTAAAAAAATGTGATTCAGATATTAAAATGACTGGCGTGAGTATGAAGGAACTAATTTGTGCAATTTTAACATAACTTAAAAGCATTTTTCCTTTTTTTATTTATTTAATATTTGTGCAATTCGACTCTTGAACCTTGATCTGTCCATTTGAATTTAATTACCAACTTATGTACAATATAATATTTTGTTAGTTAAATTTTATGAAGTTATTTGATTTTTTGTCTTGTTGAAATTAAAATATCAGATTCAATCAATTTTATTTGGTTTAAATGTGTTTGGTTCTTGTAATTATAATTTTTTATTTTTATTTTGGCCTTCATAAATTTTTTTTATTAACATCTCTATAAATATAGTTTTATTTTAAAATAATAATTTAATTCAATTTTTGTTACAATATAAATATATATAATTAAATTATAATTTTTTTTCACCTAAAATTAATCTAAAATATTTCGGTCTTCTTCCATAAAAAAACTTAAATTGCACATTCTTCTTTTTAGTCCTATTCCTCATTATATTTCTCATCACCGTCATCAACATTTTTATTCATTTAAAAAAAATAAAAGTTTTTTTTCTTAGCATAGACATTAAGAGATTTTAGGAGAGTACATGAAAAAGTTCGGAAGTGATAGTAGAATTTGGTAATATAAGGAGTAGGGCAAATAAGAAAGTTCTAGTCCTAGATCAAGTAATAATAAGGAGTGATGAAGGAATTCATCGTGGTGACATAGTTGAACCTTTAATCAAATTGATTATATTTTTCTAGATTTTAATCAAATTTTGAAATGATGAAAATAATGTGTAATTTAGGTTTTCTTAAGAAAGAAAACCAAAATATTTGAATTAATTTTAAGTTAAAAAATATTATAACTTAATAATATTTGAATTTTTTTTAAAAAAATAATTATATTTTAAAGGTGTTATAATTTTTGTAACAAAAATTGAAAACAATAACTATTTTAAAATAAAACTATATTTACATGGATATTAATAAAAAAAGAACTTACGAGAAGTGAAATGATTTTTTCTTTATAATTACAAGAACAAAACATATGTAAACCATTTTATTCGATCAATGTTAGTGGACATCTTGTTGTTTTATAGTATTAATATAGCCGTATTCCAATAGATTTGTTTAACATTAATATAGATGTATTTCCCAACATGTATTTTTTTGTTGTTGACATAATAGTGCTGCAGAATAGTATATGAAATGTATGATTCCCGTTCGTGTATCTTCCTACCTTTTCTAACTGACACAAAAGAAAACAATCTTTGATATAGTTGCTTTTTCATGCATTTCTTGTGTATCAAGAATGGCAAATTTAATCGAAATTGAAACCCTCTTGAAAGACAGAAAGTACCCCTTCATTTTCACCTTCTTTGCTTTACTCATATCCGTCGTGATCCTCCTCTTCGCCAACACAACCACCACACTCACCGTTGATCCAATCGGCTTCTATCCCGATATCATCAAAGTGCAACAACAACAACAACCACTCGATCCCCCTCCCCCTCCACCACTCGCAGATTCAATAAAACATCATCAAGAACCACCTCCGAAGAAACATGTAGAATTGATCCAATGGGAAAAGGCTTTTGGTAATAATAGCGTCTCTGTTGATCTGAATTTGAATTGGAAGCTTTGTAAGGGTGTTATAGCCGTAGATTATATACCATGTTTGGATAATCTTAAGGCTATTAAGGCTTTAAAGTCAAGGAGGCACATGGAGCATAGGGAAAGACATTGTCCTCATTCTATTTCTCGTTGTTTGTTACCCCTTCCCAAAGGGTATAAACTTCCAGTTGCTTGGCCTAAGAGCAGGGACATGGTGAGAATATTCATACTTAATTGGTAAGATAATCTTGGGTTTCTGCTTTTTCTGATTCATATATGGTTCCATTGCACTGCATCATTCACCCTAAACAACCACAATGACCTAGACGAGAACACTATATATGTTGATCACTTAATTGTATGTTTCAGTCTCTTGATTTATATTGGCCAAATTAAGATGGTTGCTTTTTTTGTTTTCATAAGAAAATTAATTCTGATTTTGATATATATCACTTTGGTGTTTTATGAACTGGTCAATTGATCTGTTATTGAAACTTTGATTTGATTGTTGTTTATGATGACACTTAGCACTTTTACTTAGCATTTTTATGTACTTATTGTTCTTGTTTCTAGATTTGGTATGATAATGTACCTCATCCAAAGCTTGTTGAATACAAGAAGGAGCAAAACTGGGTGGTGAAATCAGGTGAATATCTTTTATTTCCAGGAGGTGGTACTCAATTCAAAGAAGGAGTTAACCACTATATTAACTTCATAGAGAAGGTATATTATATGAATCTTTATGTGATAGGATTTTCATAATTTGTGTAAACAATTATATATATATCATTAATGTCTTACTATAATTCTCTACTCTTTTGTTTTGTGCCTGTAGACATTACCAACAATCCAATGGGGAAAGAATATCAGGGTTGTGCTTGATGCTGGTTGTGGAGTTGCAAGCTTTGGCGGTTATCTTCTAGACAGGAATGTTATTACCATGTCATTTGCACCAAAAGATGAGCATGAAGCTCAGATACAATTTGCTTTGGAACGAGGAATTCCTGCAACACTTTCTGTCATTGGAACACAAAAGTTGACATTTCCTGATAATGGCTTTGATTTGATCCATTGTGCACGATGTCGGGTGCATTGGGATGCTGATGGTATTTTACTTCCTGTATCATTACTTATGTCCACATCATAACAGCCATATATGATTAATTGTCTTACACATTCAATTTATGTGATCTTTTAAAAAAGATGTTTGTTCACAAATTTTGTTCATTACTTCAGGTGGGAAGCCATTATACGAACTCAATAGGATTCTTCGACCCGGTGGTTTCTTTGCATGGTCAGCTACACCAGTTTATCGTGATGATGAAAGAGATCGGAAAGTATGGAATGGTTTGTCTCCTAATTCCCATCCTTCATGCATATATACTGTTATTTGTTCAAATTCAAATTCCCTGCAGTTAGGGAATCTTGCATTCACGCATTCGGGATATCTGTGGCAATTTGGTAGAGATTGAATGGTAATAATTATATTTTATAATTCAAAATGCTGACCTTGAATCTCGATCGTTCAATTTCGATAAAAGATCACTGATGTCACGAATGCATGAATGTGAAGAATCTAGGTCCTTATTCTCCATTTTGTCTCCTACTCTGTCTAGCATGGAAAGTAATTATATGAGTTATTTGAGACATTATATGACCTTGATCCATCCATGACACCTCAAACATAGACGAATTTATTTATGACTTGAGAGATCTTAATCTGAAGTTCTATTTTATAATTAGCACTTATGTTTATTAAAACACACACTAAGGTTTTATAATTTATTGAAAATTTACTGTTAGAAAACATGCACATATATCCTTCTAACAGTGGATGTTGTTTATCTTGGCCTTCTGCAGCCATGGTGACTGTAACAAAGGAAATGTGTTGGACTGTTGTGGCTAAAACTCTTGATTCATCTGGAATTGGACTTGTCATATACCAGAAGCCTACCTCATCTTCATGCTATGAGAAACGCAAAAAGAACAATCCTCCTATATGCAAAAATAATGAAAGGAAACAAAGCTCATGGTATATGCCAGTATTTATGTTACTTCCATATATATTTCCACCAAATTTTACCTTATCTGCATTATTAATAAAAGGAAAGGAAATTGAGCAAATCTTTTGCTGCTATATATTTTTGTTGATGTTTTGGATTTTTAATGTGCATATGATCACTATGAGATGGAAAGTACATTTTGCATCTAATTTAAGCATGTATGTATTGTTCAAAAGAAGGCCATGGAAAATGATGCTGCTAGCAATGCTAATCAACATTGCTTATTAATTGTTGTTAATTTAATATCTAGCTGTCTGTACTGAACTGAATTCTTTATTGCATGATCGTGTTTATAATTAAGGTATGCCAAATTGAGTAGTTGCCTTATTCCTCTTCCGGTGGATGGCGCGGGGAGTTGGCCCATGTCTTGGCCTCATAGGCTTACTAGTATGCCTCCTAGCTTATCTTCTGAATTCGGTGCCGGCGACATGTTCTACAACGATACTAAACACTGGTCTGGACTAGTTTCAGACATTTATGTGGAAGCTCTTTCTATCAATTGGTCAAGTGTTCGAAATGTAATGGACATGAATGCTGGTTTTGGAGGGTAAAAAAAAAAAGCTTTATTATGCCACTCTCCTATATCAACATAAGTGCTCTTTGATTTGAACTGATACAAAGTACTTAATTTGTTTTTCAGATTTGCTGCAGCTCTTATTAATCTACCAGTTTGGGTAATGAATGTAGTACCTATTGGTATGCCAGATACTCTTACTGTCATATTTGACAGAGGATTAGTTGGAACTTATCATGATTGGTGTGAATCAATGAATACCTACCCTCGCACATATGATCTTCTTCATTCAAGTTTTCTTTTCAAAAATCTTGAGCAAAGGTATATATAATATATGACATTATTTAATTCGTACTATGCTTTTCAAAAAATTTATTGTGTTCACCACACGTGTTTAATGTCCACATGGCAAGTGTCATATATATATATATATATTTAATGATGTTACATTACTAAGACCTTAAAATATAATTAACTCAATAATTTAATCATTTATGATTCTCACTGTTTGGTGGCAATAATGTTTGTACTCAGATGTGACATTGTAGATGTGGTTGTGGAGATAGATCGTATAGTGAGACCAGATGGGTATCTTGTGGTTCAAGAAACAATGGAAGTAATTAAAAAGTTGGGTTCAGTGTTGCATTCACTTCATTGGTCTGTAAAATTGTATCAAAATCAGTATCTTGTTGCTAGGAAGAGCTTCTGGCGTCCGAAGCCATAGAAATTAAATGACGAATCGGATTGCTTTGCTTGCTCATCATATTCTCTACAAAAATGTGGGGTTGCTCATTCATTATTGTTACTATTTTAAATATAGTCAAAGTTTGTAATTAGTTGTTATATTAGCATTTTTTTTCTTCTAACTTGGATTTAATTCAAATTAATTAATTTATTCATCATATCATATTTATTATTATTATTATTATTATTATTATTATTATTATTATTATTATTATTATTATTATTATTATTATTATTATTATATAAAATCTCAAACTTACAAAAATCTGAGATGTTTGAAGTGAAATTCAATCCGTGAAAAGATAAAATTTGTAGTGTGAACAATATAAATAGGAGATTATATATTATTTTCTTACCTCTGTTTTTTTTGACACTATTCACATGTTACTTTTTTTTTTCTTTGAATTAGTTGATACCAATTGTTAGAGAAAAAGGACTTGAAAATAGCTCACACTTGCTGGGATTATTTCCTCACCTCTGTTTTTTGTAACACTATTCACTCTTAGCATCTTTACTTTTTAGTTGAAATAGTTAATATTTGAGTGAAAAATAAGGTTGAAGGTATTTAATACCACCAATTGTTACAGAAGAAGAAGGATCCCACACTTGGGGTTCTTAATGTTAGATAATATTATTATATATTAGTAATAAAGGTATTTTAGATATTTTTATTTTTTGTATATATACTCATTGTAACCTTATTAACTACAAGTTTGGTTCATTCTATGTTATGAAACCTAAAGTGATTGTCTCTGGGTTGTCTCTCTTCTTCCTCTTTTCATTGTTAACATGGTATCAAAGAACTTTGGTTGATTTTGGGATCTACTATAAAGAAGAGATACACTATTTTGATAGGAAAGACAACCATCAAAAGAGAAAAGAGAAGAGTAACCCTATTCCCGATTTTGTTAAATCAGTCTCACAAAAACATCGATTGCGCATTCGTTAACCGTTGGATCAGGCTGATTTTTGAACAGCAGGTTCGCAACATTTATGTCTTCGTCTTCAACGGTCAGATCGGCGAAACGACTTATGTAGGGGGAGAAATCGTGCTCGCACATGACCAGATTTATTTTGTCTCAGTGATTGTGTTTGTCGTATTTTTCTGTCATTATTTGTTATGACTGGTGCTAAGGATGATTCTCTTCAAGCACATTGGAAAGCACATTGTCCGAAATTGGAGAGAGCACATAAGAAGAATTTTAGGGGACCATTGTCCAATGTTGTTGCTTCTGCTCCTCCTACCATTGACTCTAGTTCTGGTTCTGTATACTCATCTGAGATTGCTTCCCAAATATCTGATATTGCAGAACAACTTCAAAAACTTCTTGCCACTCAATCACATGCCATGCCTGCCACTTCTTTTAATGGTTTGAACTCCTCTGGTATGTCAGGTATATCTCCTTCCATATGGATTCTTGATTCAGGAGCATCTCAACATATGACATACGATATAAATCTTGTGTCTGTGAAACCTATCTCGTCTGTGTCGGTTATGACTGCTGATGGCACTCCTATGCCACTAGCAGGCGTTGGTTTTGTAGTGCTTTCGTTGTGATTTAGGTGGTGAATATACCTCTAATAAATTTTCTGAATTACTTGCTTATGATGGCACCCTCCACCAAACATCTTGTACTGATCCTCCTCGACAAAATGGAGTTGCTGAAAGGAAACACCGTCATATTATAGAGACTGCTCGTTCCCTTTTGTTGTCCGCTTCAGTTCCTAGTGAGTTTTGGGGAGAAGCAGTTCTTACTGCTGTTCATGTTATTAATAGAATTTCATCCTCTATCATATCAGGTTTGTCTCCCTTTGAAAAATTGTATGCTTCTACCCCTGATTACTATTCTTTGAAAGTTTTTGGTTCTACTTGTTTTGTTCTTCGCCCTCAAGTAGAACGCAATAAGTTATCTTCTCGTTCAGCCTTGTGTGTTTTTCTTGGTTATGGGGATGGTCAAAAGGATTATCGTTGTTATGATCCTCATGTAAGAAAACTTTATGTATCTCGTAATGTTGTTTTTCTTGAGCACATCCTTTTTTACTCTATTTCCTCTGATTCTCAAATTACTAAAAGTTCTGAACTAACCCATATTGATCTGTTTGGTCATAATGATTAGGCTTCTAGTGATTGTAATGTTGAGAATTGCAGGACAAATACTAATACTCCACATGATGACATCCCTCTTGTCCCCCCGGCTGTCCAACCACCTCTTGCGATTGTTGATCCTCCTCGTTACCCCTCTCGTCAACGTAAGTCTACCCAGTTACCTGATTTTGTCTTTTCCACTTACTCAACTTCGTTTGTTTCTTTCTTAGCCTCTATTCACAGTTTGTTTGAGTCATCTTCCTATAAAGAGGCTGTTCTTGATCCTCTTTGGCAGCAATCTATGGCAGAAGAACTATCTGCATTGCACAAAACCAATACTTGGGAATTAGTACATCTTTCTCTTGGAAAACGTGTTATTGGGTTTCGTTGGGTATACAAGATCAAAACTAAATCTGATGGGTCAATTGAGTGCTACAAAGTACGTCTTGTTGCTAAGGGTTTCTCTCAACAATATGGTATAGATTATGAAGAAACTTTTGCTCCTGTAGCCAAGATGACCACTATTTGTACTCTTATTGCAGTTGCATCTGTTCGTCAATGGCATATTTCCCAAATGGATGTCAAAAATCCTTTTTTAAATGGTGAGCTTCATGAAGAAGTCTATATGGTCCCCTCCATAAGGAGTTTCTCATAATCAATATGAAGTATGTAAGTTAAAAAATGCTCTATATGGTCTTAAACAGGCTCTTCGAGCTTGATTTGAGAAACTCTCTACTGTGATCACTTTTCTTGGTTTCCGCTCTAGTGAACATGATTCTACATTGTTTATAAGGTCCACCACTTATGGTCACATTATACTTTCTCTATATGTTGATGATATGATTATTACATGTGATGATGTTAATGGAATCAATGAGTTGAAATTGCAGTTAGCCAAACAGTTTGAGATGAAAGACTTGGGAACTCTTCGCTATTTCTTGGGGATTGAAGTTGCCTACTCTCCTAGAGGCTACCTTCTTTCTCAATCCAAGTACATTGCCAACATTCTTGACCAGGCTCGTCTTTCTGATACTAGAGCAGCAGATACTCCTCTTGAGTTGAATGTGAAATATGCTCCCTCGGATGGTGTTCCTTTACCAGATTCTACTTTGTATCGTACTTTGGTTGGCAGCTTAGTGTATCTTACGATTACCAGACCTGACATTGCTTATGTTGTTCATGTTGTTAGTGAGTTTGTTGTCTCTCCCACTACAGTACATTGGGCAGCAGTTGTTCGTATTCTTCGTTATCTTCGAGGAACTCAATTTCAAAGCATTCTCTTTCCATCGTCATCCTCATTAGAGTTACGAGCTTATTCTAATGCTGATTGGACTGGTGACACCACATATCGTAAATCCACCACAGGATTTTGTATCTTTCTTGGAGACTCTCTTATTTCTTGGAAGAGTTAGAAACAAGACATTGTATCTCGCTCCTCTACAGAAGTTGAGTATCGTGCTATGGCATCCACTACCGCTGAAATAATTTGGTTGCGTTGGCTTTTGTCTGATATGGGTATCTCTCTTTCTGAGCCAACTTCGATGCACTGCGATAACAAGAGTGCTATTCAAATTGCTCACAACTCGATCTTTCATGAACGCACCAAACACATTGAGATTGATTGTCATTTTACTCGTCATCATCTTCAGCATGGAACCATTACTCTACCATTTGTTTCTTCTTCTTTACAGATTGTTGATTTGTTCACAAAGATGCATTTCATTAAATGTTTTTGTTTTTTAGTTGACAAACTCTCGATGTTCAATGTTAATGCATCGTGAGTTTGAGGGGAGATGTGAGATAATATTATTATATATTAGTAATGAGGGTACTTTAGACATTTCTATTTTTTGTATATATACTCATTGTAACCCTATTAACTACAAGTTTGGTTCATTCTATGTTATGAAACCCTAAAGTGGTTGTCTCTCTTCTTCCTCTTTTCATTGTTAACACTTAAATCTTAAGAGAGAAAGGAGAAGTCATAATATAAATACATATCAAGTGATCGATATATTTCAAATATAAATAAAAGTATAATAAAAAATTAATATATTTAATTAAATATATTAATTTTTTAATTATATCTTTACTTATATTTAAAATCAAAGAAAATACTCGTTAGTAACTATTTTAACTAACTAATTGAATTAGATCTAACTAATATTTAATTGTAATTACAACGCTCAACTTATTTTAATGTCTTTATGGATAACATTTTCTCTCTTTCTATTCCATTTCTTTCTTAAAACTCTTTCACTTGATGTGAGAAAATCAATTTTCACATTTTATTTTTCTTATCTTTTAACCATTATATTTTTTATTAGTTAAAATATAGTTCTATCGAATTTATGTCAGACTCATATAATACAATAACATCTATTTAAATTTCAATCAATTGAATAGAGTAAATTTAAAAACGTGGTATTGAATAGTTTGCGATAAATTTAAAAATGAATAAATTTTATTCACACTAAGATTTAATAATTT
>JBBPBR010000004.1:58587252-58597803 GCA_037974775.1 Cicer pinnatifidum | reverse complement strand
CAACACCTATGAAATGACAATAAAAAACTTTCTAAAAACATAATTTTTAACTTAAAATATATTTTATTTTTGTAATTTAATTAATAATATATAAATATTTAATACATTTAGATAATTTTATAACGTGAAATTGTATGTCACATTATTTAAAATATGTCAAATCGTAGATTTTTAGTCAAAACATATGAGAAACAGACAAAAATTATCGACTTTTAAAATATAAGAACTAATTCCATAAATTAATCAAAATAAATGGATCAAAACTACAATTAAATTTAATAAAATCAACAATAATAATTAAATTAACATTTGTTATTTTTTTCTTTCATTCAACACCTCATTTTATTTATATTTATTTTTTCTATCACGTCATTAATATATCACGTCAGTCTATCTATCTTTATACTTTATAACCATTATCAACTCAACTTTTTAACAGATAATTACAACATTCACAAATAAAGATTTCTATCATATAAATTACATATGATTTTTTAATAAGCAAAAGTAAATTTATCAAAGAGACAACAAGGAATATTTTATTCTTAACATGAGAAAAACGTCATAGTAAAAAATATCTATTCATCTTCTTTAAAGAGTTGCATAACTCTCGCCCAAGAGAGACAAATTAAAATAAATACTCTAACACCAATACACCAAACAGTCCAAATTAAGTTCCCAAAGCCCCATAACTTATTAGTTCCTGCAAATAGCCTACATAAACTTAACACATTAGACTCGCAAAATCAGCCGTACCTGCACAAGAGAAGCTCCAACAATTAGACTCTCACCAACCTACAACTTCTTATTGTTGAAGTATGGCACTAACCAATCATTGACAGTATCTTATACAAACTAGTCATAATAAGCAATGCATAACCGAATTTCACGGAATACCCGCTTAGAATATCATGCTTCCAAATCCACTTACCATTCTTTCCATGTCTAGGAGATATACCAGCCAACAAGACCATTAACTCTTCAAATGATGATTCTTGACAAGCGAAAAGTGCCCGACACCACTTCCACTTGAAAAATTTACCCCACAAATTTATGAAAATACTAAAAATACCCTTAAATATCTTTTTTACTATTTTACCAATCTAAAAGTACTTTTTTATTTATTTATCATTTCATCATTTTCAAAGCAAGCAAAAGTATTTGTGATAAGTAAAAGTTTTCTAGTCATTTTCGAAAAACTATTTAGAAAATTTCTCGTACATACATTATTTTTAAAAAACTTTTAACATATTTTCCGATACAGACAGTTAAAAATGTGTACTACCAGAAAGTATTCTTCAAGTTTTTTGGTACATAAGGGGTTACCAGAAAACTTCATAGACAAGATTGCCGATACACCATTTTATTTATTTATTTTATTTTATTAATTTTTATAAATGTTAACAAATATGAATAAACCGCTATTATTATTGGATAAAACATGCGTCGATATTATCAGTATTTTTTATACAGATCAGACATGAGTAATTATAATTAATATTATAAAAATATATTATTGTAATTAATTATAATTTATTTTATATTTTATTAAAATATGGTTCATTATGGACAATTAAAGTAATTGTTGGAGTTCACAACCATGGATTATCTATACTTTGGAGGAACATACATTTGTTGGAAGCTTTGATGAAGAAAAAAAATGTGTTCATGACTTAACAAAATATAATGTTGCACCGAGACTCATATTACTCTCATTACAAAACCGAGATAAGAATAATGTTATTAAGATCTCAAAAATATATAAGTAGAGGAGTATGGTTCGATTGCACGTGAGAGGTAATATGATAGAGATGTAACATTTATTCAAGTTTATTGAAGATACAAAATATGCATGCTGGAATAGAAAGCATGAAGACTCATATGGTATGAGAGATGTTTTTTAGGCACATCCAGATTCAGTGAAGTTGTTGAATTTGTTTCTGATTGTATTGCTTATGAACAACACCTACAAAACCAATAAATACAGAATGTCGTTACTTGAAGTTGTTGGTATGCAATCAACATAAATGACATTTGTAGTTGAGTTTTTTTTTTTTATTTGGAATGTGTGCGGGAAGAAAACTTTTGTTATGTGTTAATGAGGCTAAGAAGCCGGATCAATATGATGTATATCGAGACCCTTCTTACTTTGAGCATGTTAATGCAACATATTGTGAAGATCTTGGTTCCCAACCATCTCAAACATCAAAGAAGAGACATTATCTTTCATCAAAGATATAGCTCTCTCAATCATCTCAATCCTCAAAGCATTTGTTATAGAAACAATTTCCTGATGTTATTCAACCATACATTGATGACATATTTGATGTGATAGTAGATATAAATTGTGGTTATTGCGCTATTGCATCGTTGCTTGGACACAGTGATGAGTCTTGATCTTTGGTCCGCAATAATTTGGACTAGGAGTTTGCTTCTAATATAAGTCCATATGATAGACTGCTCTCATGACGCATTAAAGAAGTAAGAGATTCGTTGAAGATAACAATCTTAGGTCTTCAACCCATAGATAAATGGATGTCCATAACTGATATGAGTTACGTGATAGAGACAACATATAATATTATTCTTGTCACATTTGGTCATACATTTTCTATGGCTTTCTTTCCTATGAGGGGTTCACAGTCAGAATCAACATAAAATATTGTATCATATGTATTGGTTTTGTCGATGCAAGTCACTGGCTTCCGATAAAATTATCTTATTTTTTTAAGTAATATTACTTAATTTTTTTTAAAATAATCAAATTATTTTATTTTGCAGTTAAAGATGAAAGATGGATTTCCAATGGTTGCACCAGGTTGAAAGCAATATCGCACAAATGAAGCAACTTCTTGGGTGATAGCATGTATAAGGCGTCTACAACATTGGCGTATTTATTAGACCATTTAGTTGAAAGCAATATCGCACAAATGAAGCAACTTCTTGGGTGATAGCATGTATAAGGCGTCTACAACATTGGCGTATTTATTAGACCATTTGTGACGTAGTACACAAAATTCACTTAAAGAACCTGTAGATGCAAAGTCATTAGATGAAGATTAATTTTTATAAACTTCAATGCTTTAAAACATTTATAAAATCACTTGTTAGTAGTTCATTTTAGTTTAATGTTGTTATATTTCATCTTGTATTTTATTTAGTTTATTTTCGTTATATTTCATTATAAAGTTCATCACAAATAATATAAAGTAAACGACATAACAATAATGCTAAGCATAGATGAATATGAAAACAAACTAACATTAAAATTTACAAAAACAATGTTTATAAAAGTAACTACTAACAAATGTTACGACACATTAAATACAAAACTATATAAAACTGAATATATAAGTCATCATATGGATTAGTTTCATGTACATCCAACCCCTACAGTATAAGATCACTGGTCTATTGTAGGATAAATGGTTGTAAACTAGAACATCCGGATCGGTGGTCGAGACACCAAAATCTGGAACCTAGGTTACACCATTTGGTCGCACTAGTAGCGGATGAGATATCTGGTAAAACCACTTCAAATATCCCTCCTGACACTTAGATGGATATGTAGTTGGATGGATCCTGTAATATATCTTAGTGTCAGGGGTCACATATCACATTCATTCCACATATGCATCAGTTAATCTAGAAAGAGCTAGAGGTGACGATGGTGGAATATGTTGGATATATCCAAACTGTCTCAAACACCTCTCTGGTAGTTATGTCATTATTGTGCTACATATATCATCAAAGGGAACGACATCCCTATGATTTCCCCATGGTCTCCAAATGACTTTAGCACGTGTCAGTACGTCAGTCATATGTTCGTATTTACGGATCTTGTGTTTGCCTTGTTTGTAGCTCTATCTATTCATTCGGGCAATGCATTGAATATGAACATCCTGATCCCTTTTTTTTTTTTTACAAATATTTAGAAAATATTCATATATCCAACACTATTGCAAATAAAAATAAACTAATTAATTATAAACATAAAAATAAATAATTAAAAATCATAACAATTAATAATAATCATACTTATTTAATACTTGGAGCAGAGACATGTATCCACCTAAATATTTGGTATCGTAACAGCTGACATCAGATAGGTAGTCATAAAGGACTACCAATGCAACACTACCCCAAACATATCTATTGGTACCTTTCAAAGCTATAAGAGAATATATTTTGTTTCAACTGATATATGACTTTTATCCCCGAAAATAGTACTTCCTACAAGATTCTGCAAATACCCCTGAGAAGCCCAATCAAATCGTTTTGATGCACATTGCCTTTTGAATACCTCTTTCAGCCAATTTAGTATGTAGTGTGCACCACTTGTCTTTTTTATTTCCTCCCATATATCTTCAGGAGGCACCCTTAAAGTTAAATTACATGATATTACTATATCTAGGCCAGGTGGTGGAGTGTTGAACTCACCCCTAATAGGAACGCCTAACAAATTGGAAACATCGTCCAAAGTAATCGTCATTTCACATTGGTGAAATGACGATGTCTCTGAGTGTCATATTTCCACAAAAATAGAAATCAAGTTGTTTTCAATTAGTTTTAGACTCCCCTATTGTAGTGATCATAATCTAGATAAAATCACTCATGTCTTTATACTTCGCGGGATAACTGGTGAAGTAAATTGTTGCAATTTTTTCCACGGACAACAATTTTCAGCATTGTTCACTTATACAATTAAAATATATGATATAAAATTAAATATAGAACATAAATAATAATTAATTTAAATATTTTTAATGTACCATAAATAATAATTAATTTAAATATTTTTAATGTACTATATTTTGACATATCATACATTCCTCCAGGATACCGTACCACCTCACCCTCCTGTACAGGTCCATCGTGATGTACATGTCCCTCCTCATGTATAGGTATCTCCTCATGTACATATATATCCTCATGCTCCTCATGTATAACAATATTATCTTCCTCCTCGTGTACTACCTGATCCTCAGTGATAGACATATGACTTTGCTCTCCCAGAGCATCATCTTCTATTATAACTCGTCGTCTTATACGAGATGTTGTTGGTCGAACTTTTTCTTGAGCAACATCCATAGATGATGAAGATTCAATGTCACATGTTCTTCGTACCATTTTTCCGTCTCTACCTCTCCCACCTGCACCCACTAGAAAAAAATAGTTAAAATAAATTGAATTAAATAAATAGTAATAGAATAAAAAATTAAAATAAAAAAATTAATTTTAAAAAAATACAAAAAATTAAAAAATTCAAACAACTACCAGAAAACAACTTGTGGATGAAGTTTTCTAGTAATTTCCGAAAATGTCAAATTTAAGTTCTCTAGAATTGTTTGTTTTTCAAAAATGTTTAAATAATTTTTTTGGTAGTTCTAGAAAACTTCAAAAATAATTTTCGAAAGTAATATTCTATACCGAAATACTTTTTTCAAAATTTCCGTAATGTAAGTTGTGTACTAAAAAAAATCTAAAATGAGAAAAAAATCATAACTTTTAATATTTATGAGGGTATGTTGAATTTTTTTTATTTTATTTTTGAGAATACATGAATAATTGAGAGGTATAAGGTAAAATTTTAATCCCACTTCCAATGCCAAACTTCATTGACCCAACAACCTGCCTCTGCGACTGTTACTGTCTTATTTGCAGCAACCCAAAACATCACACCAAAAACTAGTTGCATCGCCATTTCCCAACTTTAGTTTCACACCATCTGCAAACTAATTCAACTAATTATTGTTCATTACATTTGTAATTATTTATATTGATCTAAAATTAGTTATGCCATTGGATACGTTAGAATTAACTTCATTTAATAAGTTTGTATAGAATATTAAATTTTAAATATTTTAATGATATATTAAATAGTTTTAAATTTATATAAAATTTTACAGAGACAATCTATAAAATATAAACTTTCAAATAAAATATTAATTTAATATTAAATTTTATATATTAAATAATCTAAAATTTATATTAAAACTTATGTTTAGAATAAATATCTCGAACAAGATTAAAAAACATTGAAACGGTCATGAATATTATATATAAATATTGAATACAAAATAATTTGTATAGCAGTAGACAAATATAATATCAATGTGATTTGATCCTTTTAGTAACTTGATTTATGCATATTTCTTAAAAAAAATTGGTTTTCTTTTTGTTTCACTATATTTTCCTCGATGATATGGATGCTTGATGATAATTTTATAATTTTTAAGGGAAACACAAAACACGTCATTTGCATATAGCCAATTAGGCACCTCGGGTCGGTCGATTTTAGGCCCAAAATGATGAACCTAGCCCAAACTCGAGGGTGGTGTATGTGTTTATTTTTTATTTTTTATTTTTATTACTAATTTTCTTTTCTTTTTCAATAAAAATATGGCTTGTTGGATTTGAACGATTAATTTATTAATCAACACTTAGTTTCCCATCATTTTATATTAAAACTTTCTTTATTTTTTTTCTACTAAAACTAAAACTGGAAAAATTATTTTGTGTACAAGCTGAAATAATTTTTTTTAGGAGAAGTCAGGTCAATTAACAAACATTGGTTGTATATACTAGTAGAAACAACACAACAATGACATCTAAATTGGAACTAATAAATGAGGTTTAATTGCAGTTTTGGTCCCTCAGTTTTAGCTGGATCGTGAAAGTAGTCATCCATTTTGTTTCTCCCCAATTTTGATCCAAAAACATAATTTTGGTCAAAAACTTGATGAAATTTTATTTTTTTTGCATTTATTTAAGTCACATCATGCCTCAAGATCTCATTTACAACAATTGTACTTGAAATCTATGATCATAAATGGTGTAGTACGACTTTAAAAAAATGAAATTTCATCAAATTTTGGACAAAAATTCTGTTTTGAGGACCAAAACTGGAGAAACAAAATGGGGAGACTATTTTCATGATTCAGCTAAAATAGAGGGACCAAAACTGCAATTAAGCCAATAAATAACAAACCATAAGTGAAATAATTGAAATTATAAAGAAACGCATCTCAATAATGCTTCTCAATAATCTCGATTTCATTTAAACTATCATATTCACTTTTCATATCAAAACGATTAATATTATTCTTAGTGCATCTCAACTACTTGTTCAATTTATTACTAAAATTTTTATGTCCCTCCCTCACAAATGATTTGATGCCCTTCAATTTTTCTTTTAAAACAAAATCTCTCTGACAAACAACAAATTCTTCAAGTGGTTTTAAACAAACTCATTATAATCTATAAATTTTGTTCAATATTTCAACATTCTAAACAATCTAGATCTCCAATCTTCTATCATATAAGACACCAAGATATGACTATGATCTGATTAGCCTCTCTCCAACGCCCATTGAGATACACCATTCCATACTTCACAAAACTTTCCAAACAAAAGAAAGCGATCTAATCTATTCTTACAAGCCACATCCAACATCAACCACGTAAACATCCTTCCAATTAAAGGTAAATCCACTAAACAACTTTTCATCTATGAAGTCGTTAAAATTGTTGTTCTCCTCCTCTCTCAATACACATTTCGCTTCGTTTCGTTCCTCCGTAATATCTTTTTAACACATTTTTCAACATTAGTTGAAATTCACATAAGTTCTATCAAATTATGTGAGTCTCATTAAAATTTGATGATACTGGTATGAATTTCAAACAATAGAAAAAATATATAAAAATATATGTGATATATAGTTTGTTACCAGCACTTTTCTTATGTTTTTGTTTTCTTTAATATGGTCATTTTCTACTTTCAGTTATTTTTTAAAAAATAAATTAGATTAAATCCATGTAATTCAATATTCTCATTTTTTAATCATTTTGTTATTTTTCGGTCCAACCTAAATGATATGACATGTTGCGTGGAATTTTGGTGTCGTGTGACATGCTAACATCACATGCCACATAACACCCAACGAATGCACGTGGCAATTACAATAAAACAAAACAAATCATACTTACATGGAGCAACAACAATAAAAAAAAACTATAAATTATAGGAATAGAAAATGAAAATGAAACAATTTTAATTTCAATTTTTAATTTTAACTACTGCAAATACATGTATGTCATAACTGTAAAATAATAAATTATTTTGTCTATCTTTACTCTGCTTCTAAAATAAAAGCTATCTTTGAATTGTTTTCTTTATATTTGTTGTTTTCTTTAAGTTGTTTTCAACGGATTTTGATCTTCTCTTCTTTTGTCTTCATATTTTGTTTTCAACAACCATTATATTGTGTTAGAGTATGAGAAAATGAGAACAAAATTTTCAGTTGAATATCCTTTTAATTTCATGATACATTACAAAATAGTGACTTTAAAATGCTGCAGCAGCCTCAAATTTCTTGTTGATGATAAAGCATTTAAAATAGTAAAAGGATCACTTCAAGTCTTCAACCACTTCTAAATACAAATTAAAGTCTCAACCATTTCTAGGTTAAGAGAGCTACTATGTACCTCTAAAATCCACCCCCTTATACTAAAAATATTTTATGAAGTTACTATAGAAACCGGTGTGTCCATATAATAAATTGTTTGTTTGAATTTGAGTGTTAAAAGTTTTATATATTTAGAGAAGTGGTAGTATAATGATCATGAATGTAACTTCCAAACGAAATCCACTTGTTAGAATAATATAAAAATGAATTAATTTCTATTTAACATGTTTATAATTCTAATATTATATAAATTAAAATAAACATCAATGAGAAATATATTACCACTGTAAAATAATCACGTCAATTTAAGATAATAAATACGAAAACATACATAAAAAATTTATGAAATTTTTATGATGACGGTGTTTTAAGTTATAAGGGATTAATCTTCCAATTATAAATTTTTTTATAGTTTAGTCTTACTATCTCATCTAATAGGATGAAGATAATTATTATAATATTGTCTAATAGTAAACTTGCGTCATTTCATAAATGAAGATTAATGACTATTCAACTTTTATCATTTTTATTTCTATCTATCATAAAAAGAAAAATAATACTTACAGTATCTACACAATAATTTTTCATGATAATTATGTTTTGAACCATAAACTTTATATAAACTAAATCAATATAATTTAACTAATTAACATAATGATCTTATTACGTTTAAATATTAGACAAGGGACCCAAAATTTATAAGGAAGCTTAACAAAGCCAAAGCCATGAAGTCTTTTACCGAGTCCACTAGAAGTCTTTTAGGGAGTCCACTAGAGAACAAGAGACACTATTTTGATATTCTTATCATTTGGCCAAGTCAAGTCATCGACGCATGATGTACTCCAAAACTCACTATTTCATTATTTTCATGTAGTACAAAAACGATATATTCTTTAATTTGTTTATTTTTAAGAACGTTTTAATAAAAAATATATATTTGCTTAAATCCTAATTTAAAAGACAAGTGTTAATATAGTTAATTAAACATTTTGTCTTGAATTTAAATTTAAAACATTATAATTATGTAATAATTTTTTTATAATTAAATAAATAAATTATATAATATTAATTATATAAAATGATAAAATTCGACGGGACCTGTAAAAAAAAATTAAATATAAAAAGAACTTATAATCAACTTAAGTCAAAATTGATATACTCTAGGAATATTTTATGCATACAAGGTGTCATTATATTTTTTTTTAAAACATCCTCAAAATAAGATAACAATTTTTCTTTGAAATTAAATTCATTTATGTTTACAATCTAATAATATT
Organism: Cicer pinnatifidum; assembly: GCA_037974775.1. Lineage (NCBI taxonomy): Eukaryota > Viridiplantae > Streptophyta > Magnoliopsida > Fabales > Fabaceae > Cicer > Cicer pinnatifidum. Next base: position 58,588,058 of record JBBPBR010000004.1, on the reverse strand, counting down.
TTTAATATTTAAAAATGTCTCTGTATATAGTAATACACCTACTTCTTTTTCATGAAAAAATTACAGTTTTTGAAACTCATACTAACATGTATTCAAACTAATTTATAAGTATGTAACAATAATAATAATGACGTATTTTTTTTCACTAAAAACATGAACATTTAAAAAAAATATATATATATTTATATATTTCATGTTCTATTGATGGCATTACACTTACCACACAGATTTTATGTTGAATAAATAAAGTAGCGTGTTTTCGTTGGGCTTAGTTGGAGGCAGCTTGAGCAAAGACCCATATTGCACTCAACACACGCAAACATGCTACAATGTTTTTTGTGCGGAGACGGTCATGGATATGGCTTCTGATCTGTCTACATCATATGTTTTTTTTTTTTTTCAAAAATATTTGGTGATATTTTTCATTTTGATATTCATTTTTTTATTGACATTTTAACTTATATTTATATAAATAATAGATGGCTAAGCAATCTTTTTTTCTTTTAATTAAATTGGCATTTTATTTCTTCAAATCTTTTAATGGATGGTTAAACTATTTTATGAATGATGTATTTTTGATGATTTATATAGCTTTAACTAATTTTTTTTAGATATTTTCTAAGTTAGAAGTGTAATAAATACATTCCAATTACAAAAGACAATAATTATAAAATAAAAATTATTTAAAGTTAAATGCATTATTTCTATATATAAAACATATTATATATTCATTTTATATTTTTTCTTAATTTTATCAATATAAAATTTAATTTTTTATTTTAAATATTTTTTTTCTCATTTGTTGC
>JBBPBR010000004.1:58573591-58587003 GCA_037974775.1 Cicer pinnatifidum | reverse complement strand
GTATATAAATTGTGCTTATGTTATGAGAATTAATATATTTTATTGTTAGTAAAATTTCTTTTTAAAAGTTTCATAAGTAATATGAATTCGAATGGTAACTATCCATTAATTAGGAGTATAAATTTAATCATTAAATTATTTGAGAAAAAGACATAATTTTTTATAATTTATTTCATTTGCTTGAAAAGTTCAGCTACATGAATGGGATAAAAATTATCATCTTATTTTATTAATAATTAAAATTTTCTTTTGAGGGTTTCGGTTACATTTAGATTTTGGTAAATAGTTCAAATATTAATTAAATATGTTAACAATAGACAATAATCATTATTAAAATACTTTTTTTGGAAGTTTCGACTGCACTTAGATTTTAGTAAATAATCTAAGTATTAGTTACATATGCCAATGAAAAATATTTATTACTAAAAAAAGAAATAATTAGATTTTAGTAAATAATTGAAGTATTAGTTAAATATGTTAATAATAATAAATATTTATTATTAAAAAAGTAAATAATTTATATTATTGTTATAAAGATTTTTATATTATTAACATACCACATCTATTTATATAATTTTAAAAATAATTATAATAAAATATATATTAGTATATGCGAATTAAATAAAAAAGTAAAAGAGAATTATTCAAGTACCCAAAAAAAAAAAGAGAGAGAAAAATTCGTTGATTTGTGGAGAACGCGCTTTTAAATATTACGTTGTTTTTGAGTCCTACCTCGTTTGCTTGGTTGGTGTAAGAACATAGTTTTGAGTTTTGACATTGATTTCCCATTTTTTTCTTTTTCGATACTTTTCAGAACCGATTCACTTCTTGTGTAGTGTGTCTCTTTCAACAAAAGTAAAAATTACTCAAAAATGAGAAAGTGGAAATTCAGCTTCTTCAAGGATCTTCGTGCAGTTCTGTTCCTTGTATCGTTTTGTTTTTTGTTACAGAGTTTTGGTTTTTGCTGTTCTTTGAATGATGAAGGTAAAAGGGATTTATAGTTTGTGGAATTTTGTGTTCTAGTGGTACTTTTTGAAAAGATGAAAACTGAGTTGTATTTTTATTTGCAGGTAAAGCTCTTTTGAAGTTCAAGCAGGGAATTGTAAGTGACCCTTTTGATGCTTTGTCAAATTGGGTTGATGATGAAGTAGAGGTTGACCCTTGTAATTGGTTTGGGGTTGAGTGTTCTGATGGAAAAGTTGTGGCCTTGTAAGTGCTGATTTTCTTATATGTTTTTTGTGAAATTGATTATGTATTTTTATGTGATTTCCTGATCTGATTAATTTATGGCTGGGGTAGAACATAGATAAGAAAAAATGAATAAATTGTTCGAACTCGCACTAGTCCACACTTTAGATGTCCGGTTTTGGATAGCTATGAAGCATCGACACAAGCAGACACCAACACTGATAATAATTTGGAAAAAAATGGATGTGATTGCATTTAACATGCTCTATCATATCGGTGTTTGACATCAACACGTATCAAACACTTATACAAACTTTCAATTTGAAGTGTTGGTATTGCATAGTTGGATAGTGATGTGGCCTGAATAGTGGTTATAAGTTTTATGGTTGATCATCCAGGACCAAACCCAAATTCTAATAGTTTTAATCATTCGATCAATTCCATTGATAGTTGATTATATCATTTACAAATTTTGAAGACCATTTTTCAGTTAAATCAATTTACAAGTGTGCAACTTGTTGGTTAGATTGTATTAGTAGCATGCTGCCTGCTTTTTATTGTTATTAAATTTTGAGGTAGAGTTGGAGTTTTGAATCATAAGAAGATATTTTGTTGTTCAGGAATTTGAAAGACCTTTGTCTTAAAGGAAATCTAGCACATGAGCTTGGGAGCCTTGTACACATAAAGTCCATGTAAATAATTTTCTTTTATCCAATTGCTTTGTTTATTGTAATTTGTAGCTACTTATTAATTTCAATTTCCATAATTGTTAAGTTGTTTTATAACATTGAGACAAATATCTTGTGCAGAGTTTTGCGGAATAATTCTTTTCATGGGATCATTCCTAAAGAAATTGTACGCTTGAAGGGATTGGAGGTTTTGGATTTGGGCTACAACAACTTCAGTGGACCTCTACCTAAAGATATTGGGAGTAATATCTCACTAACAATCCTGTAGGATATTATAATCTTTGAACAGTTCAATTTTCATATTTTTTAAAACTTGTTTTGCTACTATGAAGCTGAGTACATAGTTGCAAATTTCTTTGAACAGTTCAATTTTCTTCTTTGAACTTCTTTGAACAGTTCAATTTTGTTTTTATTGCAGTTTGCTGGACAACAATGATCTTCTTCATGGTTTCTCTCATGAAATTAATGAATTGACAATGCTTTCTGAATCTCAAGTAGACGAAAACCAGCTAGTTAGTGCAGGAAAATTGCCAGGTTGTACAGGAAGATCTGCCAAATGGTATGAGTTTCTTTTGCATATTCATTATTCTCTTGTTCTCCATATTCTAAGTTGTGTCTATTTTATTCAACTATATACCATAATCTTAATTCTTGTGTCCTTTTTTTTAAGGCATATTCGCCAAAGTAGAGAAGGTGTTCGGAGCCTACTGCAGATAAGTATTCCTGCTCGTGATGATCCTCATAATCGTGCAGCGATTCTTCCTGATAGTCCTTCTCTTTTGCCTTCTCCATCACCATCACCATCTCCATCTCCATCTCCATCTCCATCTCCATCTCCATCACCTTCCCCATCTATCTCAAAAAGACCACCAATAGTGACGAAGCCACCCACCCTGGATCAAAATGCTTCTGATTCTCCTTCTCCCCGGCCTGCACAAGGCTCTATACCACTATCCAAAAGCAACTCATCAAAGAAAGGTCACATGCCTATTTGGGCTGGGGTTGCGGGTGGTGCTGTATTTATTATCATTTCAATCATTGTCTTATATCTTTGTAAAACAAACAAGGTAGCTACCGTTAAACCATGGGTAACAGGATTAAGTGGACAACTTCAGAAGGCATTTGTGACAGGTAAATCTAAGCATTTATCCTTTTAAATATAAGAAGTAAAGTGATGTCATCAAATTGATCCGGCTTTAATGATTACAGTTCCTTGACTTGTGCTGTATTGCTTTTGTTTCACAATGTAAGATTCCTGTCTTTGTACATGAATAACCGAGTTTTATGTTTTCAGGTGTGCCAAAGCTAAAGAGATCAGAGCTCGAAGCAGCATGCGAAGATTTTAGTAATGTAATTGATACTTCGCCCACTGGTACAGTTTACAAAGGGACTCTTTCTAGTGGTGTCGAAATAGCTGTGGCCTCTGTTACAGTGAAATCATTGAAAGATTGGTCAAAGACTTCAGAAGTCCAATTTCGTAAGAAGGTATTATCATGAAAAATTAAACCAAATTATCTCTAGATTTTTCAATTCAGCACTGCTATTGAAATTAACATTTTAAGCAATTATGAAATCAGATTGATTCATTATCAAAGATGAACCACAAGAATTTTGCAAATCTCCTCGGATATTGCGAAGAAGATGAGCCTTTCACCAGAATGGTAGTTTTTGAGTATGCCCCAAATGGAACACTCTTTGAACATTTACACAGTGAGTACCTACCACTTTATTGTTACTATTATTTAGCAAGAATAGTTGCTTCTATGCATTTTTTTCTTATCCTTTTAATTTGGAAACTAGCTGAATTTTTTTTTTTTTATATTGGAAATTGCAGTAAAAGAAGCTGAGCATTTGGATTGGGGAACAAGACTTCGAGTCGCGATGGGAATGGCTAACTGCCTGCAACATATGCACCAGTTGGACCCTCCTCTGGCCCATAGCAACCTAAATTCTTCATCTGTCCAACTCACCGAAGATTACGCTGCCAAAATCTCGGACTTGAGTTTCTTGAACGAAATAGCTTCGTCCGATATAAAAGCTGCTGCAAGGAAACACGCGGACACTACATTAGCAAGTAACATCTACAGCTTTGGTATTACATTGCTCGAAATGGTAACGGGCCGTCTTCCTTATTCCATGGATAATATAGACGGCTCACTTGAAAAGTGGGCTTTACACTATTTACAAGGGAACCAGCTTCTCAAAGAACTAGTTGATCCAACACTAGCATCCTTTCAAGAAGAACAACTAGTACAAATTTCTGATTTGATCAAGTCTTGTGTCCATGCTAATCCAGATCAAAGACCAACAATAAAACAAGTTTGTGAGAGATTAAGAGAGATAACAAAAATAAGTCCTGAAGTAGCTGTTCCAAAACTTTCACCACTTTGGTGGGCAGAACTTGAGATTGCTTCGGTAGATGCCAGCTGAAATCACGAAAGCAGATTGTAAGTATGGAGTTTTTATCATTCTCATCCTTTTTCCAATGGTGATGGCACTATAAAAAAGTACTCACCTGTAAATTGATACCTGTTGTATCTCTTGTAGGAGAGTGGCAAATCATATGTACATAAGGGAGATAACAAAAACCCATTTTTTGGTTGCTTTGTTTAATTATTATGGTTTATGGAATTGCAGTAACAAAAGTGTGTCATAGATCAGTTAATTTAATTTGTTCAATTAATTATATGGTTGATTAAAGATATTTTTTATTATAGTTCTTTATGGCAAATTTAGCAAAAATGTGATTTTGGTTGAAACTGCAAGGGCTTGAACAAAATCACGGTGCTACTGTGTAATTCGTCAACCTCAATGTGATTTCAAACAATTTTTTATGAGCAACAAATAGTTCAACAGTCATACTCCTGCCCATGTGTCACATGTCACGTGTCATGAGGTATCAAGGTGGGAAATTTCAAGTTTGATGATATTGAAGGACAAAGTCAAAGTCTTCTCGAGGGCTTTGTTAAGTTATATGATTAATTGATTATAAGTATAAAGTATAAAAAAAACAATGCTTATACTTTATATAAGAAAATGGCATCTACAATCTGCCAAGCTGTAGTATGCCAAATGGACGGCATAAAATCTGCATGACAAAAGCATAGTTGAAGATAAATGGCTTTTGTCCACAGTATGATTGATTGATGGAGGCTCTTTGTTACAAACGCCACTTGCTTTTGCAATACGACAGTTACTATTAAAATTGAAAATGACAACATACTTGACCCAACATTTTGCATTTTGCATTTTGCATTTTGCACATCCTTTTCTATTACTAGTTCTTGTTCTAGAGAAGAAAAATCAACCACCACAATGAATACTGGGTCAATAATATTAATAGCATTCGGATTTGGACTTTTTATATATATATATTTTATTTTTAAAATGACCTATTTTAAAATTTATTTACGCAAATGTCTTATTTGTTTTTTTTAAAGTAGAAAGTCATTTTCCCAAGCGACCGGAAGGAAAAAATTTTAAAACGTAATAGGAGGTCGCTTCTCCATAGAGACATTTTTTTTTAATATTTTAAAAGTTTATTATTAATTAGGATAATAAATTAAAATTAATTTAATTATTTAAAAAATAAAAATACTAATAAAAAATTAAAATAAAATTTATTAATAAATTATAAATAAAATTTATATTTTAATTATTATTATTATTATAATAAATAATTATTATAACTATAATTAAAAATTATTATAATTATAATGATTAAATTATATTATAAATTTTTTTAAAAAATATATTAAAATTAAAAAAAAAATACATCAAATTTATTGCAAAAAATAATAATAATAATTAAATAAAAAGAAAATTATATTAATAACATGAAAATGAAACGAAATATATTAAATTAACGATAAAAATATATCATATTTGAGGGGAAAAAAATATCAAATATATATCGATGATGTCCACCTAAATGATCACCAGTCCCACATCTAGGATGTCATCGAACTAGCCTAGCTCTCTGAACAAGTTGCGGTTCATCATAATTTTGATAATTTTCTTCAATGTAAGTTGTAGGTGGATTAGAACCAGTACCACTTGCTTCCATTAATTTTGAGACTGAGGATTATACATCAAATCAAATACAACATAAGTCGACTCGAGAGTTGTGCACTGAGTTCCAAACAAATTATAGAAAAGCCCATTCTATGTCGGATAATCGAGGGTTGGTATTTCTGACACTGACGGAACGTAATAATGAGTCGGTGGAGGATCATAACATGGAACTTCAGTAGCGACGTGTAGGTGAGGTGATGATAAAGACGATCCTGTTGTGTTTTGTTGTTGTGAGGTTTATTGGGAGGTTGATTGCACATGAGGATATAACGACAGTTGTAAATGAGGATCACAAAGATATTGTTCTACATATACAAATAATTTGGTGTGTTGTCTAAACCAAATTATAAATTATGTGTTATGACATAAAACATCTTGTACGATGTTACCTTGCAACACGTAATTCTGGCGCTCGTTCCAATGTTTAATTTATTCCCTCCAAACTCAGTTCCAATTATCATCAATCCCACGCCTCATGTTGACCTCGTGGTACATTTTCATGTCCTCGGATAGTTGTGGTATTTGTTGATGGAAACCAAACTAGAGTGTGACTCTATCTGTATGATGTTTTTCAACAATATGATAACGTATTAGATAAGTAGATAAGCACATGCAGTCCAAGTGATGCTCTCTACTTCATAAACTTCATGTTAAAACCCGAGATAAAGTCTCCAATAAAACTGATATGTAAAAAATAAGCTAAAGTAATTATAACAAGTATAAAAAATAAAATATTTAAAAAGTTCGAATAAATGTGAATGAATATATTATTTTCTCAACCATCACGATCAATTATTTTTCGGTATCCTTCTACGTCGTTATGAAGAACTTTAGCGAAATTTAGACCACCGAAATTAAATATGTCAAATATAACAAAATATAATAAAATTAGTAATATGATAAATAGTTGATTTTAAAAAAAGAAAAAATAATATAAAATAATATAGTTACCTTTGTGCAAGTGGAAATATCAATGGTTCGGGAGATTTAAAAAATTAATAATGTATTTTTTTTTTTGAAATTTGTAATATAATTTAATTATTTTAATTTAATCATTTTCATTATAATAATTTTTAATTATAATTATAATAATTATTTATTATAATAATAATTAAAATATAAATTTATTTATAATTTATTAATGTGTTTTATTTTAATTTATTATTAGTATTTTTATTTTTTAAATAATTAAATTAATTTTAATTTATTATCCTAACTAATAACAAATGTTAAAATAAAAAAATAAAAAGGTCAGGTTGTTCTACGTAGAAGTGACCTCTCGTTACATTTTTAAATTTTTCTCTTCAACTGATCGCTTATTGGGAAAGCGAGTTCCTACTTAAAAAAATAATAGGACATTCACGTAAATTAATTTCAAAGTCTCGAAATTCATTTATAAAATAAAAGTTTAATACTAGTATAAATAAATGTTACACAATAGGTCTATTTTATATTTTTATTTATTATATCTTGGCACACCTACTTGCCACTCTTAAGAAGCAATATGATCAAAATGGTTAAATGTGATCAATTATTATATCAAATATGTTTAGTGTGTAAATATTTATAGACGTATGTAAATATTTATAGACTTTCTATTTGGTCAATCAATTGATAGAGATGTAAAATATAATTTAACTTCTATTAGTATACTGTGCGGATTCGAATTCATTTAGAGTACTTATTCGACATATGTGGCGAAGTTAGTTTAATTTTTATGAATGGGTCATAAATAAAAAATTAAATATATTTTTAAAAATTAATATACTTTTATATTTTTTTTAAATTAATATATTGATGATAAAAATGTTAATTACATTAAGAATTATAATGTTATACGAATGTAATTCAATTGATGAACTAAGTTAAACAGATTTTAAGTAGATCTCATACGTATAATTTATCTATAATTTTTTAATATAAGTATCTAAGTATCTATCTCCAATCCAATATATCACTATATTTCAACAATATTAATTCATTTTAATACAATTTAGTAAGTGAAACCCGTAAAAAGAAAAAGAGAAAGATACCTATGTAAATAGACACCACAATTTTCTACAACAAAAGCTTTTTATTTAGCACGTGGTGTATCTAATAATTTTCAACAACAAAACATAGCTTTATTCAGAATTATTGCTCGGAAAACAACCTATTCAATATCCAAACTGGGCTCCAGTAGAAGATTGGGCCAATTAAATCTAGCAATGATAATCTATAAAAACACCATTGCACGGGTCACGAGAGCATGTGGTGCGAGATTGTTCATTCATGGTATGAAAATAGACAATAAACAAATAATTTCTAAAATCTATTTATTTAAAAGTAAAATATGAGAAAAATTAAATATTCATTTATATTTTTAACTAGTTGCTTTATGTATGACAATCCTTTAATTATCAATATTTAATGTGCCATAAACACAAGTCTTGTATAGTAAATTATAGTTAATGTATGAGAAATGCTACTAAGTGTTCCAAAGACACATATTAGAAGATCAAATGAAAAGATATATTTTTGAAAGTTGTACATTTATATTTTCAAAAAGTGATCTTTAACATATAAAACTTTTTTTTATTTATTTTCTTCTTTTATACATATATTTTTTTATATGTATATTCTTGAGTGCACTTACTCATTTAATATTTTAATCATTGTTTTTGTCTACTCTTATATTTAAATATTTTTTATTTTCAATTTTTTCTATCACATGACAAATATATCATATCTATTATATCACTTCTTTTATTTCTTTCTCTCTCAAGATGTAGGATGAATATACACTAAACACTTTCTTTGTTTTTTTGTCAATAATGATTGTTGCTATCTATTCTATTTGTCCCTAAAAAATTGTCAAAGCTGTTAATTTTACACGAATTTACGATACATTATAAAATAAAAAAATACTCATGTATAAATTATCTTAAATACAAATACAAAGTGAAAGATGACCTGACAAAGTGATTTATGTGGTAGTAATTACAAAGGATAATTAAAAAAAATTAATTTAAAACAAATGCTTTTACTGATGTGAAGCATAATACATAGGGAGGGAGTAATATATTATGGTACATATTCTTAAGTGAGTGAGTTAATAGTAATATTTATTATCTATTCTACGAAAAAAAATATATTATAGTAAATCATATATTTTGGCATTGCAAGAAATTTTATATACATGGCAAAAGGTGGCCTTCACGTACATAAGATTGAATATTATAATGTATGAAATACATTGGCAGCAGCATGATGGAAGGCACGTTGATCTACCCTATCAATCTAGTAGAGTCTCCATATTATCAATGAACATTAGCCTATATATATCAACCTATCAAAATGTTTTTCTTCAATTGCAAGCCTTTGTCTCTACTTCCTCCTCAATCCTTCATACCCTTTGAGAAAATGGCTGGCATGCACTTCATCAGCATCATTTCTCTCTTGCTTCTCCTTGTGTCCTTTCCTTACACACAAGCTTATGAAAATATTCCAAAAAGAACAGAGAAGAAAATAGATGTAGTTGTGGAAACTACAGTGTACTGCCAAAGCTGTGAGCATTCTGGAACATGGTCTTTAACTGGAGCCAAGCCTATTCCTTCAGCCAAAGTAAGTGTTTCCTGCAAAACTCACAGAGGTCATGTTAGTTACTATAAGGTCTTTGAGACAAACAAAAATGGTTACCTCTATGCACCACTAGAAGGATTCAAGATGCAGAATTACATACTAGATCATCCACTTCACTCTTGTATTGTGAAGCCTGTTTGGTCTCCTCTTGAGAGTTGTAGCATTCTCACGAATGTTAATTACGGTTTGAATGGATCTCCGCTTCGTTATGATAACAAGAGATTGCGTGGAAGCAACTACGAAGCAGTTATATATGCTTCTGGTCCCTTGGCTTTCCATCCTCCAGATTGCTCAAAGACTCACTACTAATGCATTAAACAATTATGAATTACCCTTCACCAACCATTGAGATTCATTGACTTATTATTATGTTGTTGCTTTTATTTGTCTCTGTATTAAGTTTTGCATTCTTAAATTGTTTATGTTATCTCTTTTTTATATATACTGAATTCAACGTTACTGCGGATAATTTACTTTCTGGTTTTTGATGGAATTTTGATTGTTCACTTCATGTTCCATTAAAGTGTAAAAAGTTTGTAAAAGTCAGAAGTTTTTTTTTCAAGAAAAGGAGTAATGAAACCTCATTTGATTATGCCACACGAAATCAACACAATTCTGCTTACAAATAAGAATTGGCACTCAGCAAACACAAAGTTCCCACCCTAGTGGGTTGGCTTAATGGCAGTACACACTAGGTATGCAGTGCACAAATGTGTACATTGTATTTTCAAGCAAATCTCAGGTTCGAAGCTTGTGAAAAATGAATCCACCTCAAGAGGGGGTGAATTAGAACAAACTTACGACTAGTGTCAAAGGAGGAATCGTGTGGATATTCATCCACAAAACCACCTTGTTCCTAAAAATCCAAAGGCATATTAAACATCTTGTTAATGTCATCCATGGCTTCCTTTGTGTGGAGAGTTGGCTCAAATAAATCAGATTCCTTGGACTTTCCTAGCGATTTTGATAGTGGAGGATCTTGTTTCTGTTCAAGGTCATCAGCATCATCAGCAAGGATAGTAAACCCGCCGAATTCCTTCCCACTATTGTTTGCTGGTGTTTTCTCCTGCTTCAATGATCTGTTTTTCCTAATGAAATCCATTGGCTTACCAAACATGTTATTTATGTCATTCATTGCTTCCTTCATGTTGATTGTGGGATCAACTAAACCATGGTGACAAACATTTTCCACCTCTGGTTCATCCGAAATGGCAGAACCAACAAATCTGCAAACAACTGTATCCTCTCTGAACTTCGAATTAAGAGAGCTTGATGCATCCGTAGTGCTGGATTTTTTAGAAGGAACGTCTTTTGGTCGGGGGAAAACAAAGCCATTTACTTTTGAAGCTGATGAAGTAGAACCTTCAGAATGTCCTTCATCATCAATATATATCTGGAGTGATTCTTGGTGAGGTTTGCTAGCCTCAGTTATGTGCTGAAGTGATAAGGAATCACTTGGTTTGATTCCATTGTCCAAGTTTTCATCAACAAAAACTTCGAAGTTGTTATTTGTACTGCGATTTTCTTTCGAATTGTTTTTATGCGATTTCCTGGCCATAGGAACAGTCTCTAATGGCTCACTGAACATGCTGTTAATGGCATTCATGGCCTCCTTCATATTTATTGTAGGATCCACCAGCCCATGATGGCATGCATCTTCTGCTTCAGACTTTCCATCCATGGCAGTGTCAACAAACTTGACTACAACAACTGTATCATCACCACGAAATCTCCTGTTCTCATCATTTCTAGCCTTTACGCGTCTATCATCAGCTAAATCTTTATTTACAGAACTCGCGATACTATTTGTAGACAGGGGCCTCCTAGCAGCTCTCATTTCCTGATGCTGTATGACATTTTTTGTTCAAATTAGCTACAGTGAATGCACCATGTACCATGAATAACAAATAGATGCTAAAAACATGTATGAACACATAAAGGAAAAGTTGGTCACTACCTGAATTTTCTTGTTGTTCTTGCGCTTCATGCGTTGAAGAAATTGTTCATAAGATTTCTGCAATTCATCCACAGGATCCGCAAGACTATATTCAACAATAGGGACCAGGTAAACATGACTTGTGTAGATTTTGGAGAGAAAAAAAGGGAATCTCATACCAATCAAAGAACTAGATAGTCATTTCCTGTGCCAATATGCTAAATTGAAAACATTTCATGCACCAAGTTTCAAGCATAATCTAATCAAAATTTGGTGCTAGTTTTTGTGTTCCTATTTCCTAAAAACAAGCATTGGAATAAATTAAACCAAGTGGTTGATAGGTTCCAGTGGAAGGTGAATAGTTCAGGAAAACCCGAATTTGAACTCTGATTCTGAACAATAATTGGTCAGACTATATTAATCTCATCACCAAACTCCGGATTACCATGAACCATTTCCTCTAAGAACAAGAGGATTAAGACAAAAACAAAATCACAAGAATAAATTGAATAATGAGCAGAGAACTTACTTCTTCACTCCCATATGGTACATTTTCTCTGCCTCCTCATACTTCTTACTCTTCTCGTAGTAAAGAGCATATGCTTGATAGAATTGACAACGTTTCGTTCCAATTTGATTAACCTCCATGGTTCTCAATAGTGTTCTCGGATCATCCACAAAATCCATCTAACAATTAGAGAGGAAAAAAAATCACTATAACATTTCACTATTCCTTTGTTTCAACCTAATCATAAAGTTCCTAAATCTAACATGATAACACACATAAAAAACTATACTTTAATCATAATTTCCCTAACCCCATTTTCGAAAACTCTAATTTTTTAAAAGGGGGTGATTCAGTTACCAAGTGGAGCCAAACACGAAGATAACGCATGTCGTTTTTGTAGCGTCGATCGAGCTCGAATGTTTGGGCGCATTTCTGCAAGAACTCGGGTAGTTTTTCCTTGAGGGCTTTTGAGGGAAGATTGTCCTTCATTTTTCGGATCCCTCTGCAGCATTCAAAATGAGTGAGTATTGAAAAAACTGAACAACAGAGAGAGAGAGAGAGATGAGGAATACCGGAGCCAAGGAAGAAGAGGGTCTTTTCCGGTGTAGGTGTTTATATCTGAAATTAAGGAAGACAAGAGTTCATCCACGTTCGCCATTTTCAGAATTGAATCGGTGGCGGTTGTGGTGGCGGTGACACGGTGGTCCTAATTTGAATTTGTAACTGAGCGCCTATGCAACTCTCTTTAAAATGAGTTCATTCTTTTTTTTTTTTTTTTGCGTTTTAGTATTTCTCTTTTTGTTTTTTGGATGAAGATGGCTATGGTACGGGCTGGCTAAATTTCAGCTCGAAATTGATGGCCCAAGTTGGCCCAAATTTAGGCCCGAAAGTAATTGGACTAACCAGAATGATACCCCTCACTTTTACCTCTACCCCATGCTTATAAATGATCAATTTTATCCCTGTTATTTTTATTTTATCTTATTGAAAATTTTTGATCTATTTTTCACCTACTAAATTTTTCAATTGACAATAAAAATATTTTCAAAATTTTATTTAAACAAAAAAAGAGTTGAGAAAACTTTTTACCTATGTAATTTTTTGCTTTTGAAATTTTTGGTAGACAAAAAAAAATGGACAAAATTTTCATTAAGTAAAAAAATTGAGAATTTTTTTTTAACTATCAAATTTCTTATTTTCAAATTTTTTGATATTGTTTTCTGAATTTGAAAATATGAAAAGTTAAATTTCCAATAATTATTTTCAATCAAAAAATTTATTATTTTAATTTTTTGATAATAAAAAACATTGAAAATGAAATTTTTTGATAGAAAATAAATACCGAAAAATTCGTTTAAACACATTTTTTGATTATAAAAATAACTATAAAAAAATT